>OZ023336.1:6811211-7017975 GCA_964007535.1 Brachyptera risi | reverse complement strand
GATGAGTGAGGAGAACACAGCACATGTGTCACAGGATGAGTGAGGAGAACACAGCACATGTGTCACAGGATGAGTGAGGAGAACACAGCACATGTGTCACAGGATGAGTGAGGAGAACACAGCACATGTGTCACAGGATGAGTGAGGAGAACACAGCACATGTGTCACAGGATGAGTGAGGAGATCACAGCACATGTGTCACAGGATGAGTGAGGAGATCACAGCACATGTGTCACAGGATGAGTGAGGAGAACTCAGCACATGTGTCACAGGATGAGTTAGGAGAACACAGCACATGTGTCACAGGATGAGTGAGGAGAACACAGCACATGTGTCACAGGATGAGTGAGGAGAACACAGCACATGTGTCACAGGATGAGTGAGGAGAACACAGCACATGTGTCACAGGATGAGTGAGGAGAACACAGCACATGTGTCACAGGATGTGTGAGGAGAATACAGCACATGTGTCACAGGATGAGTGAGGAGAACACAGCACATGTGTCACAGGATGAGTGAGGAGATCACAGCACATGTGTCACAGGATGAGTGAGGAGAACACAGCACATGTGTCACAGGATGAGTGTGGAGAACACAGCACATGTGTCACAGGATGAGTGAGGAGAACACAGCACATGTTTCACAGGATGAGTGAGGAGAACACAGCACATGTGTCACAGGATGAGTGAGGAGAACACAGCACATGTGTCACAGGATGTGTGAGGAGAATACAGCACATGTGTCACAGGATGAGTGAGGAGAACACAGCACATGTGTCACAGGATGAGTGAGGAGATCACAGCACATGTGTCACAGGATGAGTGAGGAGAACACAGCACATGTGTCACAGGATGAGTTAGGAGAACACAGCACATGTGTCACAGGATGAGTGAGGAGATCACAGCACATGTGTCACAGGATGAGTGAGGAGAACACAGCACATGTGCCACAGGATGAGTGAGGAGAACACAGCACATGTGCCACAGGATGAGTGAGGAGAACACAGCACATGTGTCACAGGATGAGTTAGAACACAGCACATGTGTCACAGGATGAGTGAGGAGATCACAGCACATGTGTCACAGGATGAGTGAGGAGAACACAGCACATGTGCCACAGGATGAGTGAGGAGAACACAGCACATGTGTCACAGGATGAGTGAGGAGAACACAGCACATGTGTCACAGGATGAGTGAGGAGATCACAGCACATGTGTCACAGGATGAGTGAGGAGAACACAGCACATGTGCCACAGGATGAGTGAGGAGAACACAGCACATGTGTCACAGGATGAGTTAGAACACAGCACATGTGTCACAGGATGAGTGAGGAGATCACAGCACATGTGTCACAGGATGAGTGAGGAGAACACAGCACATGTGTCACAGGATGAGTGAGGAGAACACAGCACATGTGTCACAGGATGAGTGTGGAGAACACAGCACATGTGTCACAGGATGAGTGAGGAGAACACAGCACATGTGTCACAGGATGAGTGAGGAGAACACAGCACATGTGTCACAGGATGAGTGAGGAGAACACAGCACATGTGTCACAGGATGAGTGAGGAGAACACAGCACATGTGTCACAGGATGAGTGAGGAGAACACAGCACATGTGTCACAGGATGAGTGAGGAGAACACAGCACATGTGTCACAGGATGAGTGAGGAGAACACAGCACATGTGTCACAGGATGAGTGAGGAGAACACAGCACATGTATCACAGGATGAGTGAGGAGAACACAGCACATGTGTCACAGGATGAGTGAGGAGAACACAGCACATGTGTCACAGGATGAGTGAGGAGAACACAGCACATGTGTCACAGGATGAGTGAGGAGAACACAGCACATGTGTCACAGGATGAATGAGTAGAACACAGCACATGTGTCACAGGATGAGTGAGGAGATCACAGCACATGTGTCACAGGATGAGTGAGGAGAACACAGCACATGTGTCACAGGATGATTGAGGAGATCACAGCACATGTGTCACAGGATGAGTGAGGAGAACACAGCACATGTGTCACAGGATGAGTGAGGAGAACACAGCACATGTGTCACAGGATGAGTGGGGAGAACACAGCACATGTGTCACAGGATGAGTAAGAACACAGCACATGTGTCACAGGATGAGTTAGAACACAGCACATGTGTCACAGGATGAGTTAGAACACAGCACATGTGTCACAGGATGAGTGAGGAGAACACAGCACATGTGTCACAGGATGAGTGAGGAGAACACAGCACATGTGTCACAGGATGAGTGAGGAGAAAACAGCACATGTGTCACAGGATGAGTGAGGAGAACTCAGCACATGTGTCACAGGATAAGTGAGGAGAACTCAGCACATGTGTCACAGGATAAGTGAGGAGAACTCAGCACATGTGTCACAGGATGAGTGAGGAGAACACAGCACATGTGTCACAGGATGAGTGAGGAGATCACAGCACATGTGTCACAGGATGAGTGAGGAGAACACAGCACATGTGTCACAGGATGAGTGAGGAGAACACAGCACATGTGTCACAGGATGAGTGAGGAGAACACAGCACATGTGTCACAGGATGAGTGAGGAGAACTCAGCACATGTGTCACAGGATGAGTTAGAACACAGCACATGTGTCACAGGATGAGTTAGAACACAGCACATGTGTCACAGGATGAGTTAGAACACAGCACATGTGTCACAGGATGAGTGAGGAGAACACAGCACATGTGTCACAGGATGAGTGAGGAGAACACAGCACATGTGTCACAGGATGAGTGGGGAGAACACAGCACATGTGTCACAGGATGAGTAAGAACACAGCACATGTGTCACAGGATGAGTTAGAACACAGCACATGTGTCACAGGATGAGTTAGAACACAGCACATGTGTCACAGGATGAGTGAGGAGAACACAGCACATGTGTCACAGGATGAGTGAGGAGAACACAGCACATGTGTCACAGGATGAGTGAGGAGAACACAGCACATGTGTCACAGGATGAGTGAGGAGAACTCAGCACATGTGTCACAGGATAAGTGAGGAGAACACAGCACATGTGTCACAGGATGAGTGAGGAGAACACAGCACATGTGTCACAGGATGAGTGAGGAGAACACAGCACATGTGTCACAGGATGAGTGAGGAGAACTCAGCACATGTGTCACAGGATGAGTTAGAACACAGCACATGTGTCACAGGATGAGTTAGAACACAGCACATGTGTCACAGGATGAGTGAGGAGAACACAGCACATGTGTCACAGGATGAGTGAGGAGAACACAGCACATGTGTCACAGGATGAGCGGGGAGAACACAGCACATGTGTCACAGGATGTGTGAGGAGAACACAGCACATGTGTCACAGGATGAGTGAGGAGAACACAGCACATGTGTCACAGGATGAGTGAGGAGAACTCAGCACATGTGTCACAGGATGAGTGAGGAGATCACAGCACATGTGTCACAGGATGAGTGAGGAGAACACAGCACATGTGTCACAGGATGAGTGAGGAGAACACAGCACATGTGTCACAGGATGAGTGAGGAGATCACAGCACATGTGTCACAGGATGAGTGAGGAGAACACAGCACATGTGTCACAGGATGAGTGAGGAGAACACAGCACATGTGTCACAGGATGAGTGAGGAGAACACAGCACATGTGTCACAGGATGAGTGAGGAGAACACAGCACATGTGTCACAGGATGAGTGAGGAGAACACAGCACATGTATCACAGGATGAGTGAGGAGAACACAGCACATGTGTCACAGGATGAGTGAGGAGATCACAGCACATGTGTCACAGGATGAGTGAGGAGAACACAACACATGTGTCACAGGATGAGTGTGGAGAACACAGCACATGTGTCACAGGATGAGTGAGGAGAACACAGCACATGTGTCACAGGATGAGTTAGAACACAGCACATGTGTCACAGGATGAGTTAGAACACAGCACATGTGTCACAGGATGAGTTAGAACACAGCACATGTGTCACAGGATGAGTTAGAACACAGCACATGTGTCCAGGATGAGTGAGGAGAACACAGCACATGTGTCACAGGATGAGTGAGGAGAACACAGCACATGTGTCACAGGATGAGTGAGGAGAACACAGCACATGTGTCACAGGATGAGTGAGGAGAACACAGCACATGTGTCACAGGATGAGTGAGGAGAACACAGCACATGTGTCACAGGATGAGTGGGGAGAACACAGCACATGTGTCACAGGATGAGTAAGAACACAGCACATGTGTCACAGGATGAGTTAGAACACAGCACATGTGTCACAGGATGAGTTAGAACACAGCACATGTGTCACAGGATGAGTGAGGAGAACACAGCACATGTGTCACAGGATGAGTGAGGAGAACACAGCACATGTGTCACGGGTTGAGTGAGGAGAACACAGCACATGTGTCACAGGATGAGTGAGAAGAACACAGCACATGTGTCACAGGATGAGTGAGGAGATCACAGCACATGTGTCACAGGATGAGTTAGAACACAGCACATGTGTCACAGGATGATTGAGGAGAACACAGCACATGTGTCACAGGATGAGTGAGGAGAACACAGCACATGTGTCACAGGATGAGTGAGGAGAACACAGCACATGTGTCACAGGATGAGTGAGGAGAACACAGCACATGTGTCACAGGATGAGTGAGGAGAACACAGCACATGTGTCACAGGATGAGTGAGGAGAACACAGCACATGTGTCACAGGATGAGTGAGGAGAACACAGCACATGTGTCACAGGATGAGTGAGGAGAACACAGCACATGTGTCACAGGATGAGTGAGGAGAACACAGCACATGTGTCACAGGATGAGTGAGGAGAACACAGCACATGTGTCACAGGATGAGTGAGGAGAACACAGCACATGTGTCACAGGATGAGTGAGGAGATCACAGCACATGTGTCACAGGATGAGTGAGGAGATCACAGCACATGTGTCACAGGATGAGTGAGGAGAACTCAGCACATGTGTCACAGGATGAGTTAGGAGAACACAGCACATGTGTCACAGGATGAGTGAGGAGAACACAGCACATGTGTCACAGGATGAGTGAGGAGAACACAGCACATGTGTCACAGGATGAGTGAGGAGAACACAGCACATGTGTCACAGGATGAGTGAGGAGAACACAGCACATGTGTCACAGGATGTGTGAGGAGAATACAGCACATGTGTCACAGGATGAGTGAGGAGAACACAGCAC
This sequence comes from Brachyptera risi, assembly GCA_964007535.1. Classification (NCBI taxonomy): domain Eukaryota; kingdom Metazoa; phylum Arthropoda; class Insecta; order Plecoptera; family Taeniopterygidae; genus Brachyptera; species Brachyptera risi. The sequence continues at coordinate 7,012,746 of OZ023336.1, read as the reverse complement.
ATGTGTCACAGGATGAGTGAGGAGATCACAGCACATGTGTCACAGGATGAGTGAGGAGAACACAGCACATGTGTCACAGGATGAGTGTGGAGAACACAGCACATGTGTCACAGGATGAGTGAGGAGAACACAGCACATGTGTCACAGGATGAGTGAGGAGAACACAGCACATGTGTCACAGGATGAGTGAGGAGAACACAGCACATGTGTCACAGGATGTGTGAGGAGAATACAGCACATGTGTCACAGGATGAGTGAGGAGAACACAGCACATGTGTCACAGGATGAGTGAGGAGATCACAGCACATGTGTCACAGGATGAGTGAGGAGAACACAGCACATGTGTCACAGGATGAGTGAGGAGAACACAGCACATGTGTCACAGGATGAGATAGAACACAGCACATGTGTCACAGGATGAGTGAGGAGAACACAGCACATGTGTCACAGGATGAATGAGTAGAACACAGCACATGTGTCACAGGATGAGTGAGGAGATCACAGCACATGTGTCACAGGATGAGTGAGGAGAACACAGCACATGTGTCACAGGATGAGTGAGGAGATCACAGCACATGTGTCACAGGATGAGTGAGGAGAACACAGCACATGTGTCACAGGATGAGTGAGGAGAACACAGCACATGTGTCACAGGATGAGTGGGGAGAACACAGCACATGTGTCACAGGATGAGTAAGAACACAGCACATGTGTCACAGGATGAGTTAGAACACAGCACATGTGTCACAGGATGAGTTAGAACACAGCACATGTGTCACAGGATGAGTGAGGAGAACACAGCACATGTGTCACAGGATGAGTGAGGAGAACACAGCACATGTGTCACAGGATGAGTGAGGAGAAAACAGCACATGTGTCACAGGATGAGTGAGGAGAACTCAGCACATGTGTCACAGGATAAGTGAGGAGAACTCAGCACATGTGTCACAGGATAAGTGAGGAGAACTCAGCACATGTGTCACAGGATGAGTGAGGAGAACACAGCACATGTGTCACAGGATGAGTGAGGAGATCACAGCACATGTGTCACAGGATGAGTGAGGAGAACACAGCACATGTGTCACAGGATGAGTGAGGAGAACACAGCACATGTGTCACAGGATGAGTGAGGAGAACACAGCACATGTGTCACAGGATGAGTGAGGAGAACTCAGCACATGTGTCACAGGATGAGTTAGAACACGGCACATGTGTCACAGGATGAGTTAGAACACAGCACATGTGTCACAGGATGAGTTAGAACACAGCACATGTGTCACAGGATGAGTGAGGAGAACACAGCACATGTGTCACAGGATGAGTGAGGAGAACACAGCACATGTGTCACAGGATGAGTGGGGAGAACACAGCACATGTGTCACAGGATGAGTAAGAACACAGCACATGTGTCACAGGATGAGTTAGAACACAGCACATGTGTCACAGGATGAGTTAGAACACAGCACATGTGTCACAGGATGAGTGAGGAGAACACAGCACATGTGTCACAGGATGAGTGAGGAGAACACAGCACATGTGTCACAGGATGAGTGAGGAGAACACAGCACATGTGTCACAGGATGAGTGAGGAGAACTCAGCACATGTGTCACAGGATAAGTGAGGAGAACACAGCACATGTGTCACAGGATGAGTGAGGAGAACACAGCACATGTGTCACAGGATGAGTGAGGAGAACACAGCACATGTGTCACAGGATGAGTGAGGAGAACTCAGCACATGTGTCACAGGATGAGTTAGAACACAGCACATGTGTCACAGGATGAGTTAGAACACAGCACATGTGTCACAGGATGAGTGAGGAGAACACAGCACATGTGTCACAGGATGAGTGAGGAGAACACAGCACATGTGTCACAGGATGAGCGGGGAGAACACAGCACATGTGTCACAGGATGTGTGAGGAGAACACAGCACATGTGTCACAGGATGAGTGAGGAGAACACAGCACATGTGTCACAGGATGAGTGAGGAGAACTCAGCACATGTGTCACAGGATGAGTGAGGAGATCACAGCACATGTGTCACAGGATGAGTGAGGAGAACACAGCACATGTGTCACAGGATGAGTGAGGAGAACACAGCACATGTGTCACAGGATGAGTGAGGAGATCACAGCACATGTGTCACAGGATGAGTGAGGAGAACACAGCACATGTGTCACAGGATGAGTGAGGAGAACACAGCACATGTGTCACAGGATGAGTGAGGAGAACACAGCACATGTGTCACAGGATGAGTGAGGAGAACACAGCACATGTGTCACAGGATGAGTGAGGAGAACACAGCACATGTATCACAGGATGAGTGAGGAGAACACAGCACATGTGTCACAGGATGAGTGAGGAGATCACAGCACATGTGTCACAGGATGAGTGAGGAGAACACAGCACATGTGTCACAGGATGAGTGTGGAGAACACAGCACATGTGTCACAGGATGAGTGAGGAGAACACAGCACATGTGTCACAGGATGAGTTAGAACACAGCACATGTGTCACAGGATGAGTTAGAACACAGCACATGTGTCACAGGATGAGTTAGAACACAGCACATGTGTCACAGGATGAGTTAGAACACAGCACATGTGTCCAGGATGAGTGAGGAGAACACAGCACATGTGTCACAGGATGAGTGAGGAGAACACAGCACATGTGTCACAGGATGAGTGAGGAGAACACAGCACATGTGTCACAGGATGAGTGAGGAGAACACAGCACATGTGTCACAGGATGAGTGAGGAGAACACAGCACATGTGTCACAGGATGAGTGGGGAGAACACAGCACATGTGTCACAGGATGAGTAAGAACACAGCACATGTGTCACAGGATGAGTTAGAACACAGCACATGTGTCACAGGATGAGTTAGAACACAGCACATGTGTCACAGGATGAGTGAGGAGAACACAGCACATGTGTCACAGGATGAGTGGGGAGAACACAGCACATGTGTCACAGGATGAGTTAGAACACAGCACATGTGTCACAGGATGAGTTAGAACACAGCACATGTGTCACAGGATGAGTTAGAACACAGCACATGTGTCACAGGATGAGTGAGGAGATCACAGTACATGTGTCACAGGATGAGTGAGTGGAACACAGCACATGTGTCACAGGATGAGTTAGAACACAGCACATGTGTCACAGGATGAGTGAGGAGAACACAGCACATGTGTCACAGGATGAGTGAGGAGAACACAGCACATGTGTCACAGGATGAGTGAGGAGAACACAGCACATGTGTCACAGGATGAGTGAGGAGAACACAGCACATGTATCACAGGATGAGTGAGGAGAACACAGCACATGTGTCACAGGATGAGTGAGGAGAACACAGCACATGTGTCACAGGATGAGTGAGGAGAACACAGCACATGTGTCACAGGATGAGTGAGGAGAACACAGCACATGTGTCACAGGATGAGTGAGGAGAACACAGCACATGTGTCACAGGATGAGTGAGGAGAACACAGCACATGTGTCACAGGATGAGTGAGGAGAACACAGCACATGTGTCACAGGATGAGTGAGGAGAACACAGCACATGTGTCACAGGATGAGTGAGGAGAACACAGCACATGTGTCACAGGATGAGTGAGGAGATCACAGCACATGTGTCACAGGATGAGTGAGGAGATCACAGCACATGTGTCACAGGATGAGTGAGGAGAACACAGCACATGTGTCACAGGATGAGTGAGGAGAACACAGCACATGTGTCACAGGATGAGTGAGGAGAACACAGCACATGTGTCACAGGATGAATGAGTAGAACACAGCACATGTGTCACAGGATGAGTGAGGAGATCACAGCACATGTGTCACAGGATGAGTGAAGAGAACACAGCACATGTGCCACAGGATGAGTGAGGAGAACACAGCACATGTGTCACAGGATGAGTGAGGAGAACACAGCACATGTGTCACAGGATGAGTGAGGAGAACACAGCACATGTGTCACAGGATGAGTGAGGAGATCACAGCACATGTGTCACAGGATGAGTGAGGAGAACACAGCACATGTGTCACAGGATGAGTGAGGAGAACACAGCACATGTGTCACAGGATGAGTGAGGAGAACACAGCACATGTGTCACAGGATGAGTGAGGAGAACACAGCACATGTGTCACAGGATGAGTGAGGAGAACACAGCAAATGTGTCACAGGATGAGTGAGGAGAACACAGCACATGTGTCACAGGATGAGTGAGGAGAACACAGCACATGTGTCACAGGATGAGTGAGGAGAACACAGCACATGTGTCACAGGATGAGTGAGGAGAACACAGCACATGTGTCACAGGATGAGTTAGGAGAACACCGCACATGTGTCACAGGATGAGTGAGGAGAACACAGCACATGTGTCACAGGATGAGTGGGGAGAACACAGCACATGTGTCACAGGATGAGTAAGAACACAGCACATGTGTCACAGGATGAGTTAGAACACAGCACATGTGTCACAGGATGAGTTAGAACACAGCACATGTGTCACAGGATGAGTGAGGAGAACACAGCACATGTGTCACAGGATGAGTGAGGAGAACACAGCACATGTGTCACAGGATGAGTGAGGAGAACACAGCACATGTGTCACAGGATGAGTGAGGAGAACACAGCACATGTGTCACAGGATGAGTGAGGAGAACACAGCACATGTGTCACAGGATGAGTGGGGAGAACACAGCACATGTGTCACAGGATGAGTAAGAACACAGCACATGTGTCACAGGATGAGTTAGAACACAGCACATGTGTCACAGGATGAGTTAGAACACAGCACATGTGTCACAGGATGAGTGAGGAGAACACAGCACATGTGTCACAGGATGAGTGAGGAGAACACAGCACATGTGTCACGGGTTGAAAGAGGAGAACACAGCACATGTGTCACAGGATGAGTGAGGAGAACACAGCACATGTGTCACAGGATGAGTGAGGAGAACACAGCACATGTGTCACAGGATGAGTGAGGAGAACACAGCACATGTGTCACAGGATGAGTGAGGAGAACACAGCACATGTGTCACAGGATGAGTGAGGAGAACACAGCACATGTGTCACAGGATGATTGAGGAGAACACAGCACATGTGTCACAGGATGAGTGAGGAGAACACAGCACATGTGTCACAGGATGAGTGAGGAGAACACAGCACATGTGTCACAGGATGAGTGAGGAGAACACAGCACATGTGTCACAGGATGAGTGAGGAGAACACAGCACATGTGTCACAGGATGAGTGAGGAGAACACAGCACATGTGTCACAGGATGAGTGAGGAGAACACAGCACATGTGTCACAGGATGAGTGAGGAGAACACAGCACATGTGTCACAGGATGAGTGAGGAGAACACAGCACATGTGTCACAGGATGAGTGAGGAGAACACAGCACCTGTGTCACAGGATGAGTGGGGAGAACACAGCACATGTGTCACAGGATGAGTTAGAACACAGCACATGTGTCACAGGATGAGTTAGAACACAGCACATGTGTCACAGGATGAGTTAGAACACAGCACATGTGTCACAGGATGAGTGAGGAGATCACAGTACATGTGTCACAGGATGAGTGAGTGGAACACAGCACATGTGTCACAGGATGAGTTAGAACACAGCACATGTGTCACAGGATGAGTGAGGAGAACACAGCACATGTGTCACAGGATGAGTGAGGAGAACACAGCACATGTGTCACAGGATGAGTGGGGAGAACACAGCACATGTGTCACAGGATGAGTTAGAACACAGCACATGTGTCACAGGATGAGTTAGAACACAGCACATGTGTCACAGGATGAGTTAGAACACAGCACATGTGTCACAGGATGAGTGAGGAGATCACAGTACATGTGTCACAGGATGAGTGAGTGGAACACAGCACATGTGTCACAGGATGAGTTAGAACACAGCACATGTGTCACAGGATGAGTGAGGAGAACACAGCACATGTGTCACAGGATGAGTGAGTGGAACACAGCACATGTGTCACAGGATGAGTGAGGAGAACACAGCACATGTGTCACAGGTTGAGTGAGGAGATCACAGCACATGTGTCACAGGATGAGTGGGGAGAACACAGCACATGTGTCACAGGATGAGTGAGGAGAACACAGCACATGTGTCACAGGATAAGTGAGGAGATCACAGCACATGTGTCACAGGATGAGTGAGGAGAACACAGCTCATGTGTCACAGGATGAGTGAGGAGAACACAGCACATGTGTCACAGGATGAGTGAGGAGAACACAGCACATGTGTCACAGGATGAGTGAGGAGAACACAGCACATGTGTCACAGGATGAGTGAGTGGAACACAGCACATGTGTCACAGGATGAGTGAGGAGAACACAGCACATGTGTCACAGGTTGAGTGAGGAGATCACAGCACATGTGTCACAGGATGAGTGGGGAGAACACAGCACATGTGTCACAGGATGAGTGAGGAGAACACAGCACATGTGTCACAGGATAAGTGAGGAGATCACAGCACATGTGTCACAGGATGAGTGAGGAGAACACAGCTCATGTGTCACAGGATGAGTGAGGAGAACACAGCACATGTGTCACAGGATGAGTGGGGAGAACACAGCACATGTGTCACAGGATGAGTGAGGAGAACACAGCACATGTGTCACAGGATAAGTGAGGAGATCACAGCACATGTGTCACAGGATGAGTGAGAACACAGCACATGTGTCACAGGATGAGTGGGGAGAGCACAGCACATGTGTCACAGGATGAGTGAGGAGAACACAGCACATGTGTCACAGGATGAGTTAGGAGAACACAGCACATGTGTCACAGGATGAGTGAGGAGAACACAGCACATGTGTCACAGGATGAGTTAGGAGAACACAGCACATGTGTCACAGGATGAGTGAGGAGATCACAGCACATGTGTCACAGGATGAGTGAGGAGATCACAGCACATGTGTCACAGGATGAGTGAGGAGAACACAGCACATGTGTCACAGGATGAGTGAGGAGAACACAGCACATGTGTCACAGGATGAGTGAGGAGAACACAGCACATGTGTCACAGGATGAATGAGTAGAACACAGCACATGTGTCACAGGATGAGTGAGGAGATCACAGCACTTGTGTCACAGGATGAGTGAAGAGAACACAGCACATGTGCCACAGGATGAGTGAGGAGAACACAGCACATGTGTCACAGGATGAGTGAGGAGAACACAGCACATGTGTCACAGGATGAGTGAGGAGAACACAGCACATGTGTCACAGGATGAGTGAGGAGATCACAGCACATGTGTCACAGGATGAGTGAGGAGAACACAGCACATGTGTCACAGGATGAGTGAGGAGAACACAGCACATGTGTCACAGGATGAGTGAGGAGAACACAGCACATGTGTCACAGGATGAGTGAGGAGAACACAGCACATGTGTCACAGGATGAGTGAGGAGAACACAGCAAATGTGTCACAGGATGAGTGAGGAGAACACAGCACATGTGTCACAGGATGAGTGAGGAGAACACAGCACATGTGTCACAGGATGAGTGAGGAGAACACAGCACATGTGTCACAGGATGAGTGAGGAGAACACAGCACATGTGTCACAGGATGAGTTAGGAGAACACCGCACATGTGTCACAGGATGAGTGAGGAGAACACAGCACATGTGTCACAGGATGAGTGGGGAGAACACAGCACATGTGTCACAGGATGAGTAAGAACACAGCACATGTGTCACAGGATGAGTTAGAACACAGCACATGTGTCACAGGATGAGTTAGAACACAGCACATGTGTCACAGGATGAGTGAGGAGAACACAGCACATGTGTCACAGGATGAGTGAGGAGAACACAGCACATGTGTCACAGGATGAGTGAGGAGAACACAGCACATGTGTCACAGGATGAGTGAGGAGAACACAGCACATGTGTCACAGGATGAGTGAGGAGAACACAGCACATGTGTCACAGGATGAGTGGGGAGAACACAGCACATGTGTCACAGGATGAGTAAGAACACAGCACATGTGTCACAGGATGAGTTAGAACACAGCACATGTGTCACAGGATGAGTTAGAACACAGCACATGTGTCACAGGATGAGTGAGGAGAACACAGCACATGTGTCACAGGATGAGTGAGGAGAACACAGCACATGTGTCACGGGTTGAAAGAGGAGAACACAGCACATGTGTCACAGGATGAGTGAGGAGAACACAGCACATGTGTCACAGGATGAGTGAGGAGAACACAGCACATGTGTCACAGGATGAGTGAGGAGAACACAGCACATGTGTCACAGGATGAGTGAGGAGAACACAGCACATGTGTCACAGGATGAGTGAGGAGAACACAGCACATGTGTCACAGGATGATTGAGGAGAACACAGCACATGTGTCACAGGATGAGTGAGGAGAACACAGCACATGTGTCACAGGATGAGTGAGGAGAACACAGCACATGTGTCACAGGATGAGTGAGGAGAACACAGCACATGTGTCACAGGATGAGTGAGGAGAACACAGCACATGTGTCACAGGATGAGTGAGGAGAACACAGCACATGTGTCACAGGATGAGTGAGGAGAACACAGCACATGTGTCACAGGATGAGTGAGGAGAACACAGCACATGTGTCACAGGATGAGTGAGGAGAACACAGCACATGTGTCACAGGATGAGTGAGGAGAACACAGCACCTGTGTCACAGGATGAGTGGGGAGAACACAGCACATGTGTCACAGGATGAGTTAGAACACAGCACATGTGTCACAGGATGAGTTAGAACACAGCACATGTGTCACAGGATGAGTTAGAACACAGCACATGTGTCACAGGATGAGTGAGGAGATCACAGTACATGTGTCACAGGATGAGTGAGTGGAACACAGCACATGTGTCACAGGATGAGTTAGAACACAGCACATGTGTCACAGGATGAGTGAGGAGAACACAGCACATGTGTCACAGGATGAGTGAGGAGAACACAGCACATGTGTCACAGGATGAGTGGGGAGAACACAGCACATGTGTCACAGGATGAGTTAGAACACAGCACATGTGTCACAGGATGAGTTAGAACACAGCACATGTGTCACAGGATGAGTTAGAACACAGCACATGTGTCACAGGATGAGTGAGGAGATCACAGTACATGTGTCACAGGATGAGTGAGTGGAACACAGCACATGTGTCACAGGATGAGTTAGAACACAGCACATGTGTCACAGGATGAGTGAGGAGAACACAGCACATGTGTCACAGGATGAGTGAGTGGAACACAGCACATGTGTCACAGGATGAGTGAGGAGAACACAGCACATGTGTCACAGGTTGAGTGAGGAGATCACAGCACATGTGTCACAGGATGAGTGGGGAGAACACAGCACATGTGTCACAGGATGAGTGAGGAGAACACAGCACATGTGTCACAGGATAAGTGAGGAGATCACAGCACATGTGTCACAGGATGAGTGAGGAGAACACAGCTCATGTGTCACAGGATGAGTGAGGAGAACACAGCACATGTGTCACAGGATGAGTGAGGAGAACACAGCACATGTGTCACAGGATGAGTGAGGAGAACACAGCACATGTGTCACAGGATGAGTGAGTGGAACACAGCACATGTGTCACAGGATGAGTGAGGAGAACACAGCACATGTGTCACAGGTTGAGTGAGGAGATCACAGCACATGTGTCACAGGATGAGTGGGGAGAACACAGCACATGTGTCACAGGATGAGTGAGGAGAACACAGCACATGTGTCACAGGATAAGTGAGGAGATCACAGCACATGTGTCACAGGATGAGTGAGGAGAACACAGCTCATGTGTCACAGGATGAGTGAGGAGAACACAGCACATGTGTCACAGGATGAGTGGGGAGAACACAGCACATGTGTCACAGGATGAGTGAGGAGAACACAGCACATGTGTCACAGGATAAGTGAGGAGATCACAGCACATGTGTCACAGGATGAGTGAGAACACAGCACATGTGTCACAGGATGAGTGGGGAGAGCACAGCACATGTGTCACAGGATGAGTGAGGAGAACACAGCACATGTGTCACAGGATGAGTTAGGAGAACACAGCACATGTGTCACAGGATGAGTGAGGAGAACACAGCACATGTGTCACAGGATGAGTTAGGAGAACACAGCACATGTGTCACAGGATGAGTTAGAACACAGCACATGTGTCACAGGATGAGTTAGAACACAGCACATGTGTCACAGGATGAGTTAGAACACAGCACATGTGTCACAGGATGAGTGAGGAGATCACAGTACATGTGTCACAGGATGAGTGAGTGGAACACAGCACATGTGTCACAGGATGAGTTAGAACACAGCACATGTGTCACAGGATGAGTGAGGAGAACACAGCACATGTGTCACAGGATGAGTGAGTGGAACACAGCACATGTGTCACAGGATGAGTGAGGAGAACACAGCACATGTGTCACAGGTTGAGTGAGGAGATCACAGCACATGTGTCACAGGATGAGTGGGGAGAACACAGCACATGTGTCACAGGATGAGTGAGGAGAACACAGCACATGTGTCACAGGATAAGTGAGGAGATCACAGCACATGTGTCACAGGATGAGTGAGGAGAACACAGCTCATGTGTCACAGGATGAGTGAGGAGAACACAGCACATGTGTCACAGGATGAGTGAGGAGAACACAGCACATGTGTCACAGGATGAGTGAGGAGAACACAGCACATGTGTCACAGGATGAGTGAGTGGAACACAGCACATGTGTCACAGGATGAGTGAGGAGAACACAGCACATGTGTCACAGGTTGAGTGAGGAGATCACAGCACATGTGTCACAGGATGAGTGGGGAGAACACAGCACATGTGTCACAGGATGAGTGAGGAGAACACAGCACATGTGTCACAGGATAAGTGAGGAGATCACAGCACATGTGTCACAGGATGAGTGAGGAGAACACAGCTCATGTGTCACAGGATGAGTGAGGAGAACACAGCACATGTGTCACAGGATGAGTGGGGAGAACACAGCACATGTGTCACAGGATGAGTGAGGAGAACACAGCACATGTGTCACAGGATAAGTGAGGAGATCACAGCACATGTGTCACAGGATGAGTGAGAACACAGCACATGTGTCACAGGATGAGTGGGGAGAGCACAGCACATGTGTCACAGGATGAGTGAGGAGAACACAGCACATGTGTCACAGGATGAGTTAGGAGAACACAGCACATGTGTCACAGGATGAGTGAGGAGAACACAGCACATGTGTCACAGGATGAGTTAGGAGAACACAGCACATGTGTCACAGGATGAGTGAGGAGATCACAGCACATGTGTCACAGGATGAGTGAGGAGATCACAGCACATGTGTCACAGGATGAGTGAGGAGAACACAGCACATGTGTCACAGGATGAGTGAGGAGAACACAGCACATGTGTCACAGGATGAGTGAGGAGAACACAGCACATGTGTCACAGGATGAATGAGTAGAACACAGCACATGTGTCACAGGATGAGTGAGGAGATCACAGCACATGTGTCACAGGATGAGTGAAGAGAACACAGCACATGTGCCACAGGATGAGTGAGGAGAACACAGCACATGTGTCACAGGATGAGTGAGGAGAACACAGCACATGTGTCACAGGATGAGTGAGGAGAACACAGCACATGTGTCACAGGATGAGTGAGGAGATCACAGCACATGTGTCACAGGATGAGTGAGGAGAACACAGCACATGTGTCACAGGATGAGTGAGGAGAACACAGCACATGTGTCACAGGATGAGTGAGGAGAACACAGCACATGTGTCACAGGATGAGTGAGGAGAACACAGCACATGTGTCACAGGATGAGTGAGGAGAACACAGCAAATGTGTCACAGGATGAGTGAGGAGAACACAGCACATGTGTCACAGGATGAGTGAGGAGAACACAGCACATGTGTCACAGGATGAGTGAGGAGAACACAGCACATGTGTCACAGGATGAGTGAGGAGAACACAGCACATGTGTCACAGGATGAGTTAGGAGAACACCGCACATGTGTCACAGGATGAGTGAGGAGAACACAGCACATGTGTCACAGGATGAGTGGGGAGAACACAGCACATGTGTCACAGGATGAGTAAGAACACAGCACATGTGTCACAGGATGAGTTAGAACACAGCACATGTGTCACAGGATGAGTTAGAACACAGCACATGTGTCACAGGATGAGTGAGGAGAACACAGCACATGTGTCACAGGATGAGTGAGGAGAACACAGCACATGTGTCACAGGATGAGTGAGGAGAACACAGCACATGTGTCACAGGATGAGTGAGGAGAACACAGCACATGTGTCACAGGATGAGTGAGGAGAACACAGCACATGTGTCACAGGATGAGTGGGGAGAACACAGCACATGTGTCACAGGATGAGTAAGAACACAGCACATGTGTCACAGGATGAGTTAGAACACAGCACATGTGTCACAGGATGAGTTAGAACACAGCACATGTGTCACAGGATGAGTGAGGAGAACACAGCACATGTGTCACAGGATGAGTGAGGAGAACACAGCACATGTGTCACGGGTTGAAAGAGGAGAGCACAGCACATGTGTCACAGGATGAGTGAGGAGAACACAGCACATGTGTCACAGGATGAGTGAGGAGAACACAGCACATGTGTCACAGGATGAGTGAGGAGAACACAGCACATGTGTCACAGGATGAGTGAGGAGAACACAGCACATGTGTCACAGGATGAGTGAGGAGAACACAGCACATGTGTCACAGGATGATTGAGGAGAACACAGCACATGTGTCACAGGATGAGTGAGGAGAACACAGCACATGTGTCACAGGATGAGTGAGGAGAACACAGCACATGTGTCACAGGATGAGTGAGGAGAACACAGCACATGTGTCACAGGATGAGTGAGGAGAACACAGCACATGTGTCACAGGATGAGTGAGGAGAACACAGCACATGTGTCACAGGATGAGTGAGGAGAACACAGCACATGTGTCACAGGATGAGTGAGGAGAACACAGCACATGTGTCACAGGATGAGTGAGGAGAACACAGCACATGTGTCACAGGATGAGTGAGGAGAACACAGCACCTGTGTCACAGGATGAGTGGGGAGAACACAGCACATGTGTCACAGGATGAGTTAGAACACAGCACATGTGTCACAGGATGAGTTAGAACACAGCACATGTGTCACAGGATGAGTTAGAACACAGCACATGTGTCACAGGATGAGTGAGGAGATCACAGTACATGTGTCACAGGATGAGTGAGTGGAACACAGCACATGTGTCACAGGATGAGTTAGAACACAGCACATGTGTCACAGGATGAGTGAGGAGAACACAGCACATGTGTCACAGGATGAGTGAGGAGAACACAGCACATGTGTCACAGGATGAGTGGGGAGAACACAGCACATGTGTCACAGGATGAGTTAGAACACAGCACATGTGTCACAGGATGAGTTAGAACACAGCACATGTGTCACAGGATGAGTTAGAACACAGCACATGTGTCACAGGATGAGTGAGGAGATCACAGTACATGTGTCACAGGATGAGTGAGTGGAACACAGCACATGTGTCACAGGATGAGTTAGAACACAGCACATGTGTCACAGGATGAGTGAGGAGAACACAGCACATGTGTCACAGGATGAGTGAGTGGAACACAGCACATGTGTCACAGGATGAGTGAGGAGAACACAGCACATGTGTCACAGGTTGAGTGAGGAGATCACAGCACATGTGTCACAGGATGAGTGGGGAGAACACAGCACATGTGTCACAGGATGAGTGAGGAGAACACAGCACATGTGTCACAGGATAAGTGAGGAGATCACAGCACATGTGTCACAGGATGAGTGAGGAGAACACAGCTCATGTGTCACAGGATGAGTGAGGAGAACACAGCACATGTGTCACAGGATGAGTGAGGAGAACACAGCACATGTGTCACAGGATGAGTGAGGAGAACACAGCACATGTGTCACAGGATGAGTGAGTGGAACACAGCACATGTGTCACAGGATGAGTGAGGAGAACACAGCACATGTGTCACAGGTTGAGTGAGGAGATCACAGCACATGTGTCACAGGATGAGTGGGGAGAACACAGCACATGTGTCACAGGATGAGTGAGGAGAACACAGCACATGTGTCACAGGATAAGTGAGGAGATCACAGCACATGTGTCACAGGATGAGTGAGGAGAACACAGCTCATGTGTCACAGGATGAGTGAGGAGAACACAGCACATGTGTCACAGGATGAGTGGGGAGAACACAGCACATGTGTCACAGGATGAGTGAGGAGAACACAGCACATGTGTCACAGGATAAGTGAGGAGATCACAGCACATGTGTCACAGGATGAGTGAGAACACAGCACATGTGTCACAGGATGAGTGGGGAGAGCACAGCACATGTGTCACAGGATGAGTGAGGAGAACACAGCACATGTGTCACAGGATGAGTTAGGAGAACACAGCACATGTGTCACAGGATGAGTGAGGAGAACACAGCACATGTGTCACAGGATGAGTTAGGAGAACACAGCACATGTGTCACAGGATGAGTGAGGAGAACACAGCACATGTGTCACAGGATGAGTGAGGAGAACACAGCACATGTGTCACAGGATGAGTTAGGAGAACACAGCACATGTGTCACAGGATGAGTGAGGAAAACACAGCACATGTGTCACAGGATGAGTGAGGAGAACACAGCACATGTGTCACAGGATGAGTGAGGAGAACACAGCACATGTGTCACAGGATGAGTGAGGAGAACACAGCACATGTGTCACAGGATGAGTGAGGAGAACACAGCACATGTGTCACAGGATGAGTGAGGAGAACACAGCACATGTGTCACAGGATGAGTGAGGAGAACACAGCACATGTGTCACAGGATGAGTGAGGAGAACACAGCACATGTGTCACAGGATGAGTGAGGAGATCACAGCACATGTGTCACAGGATGAGTGAGGAGAACACAGCACATGTGTCACAGGATGAGTGAGGAGAACACAGCACATGTGTCACAGGATGAGTGAGGAGATCACAGCACATGTGTCACAGGATGAGTGAGGAGAACACAGCACATGTATCACAGGATGAGTGAGGAGAACACAGCACATGTGTCACAGGATGAGTGAGGAGAACACAGCACATGTGTCACAGGATGAGTGAGGAGAACACAGCACATGTGTCACAGGATGAGTGAGGAGATCACAGCACATGTGTCACAGGATGAGTGAGGAGAACACAGCACATGTGTCACAGGATGAGTGAGGAGAACACAGCACATGTGTCACAGGATGAGTGAGGAGATCACAGCACATGTGTCACAGGATGAGTGAGGAGAACACAGCACATGTGTCACAGGATGAGTGAGGAGAACACAGCACATGTGTCACAGGATGAGTGAGGAGAACACAGCACATGTGTCACAGGATGAGTGAGGAGAACACAGCACATGTGTCACAGGATGAGTTAGGAGAACACAGCACATGTGTCACAGGATGAGTGAGGAGAACACAGCACATGTGTCACAGGATGAGTGAGGAGAACACAGCACATGTGTCACAGGAGGAGTGAGGAGATCACAGCACATGTGTCACAGGATGAGTGAGGAGATCACAGCACATGTGTCACAGGATGAGTGAGGAGAACACAGCACATGTGTCACAGGATGAGTGAGGAGAACACAGCACATGTGTCACAGGATGAGTGAGGAGAACACACCACATGTGTCACAGGATGAGTGAGGAGAACACAGCACATGTGTCACAGGATGAGTGAGGAGAACACACCACATGTGTCACAGGATGAGTGAGGAGAACACAGCACATGTGTCACAGGATGAGTGAGGAGAACACAGCACATGTGTCACAGGATGAGTGAGGAGGACACAGCACATGTGTCACAGGATGAGTGAGGAGAACACAGCACATGTGTCACAGGATGAGCGGGGAGAACACAGCACATGTGTCACAGGATGAGTTAGAACACAGCACATGTGTCACAGGATGAGTGAGGAGAACACAGCTCATGTGTCACAGGATGAGTGAGGAGAACACAGAACATGTGTCACAGGATGAGTGAGGAGAACACAGCACATGTGTCACAGGATGAGTGAGGAGAACACAGCACATGTGTCAAAGGATGAGCGGGGAGAACACAGCACATGTGTCACAGGATGAGTGAGGAGAACACAGCACATGTGTCACAGGATGAGTGAGGAGAACACAGCACATGTGTCACAGGATGAGATAGAACACAGCACATGTGTCACAGGATGAGTGAGGAGATCACAGCACATGTGTCACAGAATGAGTGAGGAGAACACAGCACATGTGTCACAGGATGAGTGAGGAGAACACAGCACATGTGTCACAGGATGAGTGAGGAGAACACAGCACATGTGTCACAGGATGAGTGAGGAGAACACAGCACATGTGTCACAGGATGAGTGAGGAGAACACAGCACATGTGTCACAGGATGAGTGAGGAGAACACAGCACATGTGTCACAGGATGAGTGAGGAGAACACAGCACATGTGTCACAGGATGAGTGAGGAGAACACAGCACATGTGTCACAGGATGAGTGAGGAGAACACAGCACATGTGTCACAGGATGAGTGAGGAGAACACAGCACATGTGTCACAGGATGAGTGAGGAGAACACAGCACATGTGTCACAGGATGAGTGAGGAGAACACAGCACATGTGTCACAGGATGAGTGAGGAGATCACAGTACATGTGTCACAGGATGAGTGAGGAGAACACAGCACATGTGTCACAGGATGAGTTAGAACACAGCACATGTGTCACGGGATGAGTGAGGAGAACACAGCACATGTGTCACAGGATGAGTGGGGAGATCACAGCACATGTGTCACAGGATGAGTGAGGAGATCACAGCACATGTGTCACAGGATGAGTGGGGAGATCACAGCACATGTGTCACAGGATGAGTAAGGAGATCACAGCACATGTGTCACAGGATGAGTGCGGAGAACACAGCATATGTGTCACAGGATGAGTTAGAACACAGCACATGTGTCACAGGATGAGTTAGAACACAGCACATGTGTCACAGGATGAGTTAGAACACAGCACATGTGTCACAGGATGAGTTAGAACACAGCACATGTGTCACAGGATGAGTTAGAACACAGCACATGTGTCACAGGATGAGTTAGAACACAGCACATGTGTCACAGGATGAGTGAGGAGAACACAGCACATGTGTCACAGGATGAGTGAGGAGAACACAGCACATGTGTCACAGGATGAGTGAGGAGATCACAGCACATGTGTCACAGGATGAGTGAGGAGAACACAGCACATGTGTCACAGGATGAGTTAGAACACAGCACATGTGTCACAGGATGAGTGAGGAGATCACAGCACATGTGTCACAGGATGAGTGAGGAGAACACAGCACATGTGTCACAGGATGAGTGAGGGGAACACAGCACATGGGTCACAGGATGAGTGAGGAGAACACAGCACATGTGTCACAGGATGAGTGAGGAGAACACAGCACATGTGTCACAGGATGAGTGAGGAGAACACAGCACATGTGTCACAGGATGAGTGAGGAGAACACAGAACATGTGTCACAGGATTAGTGAGGAGAACACAGCACATGTGTCACAGGATGAGTGAGGAGAACACAGCACATGTGTCACAGGATGAGTGAGGAGAACACAGCACATGTGTCACAGGATGAGTTAGAACACAGCACATGTGTCACAGGATGAGTGAGGAGAACACAGCACATTTGTCACAGGATGAGTGAGGAGAACACAGCACGTGTGTCACAGGATGAGTGAGGAGAACACAGCACATGTGTCACAGGATGAGTGAGGAGAACACCGCACATGTGTCACAGGATGAGTGAGGAGAACACAGCACATGTGTCACAGGATGAGTGAGGAGAACACAGCACATGTGTCACAGGATGAGTGAGGAGAACACAGCACATGTGTCACAGGATGAGTGAGGAGAACACAGCACATGTGTCACAGGATGAGTGAGGAGAACACTGCACATGTGTCACAGGATGAGTGAGGAGAACACAGCACATGTGTCACAGGATAAGTGAGGAGAACACAGCACATGTGTCACAGGATGAGTGAGGAGAACACTGCACATGTGTCACAGGATGAGTGAGGAGAACACAGCACATGTGTCACAGGATGAGTGAGGAGAACACAGCACATGTGTCACAGGATGAGTGAGGAGATCACAGCACATGTGTCACAGGATGAGTGAGGGGAACACAGCACATGTGTCACAGGATGAGTGAGGAGAACACAGCACATGTGTCACAGGATGAGCAAAATCATAATGCACTCTTTGCCAATGCCGATATGGTGCAGGCCAATTATGCAAAGGACCTTGCTAGTCTGACGGGCGCGACAACTGACATGCCTGGCGATATAAGCTTAATAATAAGCTTATAAGGTAACCGTGAATCGGTATGTCGACACTGAGCACTATCCGTTACCACGGGTGGATGATATTTTTGCCTCACCGGGTAATGCAAAGGTATTTACTGTATTATATTCAAGTAATGCATATCAACAGCTGAAAATATCAGAAAAAGCCCAGGAAATATTAACTGTCAACACTCATTTAGGCCTGTATCAATTTACTCGATTAACTTATGGAATTACATCCGCACCAGCTATTTTCCAAATTGTAATGGATCAAGTTTTGTGTGGTATTCCAAATGTGAAGTGTTACTTAGATGATGTACTCATTGTAAGTGAAACACCGGAAGGTAATGAGAAAACCTTGGAAATGGTGTTAGAACGGTTGGAAAGGCATAATATCAGAATTAATTCAGGAAAATGCAAGTTTTTCAAATCAGAAGTTGAGTACCTTGGTCATGTGTTAGACTCATCAGGGATTAACCCGCATCCAAACAAGGTGGAGGCCGTTGTTAAGACCCCAGCACCATCAGATGTAGCTCAGCTACAGTCGTATTTGGGTTTGTTAAACTTTTATAATAGATTTCTTCCAAACCTAGCAAGTTCAATCAAACCCCTACATAAACTGCTTGAGAAGGGAAGTGAATGGGCCTGGACAGCAGAATGTCAAAAGGCGTTCGAAGTGAGTAAGGAATTACTCGTGAGTAGTCAGTGTTTAGTACCATATGATCCAACTCGGGAGATGGTTGTATCATGTGATGCGTCACATTATGGTGTAGGCGCAGTGTTATCGCATGTGGTTGACGGGGTAGAGAAACCGGTGATGTTCGTTCCGTCAACCTTAAGCAAAACTGAACAAGGCTATGCGCAAGTAGAGAAAGAGGCCTTGGCAATCGTATTCGGGGTGAAACGATTTCATACATTTATTTTTGGGCATAAATTTCGTTTGATCACCGATCACTCTCCGTTAAGGGCCATACTAGGTAGTAAGAAGGGTATTCCGACATTAGCTGCAGCACGGTTGCAACGTTGGGCCATAATTTTATCTGCGTATATGTACCATATTGAATACCGTAAAGGAAAAGAGTTAGCTAATGCCGATGCGATGTCGCGGTTACCGATGCCTAGTAAGTCAGTAGAGGAGCAACGTTGTCAGTTTTCCGCAGTCAAGTGGGTTTGTAGTGAGTGGAAGTCGTCATTTTCGGATTTCCCATGTACAGCCAAGGAAATAGCGCATTATAGTGCAAAAGATGTTGTCCTATCAAGGGTAATGCTATCAACACAACAGGGTTGGCCTAGCAGTGAAGTGATAGATCCTGGGTTAAAACCTTATTTCAGTCGCAAAAGCGAGTTATCAATCGACGAGAATTGTCTTACTTGGGGAAATCGGGTCATAATTCCAGAACAATTACGTAATCATGTTTTGTCCTTACTACATGATCAACACCCAGGAGTGATGAGAATGAAAGCGTTAGCTAGAAGCCATATCTGGTGGCCGGGGATCGATGGTGATATAGAAATCATGGTTCTCAGTTGCGAGGCATGTCAGTTGTCGCGCCCGTCAGACAAGCAAGGTCCTTTGCATAATTGGCCTACACCATATCGGCATTGGCAAAGAGTGCATTTAGATTTTGCTAAACTGGAAGGCACTATGCTGTTAGTGCTAGTCGATAGTTACTCGAAGTGGCTTGAGGTGTGGCCAATGCAACATACAAGTGCCAAACACGTAATTGAAAAGCTGAGAAATGTAATTGCTACTTTCGGTTTTCCAGAGCTTTTGGTCTCGGACAATGGTCCACCGTTCAATTCTGAAGAGCTAAAAACATTTTGTGTGTCTAATGGTATACGGTTAGCACATAGTCCACCCTATCACCCTGCGTCGAATGGTCTAGCCGAAAGAAATGTCAGGACAGTCAAGGAAGTTCTATCCAAGTATCATATTACTACGGATAAGCTTAATAAACAATCTAATCTAACCTTACAGCATAGAATAGATAACTTTTTGTTTCATTTTCGGAATACTCCGACAACCATAACTAATTCGTCTCCGGCTGAAATGATGTTTAGATATAAACCACGCACCAAGTTAAGTATGTTGAGTCCAAATGTAGGAGTAACTTTACAAAAAGCCAGCGCGGAAGTAATGTTCAAACGCAACCAACATTTTGCCAAAGGACCGAAAGAGTTTATGGTAGGAGAACAGGTTTTAGTCAAGGTAACTGGTCCTCAACGAACACCAGGTGTACGATGGAAAAAAGGGGAAGTTAAGGAAAAGATAAGCCCTGTAACTTATCTAGTTAGTGTAGACGGTCGAATTAGGCTATGTCACTGTAATCAGTTGAAATATTCAGTGCTTACTAGTGATAATAGTAGGCCTACAAAGGTCACTAACATGTATGATGAAGATTATGTTGATTGTAATAAGAATAAACACAATGATGTTGGAGAACCGGCAAGGCAACGTTCTCCATTCAAAGTTAAGACTCCTGAAGTACCATGTGAACCAGGGACCATAGGCAGAAAAAATAAATCTCCAGAAGTTATAATGGAATCAGAAGTTAGAACCAGGTCCTCGCCTCTCAGGACCCCAGATAGCATGGGAACTGAGGAAATTTGTACACCTATTATACGACGGTCTGAAAGGGCCAGGAAAATGCCTGTTAAACTGGATTTAAAAGTATAAATGGAGTTATTATAATTATTATGATTATTGATTCATAAAATGTTTAATTTTAGGATCACTGTAATCCCTTTGAAGAAATAAATAAATGAAAAGGGAACGAGTGTTATGTATGTAGTATGTAACTCAGGATGGTACGTGTGTGCATAGGCGGTGGCTATGCACACCATACCAGTATTAGTATGTTGGTATGATTGAGTGTCTGTGCGGGTAGGGCCAGGTTGGACGGTAAAGGGTGTCTTTTGTAACTGGCTGTCAACCTGTACGGACGTGTGTAACCTGAAATAATAAATGTGAGTGTCTTCGATTAACCTTTTCTTATTTATTGAAATAAGAACACAACACAGACCTGCTGGTTTCAGTTGCTCTACCTTATGGCTAGCACATTCTCTGCACCTAAGAACATATCGATTGATGTCACTCTGCATTCCAGGCCAGTAGTACCGAGCAGACACTTTTTTGCACGTCTTCCATGAACCAAAGTGTCCAGACGTTGGCTCGTCATGACACTCCTGTAGGACACTCTCTCTTAATTCTTTAGGTATAACGAGTTTCCATTCCTCCACTGCACCTCGCTGAAAGGGATGTCTGGCCATTACATTCTTATAGAGCTGGAAGTTCTCCACTCTCCAACTGGGATATTGGTTAGGGTAGTCCCTTACGGATTGTACCAGCCCCGTATACCACTTATCTTGTGGCTTATTCTCTACTGTTATCAACTTCACTACTGGAACTGAGCGCGATAACGCATCGGGAACAACGTGATCTCGGCCCTTTCTGTGAATAATGTCAAATTCATAGTTCTGTAGCCGAATGGCCCATCGCGCAAGCCTTCCGGTGGGATCCTTCAGGGAGTTTAACCACAGCAAAGAGTGGTGATCTGTTATCACCGTGAAACGACTTCCTTCTAAGTACGGACGCATCTTTTCCACCGACCAGATGACAGCTGAACATTCCTTCTCAGTTACAGTGGAGTTCCTCTCCGCCTCAGTCAAGGACCGACTATAATACGCAATTACTTTTTCTCCTTCATCGAATACTTGTGACAGAACACTACCAATTCCATATTCTGATGCATCGGTTTGTACTAAAAACGGGCGCTGAAAATCTGGGCATGTCAGAATAGGTGCAGACATCAACATTTCCTTTATTTTTCCGAAAGATTCATCTGCATTGCCATTCCATTCCCACCTCTTGGTCTTTTTCGTAAGTTCATGTAACGGTCCCATAAGTGAGGAATAATCCGGTATAAACCTGCGGTACAAAGAAGTCATTCCTACAAACCTCTTCATCTGAGTGACATTAACAGGTTGAGGGTACTCAGAAATAGCCGCCACTTTTCCAGGGTCAACGTGAAGGCCATTTTCGTCTATTACGTAGCCTAAATACTTGAGCTCATCCCGACAAAACTCACACTTTGCTTGATTCACGGTAAGTCCCGCTGCTCGCAAACGTTGGAAGACCTTCTCTAGAACTTGGAGGTGCAACTCGAATGTGGGAGTGACGATTATTATGTCGTTCAAATAGACGAACAAGTAATCCTCCAAATCATGTCCTAGAACAGTGTCGATCATTCTCTGCCACGTTGCCGGGCTATTATGAAGGCCAAATGGCATTCTCACAAACTGATATAGCCCTCTGCCTTGAACTGTGAACGCCGTCTTCTCTCTACTAGACGGTTCCAAAGGTATCTGCCAATAGGCACTCTTTACATCCAGCGACGACAGATACTTGGCGTTTCTAAGTCGATCCAAAATTGCTGATACGTATGGGAGGGGATACGCGTCCTTTGACGTCACCTTGTTAACCTTACGAAAGTCTACGCAAAATCTATGGCCTCCACCCTTCTTCTGAACGAGTATGATAGGGGATGACCAAGCACTAGTTGATTTTTCTACCACACCAAGGTTAATCATCTCATCCAATTCTCCATGAATAGATTGCAAAACAACTGGAGATACAGGATAATATCTCTGTTTGATGGGTACTGCGCCGCCCGTATCAATGCGGTGTAGAACTAAATCGGTACAGCCTAATCCAGCACCCATTAACTCAAAGTTTGTTTTCACTAAATTCTGTGGTGATTCTTTTTCAGAAGATTTCAATTTACTCGAGACAGTTACTTCTGTGGCCATTTTGAGACAAGTTTCCACCTTGGGTGGCGAGAAACTCCATGAATTTGAACTCACATCTGGCACTATCCTCATCTTTCTCCAAAAATCAATACCCAATATGAGAAAGTCTGGGATACTATTCACTACCAGAACAGAAATAACTTCCACCCGGCCCTCTAGTTCGAGGGGTATGTCGACCGACAGATCCACCTTACACCGGCTGTTATTGGCAACTGTTATTTCCTCCGGACAGTCTCTCTCCTCCGAATTGGGAAATGCAAAAGACGACAGTACTTTCCATCCTTGAGCACCAATTATGGTTCTGGTGGCCCCACAGTCTAACAGTCCTTTGATCTCCACTCCCTCAATACGAACAGTTAAATAGGCTAACCCGTCTCCCCTATTATCACTGGTCAATACTTTTTTTACTCGGTCCATATTACAAAACAAAGTCACATGTTCTAGTCACTGTTCCCACTCAGACGAACCATTATTACTACGAGAACAACCAGTTCGTCTCAGTTCTGCTGTTCTCGGGGAATGTTTTCCGAACACTTCTCGCACTGCCTTCGTACTACTCCTGTTTTTCCACAACCAAAACAAAACAGACCTGATTTTGGTTCCGGACACGTGGCATGACCGTGGCCATCTTGTTTACAATTCCAACATCGGTTACGAAACCGATTTGCCTGAGTAGGAAGCGGCGATTGTTGCATCAAACGTGCCGATTGATCCGACGTTGTGATGCTATTGATTTGGACGAGTTTCCTACCATGAAAAGCTAAATCTGGCTCCAACGAATTCTTCGGAGAGGGCGGAGGTTTGCATTTTTGAGACTCCACCAAAGTTTCCTCTATTTTACGACCTAAGTACCGAAGCTGCTGAATTGAGGTTATCTTTATGAGGCAAAGCTGGTTACGGAACATTGGGGAAAGGTTCCGGAGAATTATCTTCAATTGAGATCCCGCAGTGGACAATCTTGCAAATAAATTGTCAATTGCAGCTAGGAACATTCCTATTCGTTCACCCTCGCCTTGAGTTCTGGCCCGTATTTCCTCCATCAGAATGTCGTCATAATTGCTTGGCTGGAATTCTTGCCGTAACTCAAATGTTAGCTCTTCCCACGAATTTATTCTCCTCCTCGCCGATCTAAACCATATTGAAGCAGAATCTCCAAACAGATCAGTGGCTTCCGCCCACAAAATCTCTCTCGAAACGTTTCTTGCCACAGCTAATTCCTCAACTCTCTCCAAGAAGGCTCCCACGCTCAAATCATTTCCTGAACCGGTAAATTTGATACCCCAGTTAGCCACTGGTACTGGACGTCGACGTACTAGCATATCGGATTCATCAACTTCCTCTGAATCCCTATGATCGTCCTTCTTCCCGATGGATCCCGCCCTTCTATCTCCAGAGAAGCTAGGAACACACCGAAGTTGATTGAGCTTACGTGTGAGTTCCTCAACCTCGTTTCTCTCTGAACTTGAATCAAGAGGTTCATCATCAATTTCACCCATTTTCCCTGATAGCGCATCAAACACCGATAATAGTTCCGTCATTAAATCAGACTTGGCTGCATGTAAAGTATCATCAGTCGCGATCCTCTTCAAACGTTTGAGGGTATGTGTTAACCGGACATCTAGACGTTTAAACTCACTGTCTAACTTGTTCTTTCCAGAGTAATCATTAACACTCTTTGTTAGTTCAACTAGTTTTCCTTTAACTATCTCTAGTTCTTCTGCCGGGTCAAAGTTAGTAGCCAACGGACCTAATGACCTGCCTGCTTTTTCCAAACGCAACAAAATCGCGATCGACTTCTTCATATCCGCCACTGTTGCTAGTCCCACTACCCCTCTAATTCGAAGTTCGTACTCCAATTCATCTCTTGTCAACCTAGTATAATTCATTTTGATCTTATATTCGTCTGTTCTCGTCCTTCCAACTTCCGTTGACCTCCAATTGCCCTTACGCTGGGCGCCAATATTATCACGTTAATTTCAGCTAGGTCGGCAATCGTCGTGTTAAAATATACCACTACGGAGCTTACCTGTCTCAGTCTCTATACTCTCGTGACGTTACCCGATCTGCTCGGCTCAGGTCGGCAGGCTGGGGGGGGAGGGGGGAGGGGAGGTCAGGGATCGTCGGACTTGACGACACCAAGTCAAATGATATATATACACAAACAACGAAATGTACAAAATAACCAAAAAACCAATAGGGCGCCACGTTGCTTTTTTTAAACACGAAAAGAAACTAAATGTGGGTAAAACAACGAAAACCCCAATTGTAATATTGTTCACAAAAATATCCCGATACGTACACTCAAACTAAACTTATAATATCTCGTCATAAACCACGTAGCGACCCGCTCACGTCAGTCCCTAAACTCGACTCTCACGAGAAGAACAAAAACTCTCTCTATCCCATCTGTAGTTACCGTGACGTGTCCAACTACCCCTGCTAGTTGCGACTCGAGAGGGGAAGGGGGAGGTCAAATTCCTGTGTGGAATTCACGACGTGACGAGTGTGATATTGTTTGTAGGACTTGTACTTGTATCAAGTGTAAGTGTGATATTGTTTGTAGGTCTTGTTGTACTTGTATCAAGTGTGAGTGTGATATTGTTTGTAGGTCTTGTTGTACTTGTATCAAGTGTAAGTGTGATATTGTTTGTAGGTCTTGTTGTACTTGTATCGAGTGTGAGTGTGATATTGTTTGTAGGTCTTGTTGTACTTGTATCAAGTGTGAGTGTGATATTGTTTGTAGGTCTTGTTGTACTTGTATCAAGTGTGAGTGTGATATTGTTTGTAGGTCTTGTTGTACTTGTATCAAGTGTAAGTGTGATATTGTTACAGGTCTTGTTGTACTTGTATCAAGTGTAAGTGTGATATTGTTTGTAGGTCTTGTTGTACTTGTATCAAGTGTGAGTGTGATATTGTTTGTAGGTCTTGTTGTACTTGTATCAAGTGTGAGTGTGATATTGTTTGTAGGTCTTGTTGTACTTGTATCAAGTGTGAGTGTGATGTTGTTTGTAGGTCTTGTTGTACTTGTATCAAGTGTAAGTGTGATATTGTTTGTAGGTCTTGTTGTACTTGTATCAAGTGTGAGTGTGATATTGTTTGTAGGTCTTGTTGTACTTGTATCAAGTGTAATGTTGTTTGTAGGTCTTGTTGTACTTGTATCAAGTGTGAGTGTGATATTGTTTGTAGGTCTTGTTGTACTTGTATCAAGTGTGAGTGTGATATTGTTTGTAGGTCTTGTTGTACTTGTATCAAGTGTGAGTGTGATATTGTTTGTAGGTCTTGTTGTACTTGTATCAAGTGTAAGTGTGATATTGTTTGTAGGTCTTGTTGTACTTGTATCAAGTGTGAGTGTGATATTGTTTGTAGGTCTTGTTGTACTTGTATCAAGTGTAAGTGTGATATTGTTTGTAGGTCTTGTTGTACTTGTATCAAGTGTAAGTGTGATATTGTTTGTAGGTCTTGTTGTACTTGTATCAAGTGTAAGTGTGATATTGTTTGTAGGTCTTGTTGTACTTGTATCAAGTGTAATGTTGTTTGTAGGTCTTGTTGTACTTGTATCAAGTGTGAGTGTGATATTGTTTGTAGGTCTTGTTGTACTTGTATCAAGTGTAATGTTGTTTGTAGGTCTTGTTGTACTTGTATCAAGTGTGAGTGTGATATTGTTTGTAGGTCTTGTTGTACTTGTATCAAGTGTAATGTTGTTTGTAGGTCTTGTTGTACTTGTATCAAGTGTGAGTGTGATATTGTTTGTAGGTCTTGTTGTACTTGTATCAAGTGTGAGTGTGATATTGTTTGTAGGTCTTGTTGTACTTGTATCAAGTGTGAGTGTGATATTGTTTGTAGGTCTTGTTGTACTTGTATCAAGTGTAAGTGTGATATTGTTTGTAGGTCTTGTTGTACTTGTATCAAGTGTGAGTGTGATATTGTTTGTAGGTCTTGTTGTACTTGTATCAAGTGTAAGTGTGATATTGTTTGTAGGTCTTGTTGTACTTGTATCAAGTGTAAGTGTGATATTGTTTGTAGGTCTTGTTGTACTTGTATCAAGTGTAAGTGTGATATTGTTTGTAGGTCTTGTTGTACTTGTATCAAGTGTAAGTGTGATATTGTTTGTAGGTCTTGTTGTACTTGTATCAAGTGTAAGTGTGATATTGTTTGTAGGACTTGTTGTACTTGTATCAAGTGTGAGTGTGATATTGTTTGTAGGTCTTGTTGTACTTGTATCAAGTGTAAGTGTGATATTGTTTGTAGGTCTTGTTGTACTTGTATCAAGTGTGAGTGTGATATTGTTTGTAGGTCTTGTTGTACTTGTATCAAGTGTAGGTGTGATATTGTTTGTAGGTCTTGTTGTACTTGTATCAAGTGTAAGTGTGATATTGTTTGTAGGTCTTGTTGTACTTGTATCAAGTGTAAGTGTGATATTGTTTGTAGGTCTTGTTGTACTTGTATCAAGTGTAAGTGTGATATTGTTTGTAGGTCTTGTTGTACTTGTATCAAGTGTAAGTGTGATATTGTTTGTAGGTCTTGTTGTACTTGTATCAAGTGTAAGTGTGATATTGTTTGTAGGTCTTGTTGTACTTGTATCAAGTGTAGGTGTGATATTGTTTGTAGGTCTTGTTGTACTTGTATCAAGTGTAAGTGTGATATTGTTTGTAGGTCTTGTTGTACTTGTATCAAGTGTAAGTGTGATATTGTTTGTAGGTCTTGTTGTACTTGTATCAAGTGTAAGTGTGATATTGTTTGTAGGTCTTGTTGTACTTGTATCAAGTGTAAGTGTGATATTGTTTGTAGGTCTTGTTGTACTTGTATCAAGTGTAAGTGTGATATTGTTTGTAGGTCTTGTTGTACTTGTATCAAGTGTAAGTGTGATATTGTTTGTAGGTCTTGTTGTACTTGTATCAAGTGTAAGTGTGATATTGTTTGTGGGTCTTGTTGTACTTGTATCAAGTGTGAGTGTGATATTGTTTGTAGGTCTTGTTGTACTTGTATCAAGTGTAGGTGTGATATTGTTTGTAGGTCTTGTTGTACTTGTATCAAGTGTAAGTGTGATATTGTTTGTAGGTCTTGTTGTACTTGTATCAAGTGTAGGTGTGATATTGTTTGTAGGTCTTGTTGTACTTGTATCAAGTGTAAGTGTGATATTGTTTGTAGGTCTTGTTGTACTTGTATCAAGTGTAAGTGTGATATTGTTTGTAGGTCTTGTTGTACTTGTATCAAGTGTAAGTGTGATATTGTTTGTAGGTCTTGTTGTACTTGTATCAAGTGTAGGTGTGATATTGTTTGTAGGTCTTGTTGTACTTGTATCAAGTGTAAGTGTGATATTGTTTGTAGGTCTTGTTGTACTTGTATCAAGTGTGAGTGTGATATTGTTTGTAGGTCTTGTTGTACTTGTATCAAGTGTAAGTGTGATATTGTTTGTAGGTCTTGTTGTACTTGTATCAAGTGTAAGTGTGATATTGTTTGTAGGTCTTGTTGTACTTGTATCAAGTGTAAGTGTGATATTGTTTGTAGGTCTTGTTGTACTTGTATCAAGTGTAAGTGTGATATTGTTTGTAGGTCTTGTTGTACTTGTATCAAGTGTGAGTGTGATATTGTTTGTAGGTCTTGTTGTACTTGTATCAAGTGTAAGTGTGATATTGTTTGTAGGTCTTGTTGTACTTGTATCAAGTGTAAGTGTGATATTGTTTGTAGGTCTTGTTGTACTTGTATCAAGTGTAAGTGTGATATTGTTTGTAGGTCTTGTTGTACTTGTATCAAGTGTAAGTGTGGTGTTGTTTGTAGGTCTTGTTGTACTTGTATCAAGTGTAAGTGTGATATTGTTTGTAGGTCTTGTTGTACTTGTATCAAGTGTAAGTGTGATATTGTTTGTAGGTCTTGTTGTACTTGTATCAAGTGTGAGTGTGATATTGTTTGTAGGTCTTGTTGTACTTGTATCAAGTGTAGGTGTGATATTGTTTGTAGGTCTTGTTGTACTTGTATCAAGTGTGAGTGTGATATTGTTTGTAGGTCTTGTTGTACTTGTATCAAGTGTAAGTGTGATATTGTTTGTAGGTCTTGTTGTACTTGTATCAAGTGTAAGTGTGATATTGTTTGTAGGTCTTGTTGTACTTGTATCAAGTGTAAGTGTGATATTGTTTGTAGGTCTTGTTGTACTTGTATCAAGTGTAAGTGTGATATTGTTTGTAGGTCTTGTTGTACTTGTATCAAGTGTGAGTGTGATATTGTTTGTAGGTCTTGTTGTACTTGTATCAAGTGTAAGTGTGTGGTTGTTTGAAGGTCTTGTTGTACTTGTATCAAGTGTAAGTGTGATATTGTTTGCAGGTCTTGTTGTACTTGTATCAAGTGTAAGTGTGATATTGTTTGTAGTTCTTGTTGTACTTGTATCAAGTGTGAGTGTGATATTGTTTGTAGGTCTTGTTGTACTTGTATCAAGTGTGAGTGTGATATTGTTTGTAGGTCTTGTTGTACTTGTATCAAGTGTAAGTGTGATATTGTTTGTAGGTCTTGTTGTACTTGTATCAAGTGTAAGTGTGATATTGTTTGTAGGTCTTGTTGTACTTGTATCAAGTGTGAGTGTGATATTGTTTGTAGGTCTTGTTGTACTTGTATCAAGTGTAAGTGTGATATTGTTTGTAGGTCTTGTTGTACTTGTATCAAGTGTGAGTGTGATATTGTTTGTAGGTCTTGTTGTACTTGTATCAAGTGTAGGTGTGATATTGTTTGTAGGCCTTGTTGTACTTGTATCAAGTGTGAGTGTGATATTGTTTGTAGGTCTTGTTGTACTTGTATCAAGTGTAAGTGTGATATTGTTTGTAGGTCTTGTTGTACTTGTATCAAGTGTAAGTGTGATATTGTTTGTAGGTCTTGTTGTACTTGTATCAAGTGTGAGTGTGATATTGTTTGTAGGTCTTGTTGTACTTGTATCAAGTGTAGGTGTGATATTGTTTGTAGGTCTTGTTGTACTTGTATCAAGTGTGAGTGTGATATTGTTTGTAGGTCTTGTTGTACTTGTATCAAGTGTAAGTGTGATATTGTTTGTAGGTCTTGTTGTACTTGTATCAAGTGTAAGTGTGATATTGTTTGTAGGTCTTGTTGTACTTGTATCAAGTGTAAGTGTGATATTGTTTGTAGGTCTTGTTGTACTTGTATCAAGTGTAAGTGTGATATTGTTTGTAGGTCTTGTTGTACTTGTATCAAGTGTGAGTGTGATATTGTTTGTAGGTCTTGTTGTACTTGTATCAAGTGTAAGTGTGATATTGTTTGTAGGTCTTGTTGTACTTGTATCAAGTGTAAGTGTGATATTGTTTGTAGGTCTTGTTGTACTTGTATCAAGTGTAAGTGTGATATTGTTTGTAGGTCTTGTTGTACTTGTATCAAGTGTGAGTGTGATATTGTTTGTAGGTCTTGTTGTACTTGTATCAAGTGTAAGTGTGATATTGTTTGTAGGTCTTGTTGTACTTGTATCAAGTGTAAGTGTGATATTGTTCGTAGGTCTTGTTGTACTTGTATCAAGTGTAAGTGTGATATTGTTTGTAGGTCTTGTTGTACTTGTATCAAGTGTGAGTGTGATATTGTTTGTAGGTCTTGTTGTACTTGTATCAAGTGTAAGTGTGATATTGTTTGTAGGTCTTGTTGTACTTGTATCAAGTGTGAGTGTGATATTGTTTGTAGGTCTTGTTGTACTTGTATCAAGTGTAAGTGTGATATTGTTTGTAGGACTTGTACTTGTATCAAGTGTAAGTGTGATATTGTTTGTAGGTCTTGTTGTACTTGTATCAAGTGTAAGTGTGATATTGTTTGTAGGTCTTGTTGTACTTGTATCAAGTGTGAGTGTGATATTGTTTGTAGGTCTTGTTGTACTTGTATCAAGTGTAAGTGTGATATTGTTTGTAGGTCTTGTTGTACTTGTATCAAGTGTAAGTGTGATATTGTTTGTAGGTCTTGTTGTACTTGTATCAAGTGTAAGTGTGATATTGTTTGTAGGTCTTGTTGTACTTGTATCAAGTGTGAGTGTGATATTGTTTGTAGGTCTTGTTGTACTTGTATCAAGTGTAGGTGTGATATTGTTTGTAGGTCTTGTTGTACTTGTATCAAGTGTAAGTGTGATATTGTTTGTAGGTCTTGTTGTACTTGTATCAAGTGTAGGTGTGATATTGTTTGTAGGTCTTGTTGTACTTGTATCAAGTGTAAGTGTGATATTGTTTGTAGGTCTTGTTGTACTTGTATCAAGTGTAGGTGTGATATTGTTTGTAGGTCTTGTTGTACTTGTATCAAGTGTAAGTGTGATATTGTTTGTAGGTCTTGTTGTACTTGTATCAAGTGTAAGTGTGATATTGTTTGTAGGTCTTGTTGTACTTGTATCAAGTGTAAGTGTGATATTGTTTGTAGGTCTTGTTGTACTTGTATCAAGTGTAAGTGTGATATTGTTTGTAGGTCTTGTTGTACTTGTATCAAGTGTAAGTGTGATATTGTTTGTAGGTCTTGTTGTACTTGTATCAAGTGTGAGTGTGATATTGTTTGTAGGTCTTGTTGTACTTGTATCAAGTGTAAGTGTGATATTGTTTGTAGGTCTTGTTGTACTTGTATCAAGTGTGAGTGTGATATTGTTTGTAGGTCTTGTTGTACTTGTATCAAGTGTAAGTGTGATATTGTTTGTAGGACTTGTACTTGTATCAAGTGTAAGTGTGATATTGTTTGTAGGTCTTGTTGTACTTGTATCAAGTGTAAGTGTGATATTGTTTGTAGGTCTTGTTGTACTTGTATCAAGTGTGAGTGTGATATTGTTTGTAGGTCTTGTTGTACTTGTATCAAGTGTAAGTGTGATATTGTTTGTAGGTCTTGTTGTACTTGTATCAAGTGTAAGTGTGATATTGTTTGTAGGTCTTGTTGTACTTGTATCAAGTGTAAGTGTGATATTGTTTGTAGGTCTTGTTGTACTTGTATCAAGTGTGAGTGTGATATTGTTTGTAGGTCTTGTTGTACTTGTATCAAGTGTAAGTGTGATATTGTTTGTAGGTCTTGTTGTACTTGTATCAAGTGTAAGTGTGATATTGTTTGTAGGTCTTGTTGTACTTGTATCAAGTGTGAGTGTGATATTGTTTGTAGGTCTTGTTGTACTTGTATCAAGTGTAAGTGTGATATTGTTTGTAGGTCTTGTTGTACTTGTATCAAGTGTAAGTGTGATATTGTTTGTAGGTCTTGTTGTACTTGTATCAAGTGTAAGTGTGATATTGTTTGTAGGTCTTGTTGTACTTGTATCAAGTGTAAGTGTGATGTTGTTTGTAGGTCTTGTTGTACTTGTATCAAGTGTGAGTGTGATATTGTTTGTAGGTCTTGTTGTACTTGTATCAAGTGTAAGTGTGATATTATTTGTAGGTCTTGTTGTACTTGTATCGAGTGTGAGTGTGATATTGTTTGTAGGTCTTGTTGTACTTGTATCAAGTGTGAGTGTGTGGTTGTTTGTAGGTCTTGTTGTAATTGTATCAAGTGTAAGTGTGATATTGTTCGTAGGTCTTGTTGTACTTGTATCAAGTGTAGGTGTGATATTGTTTGTAGGTCTTGTTGTACTTGTATCAAGTGTGAGTGTGATATTGTTTGTAGGTCTTGTTGTACTTGTATCAAGTGTAAGTGTGATATTGTTTGTAGGTCTTGTTGTACTTGTATCAAGTGTAAGTGTGATATTGTTTGTAGGTCTTGTTGTACTTGTATCAAGTGTAAGTGTGATATTGTTTGTAGGTCTTGTTGTACTTGTATCATGTGTAAGTGTGATATTGTTTGTAGGTCTTGTTGTACTTGTATCAAGTGTAAGTGTGATATTGTTTGTAGGTCTTGTAGTACTTGTATCAAGTGTAGGTGTGATATTGTTTGTAGGTCTTGTTGTACTTGTATCAAGTGTAAGTGTGATATTGTTTGTAGGTCTTGTTGTACTTGTATCATGTGTAAGTGTGATATTGTTTGTAGGTCTTGTTGTACTTGTATCAAGTGTAAGTGTGATATTGTTTGTAGGTCTTGTTGTACTTGTATCAAGTGTAAGTGTGATATTGTTTGTAGGTCTTGTTGTACTTGTATCAAGTGTAAGTGTGATATTGTTTGTAGGTCTTGTTGTACTTGTATCAAGTGTAAGTGTGATGTTGTTTGTAGGTCTTGTTGTACTTGTATCAAGTGTGAGTGTGATGTTGTTTGTAGGTCTTGTTGTACTTGTATCAAGTGTAAGTGTGATATTGTTTGTAGGTCTTGTTGTACTTGTATCAAGTGTAAGTGTGATATTGTTTGTAGGTCTTGTTGTACTTGCATCAAGTGTAAGTGTGATATTGTTTGAAGGTCTTGTTGTACTTGTATCAAGTGTAAGTGTGATATTGTTTGTAGGTCTTGTTGTACTTGTATCATGTGTAAGTGTGATATTGTTTGTAGGTCTTGTTGTACTTGTATCAAGTGTAAGTGTGATATTGTTTGTAGGTCTTGTTGTACTTGTATCAAGTGTAAGTGTGATATTGTTTGTAGGTCTTGTTGTACTTGTATCAAGTGTAAGTGTGATATTGTTTGTAGGTCTTGTTGTACTTGTATCAAGTGTGAGTGTGATATTGTTTGTAGGTCTTGTTGTACTTGTATCAAGTGTAAGTGTGATGTTGTTTGTAGGTCTTGTTGTACTTGTATCAAGTGTAAGTGTGATATTGTTTGTAGGTCTTGTTGTACTTGTATCAAGTGTAAGTGTGATATTGTTTGTAGGTCTTGTTGTGCTTGTATCAAGTGTAATTGTGATATTGTTTGTAGGTCTTGTTGTACTTGTATCAAGTGTGAGTGTGATATTGTTTGTAGGTCTTGTTGTACTTGTATCAAGTGTAAGTGTGATGTTGTTTGTAGGTCTTGTTGTACTTGTATCAAGTGTAAGTGTGATATTGTTTGTAGGTCTTGTTGTACTTGTATCAAGTGTGAGTGTGATATTGTTTGTAGGTCTTGTTGTACTTGTATCAAGTGTAAGTGTGATGTTGTTTGTAGGTCTTGTTGTACTTGTATCAAGTGTAAGTGTGATATTGTTTGTAGGTCTTGTTGTGCTTGTATCAAGTGTAAGTGTGATATTGTTTGTAGGTCTTGTTGTACTTGTATCAAGTGTGAGTGTGATATTGTTTGTAGGTCTTGTTGTACTTGTATCAAGTGTAAGTGTGATGTTGTTTGTAGGTCTTGTTGTACTTGTATCAAGTGTAAGTGTGATATTGTTTGTAGGTCTTGTTGTACTTGTATCAAGTGTAAGTGTGATATTGTTTGTAGGTCTTGTTGTACTTGTATCAAGTGTAGGTGTGATATTGTTTGTAGGTCTTGTTGTACTTGTATCAAGTGTGAGTGTGATATTGTTTGTAGGTCTTGTTGTACTTGTATCAAGTGTGAGTGTGATATTGTTCGTAGGTCTTGTTGTACTTGTATCAAGTGTAAGTGTGATATTGTTTGTAGGTCTTGTTGTGCTTGTATCAAGTGTAAGTGTGATATTGTTTGTAGGTCTTGTTGTACTTGTATCGAGTGTAAGTGTGATATTGTTTGTAGGTCTTGTTGTACTTGTATCGAGTGTAAGTGTATGGTTGTTTGTAGGTCTTGTTGTACTTGTATCAAGTGTGAGTGTGATATTGTTTGTAGGTCTTGTTGTACTTGTATCAAGTGTAAGTGTGATATTGTTTGTAGGTCTTGTTGTACTTGTATCAAGTGTAAGTGTGATATTGTTTGTAGGTCTTGTTGTACTTGTATCAAGTGTGAGTGTGATATTGTTTGTAGGTCTTGTTGTACTTGTATCAAGTGTAGGTGTGATATTGTTTGTAGGTCTTGTTGTACTTGTATCAAGTGTAAGTGTGATATTGTTTGTAGGTCTTGTTGTACTTGTATCAAGTGTAGGTGTGATATTGTTTGTAGGTCTTGTTGTACTTGTATCAAGTGTAAGTGTGATATTGTTTGTAGGTCTTGTTGTACTTGTATCAAGTGTAGGTGTGATATTGTTTGTAGGTCTTGTTGTACTTGTATCAAGTGTAAGTGTGATATTGTTTGTAGGTCTTGTTGTACTTGTATCAAGTGTAAGTGTGATATTGTTTGTAGGTCTTGTTGTACTTGTATCAAGTGTAAGTGTGATATTGTTTGTAGGTCTTGTTGTACTTGTATCAAGTGTAAGTGTGATATTGTTTGTAGGTCTTGTTGTACTTGTATCAAGTGTAAGTGTGATATTGTTTGTAGGTCTTGTTGTACTTGTATCAAGTGTGAGTGTGATATTGTTTGTAGGTCTTGTTGTAATTGTATCAAGTGTAAGTGTGATATTGTTTGTAGGTCTTGTTGTACTTGTATCAAGTGTGAGTGTGATATTGTTTGTAGGTCTTGTTGTACTTGTATCAAGTGTAAGTGTGATATTGTTTGTAGGACTTGTACTTGTATCAAGTGTAAGTGTGATATTGTTTGTAGGTCTTGTTGTACTTGTATCAAGTGTAAGTGTGATATTGTTTGTAGGTCTTGTTGTACTTGTATCAAGTGTGAGTGTGATATTGTTTGTAGGTCTTGTTGTACTTGTATCAAGTGTAAGTGTGATATTGTATGTAGGTCTTGTTGTACTTGTATCAAGTGTAAGTGTGATATTGTTTGTAGGTCTTGTTGTACTTGTATCAAGTGTAAGTGTGATATTGTTTGTAGGTCTTGTTGTACTTGTATCAAGTGTGAGTGTGATATTGTTTGTAGGTCTTGTTGTACTTGTATCAAGTGTAAGTGTGATATTGTTTGTAGGTCTTGTTGTACTTGTATCAAGTGTAAGTGTGATATTGTTTGTAGGTCTTGTTGTACTTGTATCAAGTGTGAGTGTGATATTGTTTGTAGGTCTTGTTGTACTTGTATCAAGTGTAAGTGTGATATTGTTTGTAGGTCTTGTTGTACTTGTATCAAGTGTAAGTGTGATATTGTTTGTAGGTCTTGTTGTACTTGTATCAAGTGTAAGTGTGATATTGTTTGTAGGTCTTGTTGTACTTGTATCAAGTGTAAGTGTGATGTTGTTTGTAGGTCTTGTTGTACTTGTATCAAGTGTGAGTGTGATATTGTTTGTAGGTCTTGTTGTACTTGTATCAAGTGTAAGTGTGATATTATTTGTAGGTCTTGTTGTACTTGTATCGAGTGTGAGTGTGATATTGTTTGTAGGTCTTGTTGTACTTGTATCAAGTGTGAGTGTGTGGTTGTTTGTAGGTCTTGTTGTAATTGTATCAAGTGTAAGTGTGATATTGTTCGTAGGTCTTGTTGTACTTGTATCAAGTGTAGGTGTGATATTGTTTGTAGGTCTTGTTGTACTTGTATCAAGTGTGAGTGTGATATTGTTTGTAGGTCTTGTTGTACTTGTATCAAGTGTAAGTGTGATATTGTTTGTAGGTCTTGTTGTACTTGTATCAAGTGTAAGTGTGATATTGTTTGTAGGTCTTGTTGTACTTGTATCAAGTGTAAGTGTGATATTGTTTGTAGGTCTTGTTGTACTTGTATCATGTGTAAGTGTGATATTGTTTGTAGGTCTTGTTGTACTTGTATCAAGTGTAAGTGTGATATTGTTTGTAGGTCTTGTTGTACTTGTATCAAGTGTAGGTGTGATATTGTTTGTAGGTCTTGTTGTACTTGTATCAAGTGTAAGTGTGATATTGTTTGTAGGTCTTGTTGTACTTGTATCATGTGTAAGTGTGATATTGTTTGTAGGTCTTGTTGTACTTGTATCAAGTGTAAGTGTGATATTGTTTGTAGGTCTTGTTGTACTTGTATCAAGTGTAAGTGTGATATTGTTTGTAGGTCTTGTTGTACTTGTATCAAGTGTAAGTGTGATATTGTTTGTAGGTCTTGTTGTACTTGTATCAAGTGTAAGTGTGATGTTGTTTGTAGGTCTTGTTGTACTTGTATCAAGTGTGAGTGTGATGTTGTTTGTAGGTCTTGTTGTACTTGTATCAAGTGTAAGTGTGATATTGTTTGTAGGTCTTGTTGTACTTGTATCAAGTGTAAGTGTGATATTGTTTGTAGGTCTTGTTGTACTTGTATCAAGTGTAAGTGTGATATTGTTTGAAGGTCTTGTTGTACTTGTATCAAGTGTAAGTGTGATATTGTTTGTAGGTCTTGTTGTACTTGTATCATGTGTAAGTGTGATATTGTTTGTAGGTCTTGTTGTACTTGTATCAAGTGTAAGTGTGATATTGTTTGTAGGTCTTGTTGTACTTGTATCAAGTGTAAGTGTGATATTGTTTGTAGGTCTTGTTGTACTTGTATCAAGTGTAAGTGTGATATTGTTTGTAGGTCTTGTTGTACTTGTATCAAGTGTGAGTGTGATATTGTTTGTAGGTCTTGTTGTACTTGTATCAATTGTAAGTGTGATGTTGTTTGTAGGTCTTGTTGTACTTGTATCAAGTGTAAGTGTGATATTGTTTGTAGGTCTTGTTGTACTTGTATCAAGTGTAAGTGTGATATTGTTTGTAGGTCTTGTTGTGCTTGTATCAAGTGTAATTGTGATATTGTTTGTAGGTCTTGTTGTACTTGTATCAAGTGTGAGTGTGATATTGTTTGTAGGTCTTGTTGTACTTGTATCAAGTGTAAGTGTGATGTTGTTTGTAGGTCTTGTTGTACTTGTATCAAGTGTAAGTGTGATATTGTTTGTAGGTCTTGTTGTAC
The DNA here is from genome assembly GCA_964007535.1 of Brachyptera risi. Classification (NCBI taxonomy): domain Eukaryota; kingdom Metazoa; phylum Arthropoda; class Insecta; order Plecoptera; family Taeniopterygidae; genus Brachyptera; species Brachyptera risi. The sequence goes on along the minus strand of OZ023336.1, from coordinate 6,974,793 downwards.
TTGTATCAAGTGTGAGTGTGATATTGTTTGTAGGTCTTGTTGTACTTGTATCAAGTGTAAGTGTGATGTTGTTTGTAGGTCTTGTTGTACTTGTATCAAGTGTAAGTGTGATATTGTTTGTAGGTCTTGTTGTGCTTGTATCAAGTGTAAGTGTGATATTGTTTGTAGGTCTTGTTGTACTTGTATCAAGTGTGAGTGTGATATTGTTTGTAGGTCTTGTTGTACTTGTATCAAGTGTAAGTGTGATGTTGTTTGTAGGTCTTGTTGTACTTGTATCAAGTGTAAGTGTGATATTGTTTGTAGGTCTTGTTGTACTTGTATCAAGTGTAAGTGTGATATTGTTTGTAGGTCTTGTTGTACTTGTATCAAGTGTAGGTGTGATATTGTTTGTAGGTCTTGTTGTACTTGTATCAAGTGTGAGTGTGATATTGTTTGTAGGTCTTGTTGTACTTGTATCAAGTGTGAGTGTGATATTGTTCGTAGGTCTTGTTGTACTTGTATCAAGTGTAAGTGTGATATTGTTTGTAGGTCTTGTTGTGCTTGTATCAAGTGTAAGTGTGATATTGTTTGTAGGTCTTGTTGTACTTGTATCGAGTGTAAGTGTGATATTGTTTGTAGGTCTTGTTGTACTTGTATCAAGTGTAAGTGTATGGTTGTTTGTAGGTCTTGTTGTACTTGTATCAAGTGTGAGTGTGATATTGTTTGTAGGTCTTGTTGTACTTGTATCAAGTGTGGGTGTGATATTGTTTGTAGGTCTTGTTGTACTTGTATCAACTGTGGGTGTGATATTGTTTGTAGGTCTTGTTGTACTTGTATCAAGTGTAAGTGTGATGTTGTTTGTAGGTCTTGTTGTACTTGTATCAAGTGTAAGTGTGATATTGTTTGTAGGTCTTGTTGTGCTTGTATCAAGTGTAAGTGTGATATTGTTTGTAGGTCTTGTTGTACTTGTATCAAGTGTGGGTGTGATATTGTTTGTAGGTCTTGTTGTACTTGTATCAAGTGTAGGTGTGATATTGTTTGTAGGTCTTGTTGTACTTGTATCAAGTGTAAGTGTGATATTGTTTGTAGGTCTTGTTGTACTTGTATCAAGTGTAAGTGTGATATTGTTTGTAGGTCTTGTTGTACTTGTATCAAGTGTAAGTGTGATATTGTTTGTAGGTCTTGTTGTACTTGTATCAAGTGTAAGTGTGATATTGTTTGTAGGTCTTGTTGTACTTGTATCAAGTGTAAGTGTGATATTGTTTGTAGGTCTTGTTGTACTTGTATCAAGTGTAAGTGTGATATTGCTTGTAGGTCTTGTTGTACTTGTATCAAGTGTAAGTGTGATATTGTTTGTAGGTATTGTTGTACTTGTATCAAGTGTGAGTGTGATATTGTTTGTAGGTCTTGTTGTACTTGTATCAAGTGTAAGTGTGATATTGTTTGTAGGTCTTGTTGTACTTGTATCAAGTGTAAGTGTGATATTGTTTGTAGGTCTTGTTGTACTTGTATCAAGTGTAGGTGTGATATTGTTTGTAGGTCTTGTTGTACTTGTATCAAGTGTGAGTGTGTGGTTGTTTGTAGGTCTTGTTGTACTTGTATCAAGTGTAAGTGTGATATTGTTTGTAGTTCTTGTTGTACTTGTATCAAGTGTAAGTGTGTGGTTGTTTGTAGGTCTTGTTGTACTTGTATCAAGTGTAAGTGTGATATTGTTTGTAGGTCTTGTTGTACTTGTATCAAGTGTGAGTGTGATATTGTTTGTAGTTCTTGTTGTACTTGTATCAAGTGTAGGTGTGATATTGTTTGTAGGTCTTGTTGTACTTGTATCAAGTGTAAGTGTGATATTGTTTGTAGGTCTTGTTGTACTTGTATCAAGTGTAGGTGTGATATTGTTTGTAGGTCTTGTTGTACTTGTATCAAGTGTAAGTGTGATATTGTTTGTAGGTCTTGTTGTACTTGTATCAAGTGTGAGTGTGATATTGTTTGTAGGTCTTGTTGTACTTGTATCGAGTGTAAGTGTGATATTGTTTGTAGGTCTTGTTGTACTTGTATCAAGTGTAAGTGTGATATTGTTTGTAGGTCTTGTTGTACTTGTATCGAGTGTGAGTGTGATATTGTTTGTAGGTCTTGTTGTACTTGTATCAAGTGTAGGTGTGATATTGTTTGTAGGTCTTGTTGTACTTGTATCAAGTGTGAGTGTGATATTGTTTGTAGGTCTTGTTGTACTTGTATCGAGTGTAAGTGTGATATTGTTTGTAGGTCTTGTTGTACTTGTATCAAGTGTAAGTGTGATATTGTTTGTAGGTCTTGTTGTACTTGTATCGAGTGTGAGTGTGATATTGTTTGTAGGTCTTGTTGTACTTGTATCAAGTGTAGGTGTGATATTGTTTGTAGGTCTTGTTGTACTTGTATCAAGTGTAGGTGTGATATTGTTTGTAGGTCTTGTTGTACTTGTATCAAGTGTGAGTGTGATATTGTTTGTAGGTCTTGTTGTACTTGTATCAAGTGTAAGTGTGATATTGTTTGTAGGTCTTGTTGTACTTGTATCAAGTGTAGGTGTGATATTGTTTGTAGGTCTTGTTGTACTTGTATCAAGTGTAAGTGTGATATTGTTTGTAGGTCTTGTTGTACTTGTATCAAGTGTAAGTGTGATATTGTTTGTAGGTCTTGTTGTACTTGTATCAAGTGTAGGTGTGATATTGTTTGTAGGTCTTGTTGTACTTGTATCAAGTGTAAGTGTGATATTGTTTGTAGGTCTTGTTGTACTTGTATCAAGTGTAAGTGTGATATTGTTTGTAGGTCTTGTTGTACTTGTATCAAGTGTAAGTGTGATATTGTTTGTAGGTCTTGTTGTACTTGTATCAAGTGTGAGTGTTGTATTGTTTGTAGGTCTTGTTGTACTTGTATCAAGTGTAAGTGTGATATTGTTTGTAGGTCTTGTTGTACTTGTATCAAGTGTAAGTGTGATATTGTTTGAGGGTCTTGTTGTACTTGTATCAAGTGTAAGTGTGATATTGTTTGTAGGTCTTGTTGTACTTGTATCAAGTGTAAGTGTGATATTGTTTGTAGGTCTTGTTGTACTTGTATCAAGTGTGAGTGTGATATTGTTTGTAGTTCTTGTTGTACTTGTATCAAGTGTAAGTGTGTGGTTGTTTGTAGGTCTTGTTGTACTTGTATCAAGTGTGAGTGTGATATTGTTTGTAGTTCTTGTTGTACTTGTATCAAGTGTAAGTGTGTGGTTGTTTGTAGGTCTTGTTGTACTTGTATCAAGTGTAAGTGTGATATTGTTTGTAGGTCTTGTTGTACTTGTATCAAGTGTAAGTGTGATATTGTTTGTAGGTCTTGTTGTACTTGTATCAAGTGTGAGTGTGATATTGTTTGTAGGTCTTGTTGTACTTGTATCAAGTGTAAGTGTGATATTGATTGTAGTTCTTGTTGTACTTGTATCAAGTGTAAGTGTGATGTTGTTTGTAGGTCTTGTTGTACTTGTATCAAGTGTAGGTGTGATATTGTTTGTAGGTCTTGTTGTACTTGTATCAAGTGTAAGTGTGATATTGTTTGTAGGTCTTGTTGTACTTGTATCAAGTGTAAGTGTGATATTGTTTGTAGGTCTTGTTGTACTTGTATCAAGTGTAGGTGTGATATTGTTTGTAGGTCTTGTTGTACTTGTATCAAGTGTAAGTGTGATATTGTTTGTAGGTCTTGTTGTACTTGTATCAAGTGTAGGTGTGATATTGTTTGTAGGTCTTGTTGTACTTGTATCAAGTGTAAGTGTGATGTTGTTTGTAGGTCTTGTTGTACTTGTATCAAGTGTAAGTGTGATATTGTTTGTAGGACTTGTACTTGTATCAAGTGTAAGTGTGATATTGTTTGTAGGTCTTGTTGTACTTGTATCAAGTGTAAGTGTGATATTGTTTGTAGGTCTTGTTGTACTTGTATCAAGTGTAAGTGTGATATTGTTCGTAGGTCTTGTTGTACTTGTATCAAGTGTAAGTGTGATATTGTTTGTGGGTCTTGTTGTACTTGTATCAAGTGTAAGTGTGATATTGTTTGTAGGTCTTGTTGTACTTGTATCAAGTGTAAGTGTGATATTGTTTGTAGGTCTTGTTGTACTTGTATCAAGTGTAAGTGTGATATTGTTTGTAGGTCTTGTTGTACTTGTATCAAGTGTAGGTGTGATATTGTTTGTAGGTCTTGTTGTACTTGTATCAAGTGTAAGTGTGATATTGTTTGTAGGTCTTGTTGTACTTGTATCAAGTGTAAGTGTGATGTTGTTTGTAGGTCTTGTTGTACTTGTATCAAGTGTAAGTGTGATATTGTTTGTAGGTCTTGTTGTACTTGTATCAAGTGTGAGTGTGATATTGTTTGTAGGTCTTGTTGTACTTGTATCAAGTGTAAGTGTGATATTGTTTGTAGGTCTTGTTGTACTTGTATCAAGTGTAAGTGTGATATTGTTTGTAGGTCTTGTTGTACTTGTATCAAGTGTGAGTGTGATATTGTTTGTAGTTCTTGTTGTACTTGTATCAAGTGTAAGTGTGTGGTTGTTTGTAGGTCTTGTTGTACTTGTATCAAGTGTGAGTGTGATATTGTTTGTAGTTCTTGTTGTACTTGTATCAAGTGTAAGTGTGTGGTTGTTTGTAGGTCTTGTTGTACTTGTATCAAGTGTAAGTGTGATATTGTTTGTAGGTCTTGTTGTACTTGTATCAAGTGTAAGTGTGATATTGTTTGTAGGTCTTGTTGTACTTGTATCAAGTGTGAGTGTGATATTGTTTGTAGGTCTTGTTGTACTTGTATCAAGTGTAAGTGTGATATTGATTGTAGTTCTTGTTGTACTTGTATCAAGTGTAAGTGTGATGTTGTTTGTAGGTCTTGTTGTACTTGTATCAAGTGTAGGTGTGATATTGTTTGTAGGTCTTGTTGTACTTGTATCAAGTGTAAGTGTGATATTGTTTGTAGGTCTTGTTGTACTTGTATCAAGTGTAAGTGTGATATTGTTTGTAGGTCTTGTTGTACTTGTATCAAGTGTAGGTGTGATATTGTTTGTAGGTCTTGTTGTACTTGTATCAAGTGTAAGTGTGATATTGTTTGTAGGTCTTGTTGTACTTGTATCAAGTGTAGGTGTGATATTGTTTGTAGGTCTTGTTGTACTTGTATCAAGTGTAAGTGTGATGTTGTTTGTAGGTCTTGTTGTACTTGTATCAAGTGTAAGTGTGATATTGTTTGTAGGACTTGTACTTGTATCAAGTGTAAGTGTGATATTGTTTGTAGGTCTTGTTGTACTTGTATCAAGTGTAAGTGTGATATTGTTTGTAGGTCTTGTTGTACTTGTATCAAGTGTAAGTGTGATATTGTTCGTAGGTCTTGTTGTACTTGTATCAAGTGTAAGTGTGATATTGTTTGTGGGTCTTGTTGTACTTGTATCAAGTGTAAGTGTGATATTGTTTGTAGGTCTTGTTGTACTTGTATCAAGTGTAAGTGTGATATTGTTTGTAGGTCTTGTTGTACTTGTATCAAGTGTAAGTGTGATATTGTTTGTAGGTCTTGTTGTACTTGTATCAAGTGTAAGTGTGATATTGTTTGTAGGTCTTGTTGTACTTGTATCAAGTGTAAGTGTGATATTGTTTGTAGGTCTTGTTGGCCTTGTAATTAGTGTAAGTGTGATATTGTTTGTAGGTCTTGTTGTACTTGTATCAAGTGTAAGTGTGATATTGTTTGTAGGTCTTGTTGTACTTGTATCAAGTGTAAGTGTGATATTGTTTGTAGGTCTTGTTGTACTTGTATCAAGTGTAGGTGTGATATTGTTTGTAGGTCTTGTTGTACTTGTATCAAGTGTAAGTGTGATATTGTTTGTAGGTCTTGTTGTACTTGTATCAAGTGTAAGTGTGATGTTGTTTGTAGGTCTTGTTGTACTTGTATCAAGTGTAAGTGTGATATTGTTTGTAGGTCTTGTTGTACTTGTATCAAGTGTGAGTGTGATATTGTTTGTAGGTCTTGTTGTACTTGTATCAAGTGTAAGTGTGATATTGTTTGTAGGTCTTGTTGTACTTGTATCAAGTGTAAGTGTGATATTGTTTGTAGGTCTTGTTGTACTTGTATCAAGTGTGAGTGTGATATTGTTTGTAGGTCTTGTTGTACTTGTATCAAGTGTAAGTGTGATATTGTTTGTAGGTCTTGTTGTACTTGTATCAAGTGTAGGTGTGATATTGTTTGTAGGTCTTGTTGTACTTGTATCAAGTGTCAGTGTGATATTGTTTGTAGGTCTTGTTGTACTTGTATCAAGTGTAGGTGTGATATTGTTTGTAGGTCTTGTTGTACTTGTATCAAGTGTAAGTGTGATATTGTTTGTAGGTCTTGTTGTACTTGTATCAAGTGTAAGTGTGATATTGTTTGTAGGTCTTGTTGTACTTGTATCAAGTGTAAGTGTGATATTGTTTGTAGGTCTTGTTGTACTTGTATCAAGTGTAATGTTGTTTGTAGGTCTTGTTGTACTTGTATCAAGTGTGAGTGTGATATTGTTTGTAGGTCTTGTTGTACTTGTATCAAGTGTAAGTGTGATATTGTTTGTAGGTCTTGTTGTACTTGTATCAAGTGTGAGTGTGATATTGTTTGTAGGTCTTGTTATACTTGTATCAAGTGTAAGTGTGATATTGTTTGTAGGTCTTGTTGTACTTGTATCAAGTGTAAGTGTGATATTGTTTGTAGGTCTTGTTGTACTTGTATCAAGTGTAAGTGTGATACTGTTTGTAGGTCTTGTTGTACTTGTATCAAGTGTAAGTGTGATATTGTTTGTAGGTCTTGTTGTACTTGTATCAAGTGTGAGTGTGATATTGTTTGTAGGTCTTGTTGTACTTGTATCAAGTGTAAGTGTGATATTGTTTGTAGGTCTTGTTGTACTTGTATCAAGTGTAATGTTGTTTGTAGGTCTTGTTGTACTTGTATCAAGTGTGAGTGTGATATTGTTTGTAGGTCTTGTTGTACTTGTATCAAGTGTAAGTGTGATATTGTTTGTAGGTCTTGTTGTACTTGTATCAAGTGTAAGTGTGATATTGTTTGTAGGTCTTGTTGTACTTGTATCAAGTGTAAGTGTGATATTGTTTGTAGGTCTTGTTGTACTTGTATCAAGTGTGAGTGTGATATTGTTTGTAGGTCTTGTTGTACTTGTATCAAGTGTAAGTGTGATATTGTTTGTAGGTCTTGTTGTACTTGTATCAAGTGTGAGTGTGATATTGTTTGTAGGTCTTGTTGTACTTGTATCAAGTGTAAGTGTGATATTGTTTGTAGGTCTTGTTGTACTTGTATCAAGTGTAATGTTGTTTGTAGGTCTTGTTGTACTTGTATCAAGTGTGAGTGTGATATTGTTTGTAGGTCTTGTTGTACTTGTATCAAGTGTAAGTGTGATATTGTTTGTAGGTCTTGTTGTACTTGTATCAAGTGTAAGTGTGATATTGTTTGTAGGTCTTGTTGTACTTGTATCAAGTGTAAGTGTGATATTGTTTGTAGGTCTTGTTGTACTTGTATCAAGTGTGAGTGTGATATTGTTTGTAGGTCTTGTTGTACTTGTATCAAGTGTAAGTGTGATATTGTTTGTAGGTCTTGTTGTACTTGTATCAAGTGTAAGTGTGATATTGTTCGTAGGTCTTGTTGTACTTGTATCAAGTGTAATGTTGTTTGTAGGTCTTGTTGTACTTGTATCAAGTGTGAGTGTGATATTGTTTGTAGGTCTTGTTGTACTTGTATCAAGTGTAAGTGTGATATTGTTTGTAGGTCTTGTTGTACTTGTATCAAGTGTAAGTGTGATATTGTTTGTAGGTCTTGTTGTACTTGTATCAAGTGTAAGTGTGATATTGTTTGTAGGTCTTGTTGTACTTGTATCAAGTGTGAGTGTGATATTGTTTGTAGGTCTTGTTGTACTTGTATCAAGTGTAAGTGTGATATTGTTTGTAGGTCTTGTTGTACTTGTATCAAGTGTAAGTGTGATATTGTTCGTAGGTCTTGTTGTACTTGTATCAAGTGTAAGTGTGATATTGTTCGTAGGTCTTGTTGTACTTGTATCAAGTGTAAGTGTGATATTGTTTGTAGGTCTTGTTGTACTTGTATCAAGTGTAAGTGTGATATTGTTCGTAGGTCTTGTTGTACTTGTATCAAGTGTAAGTTTGATATTGTTTGTAGGTCTTGTTGTACTTGTATCAAGTGTAATTGTGATATTGTTTGTAGGTATTGTTGTACTTGTATCATGTGTAAGTGTGATATTGTTTGTAGGTCTTGTTGTACTTGTATCAAGTGTAAGTGTGTGGTTGTTTGTAGGTCTTGTTGTACTTGTATCAAGTGTGAGTGTGATATTGTTTGTAGGTCTTGTTGTACTTGTATCAAGTGTAAGTGTGATATTGTTTGTAGGTCTTGTTGTACTTGTATCAAGTGTGAGTGTGATATTGTTTGTAGGTCTTGTTGTACTTGTATCAAGTGTAAGTGTGATATTGTTTGTAGGTCTTGTTGTACTTGTATCAAGTGTAAGTGTGATATTGTTTGTAGGTCTTGTTGTACTTGTATCAAGTGTGAGTGTGATATTGTTTGTAGGTCTTGTTGTACTTGTATCAAGTGTAAGTGTGATATTGTTTGTAGGTCTTGTTGTACTTGTATCAAGTGTCAGTGTGATATTGTTCGTAGGTCTTGTTGTACTTGTATCAAGTGTAAGTGTGATATTGTTCGTAGGTCTTGTTGTACTTGTATCAAGTGTAAGTGTGATATTGTTTGTAGGTCTTGTTGTACTTGTATCAAGTGTAAGTGTGATATTGTTTGTAGGACTTGTACTTGTATCAAGTGTAAGTGTGATATTGTTTGTAGGTCTTGTTGTACTTGTATCAAGTGTGAGTGTGATATTGTTTGTAGGTCTTGTTGTACTTGTATCAAGTGTGAGTGTGATATTGTTTGTAGGTCTTGTTGTACTTGTATCAAGTGTGAGTGTGATATTGTTTGTAGGTCTTGTTGTACTTGTATCAAGTGTAATGTTGTTTGTAGGTCTTGTTGTACTTGTATCAAGTGTGAGTGTGATATTGTTTGTAGGTCTTGTTGTACTTGTATCAAGTGTAATGTTGTTTGTAGGTCTTGATGTACTTGTATCAAGTGTGAGTGTGATGTTGTTTGTAGGTCTTGTTGTACTTGTATCAAGTGTAAGTGTGATATTGTTTGTAGGTCTTGTTGTACTTGTATCAAGTGTAAGTGTGATATTGTTTGTAGGTCTTGTTGTACTTGTATCAAGTGTAAGTGTGATATTGTTCGTAGGTCTTGTTGTACTTGTATCAAGTGTAAGTGTGATGTTGTTTGTAGGTCTTGTTGTACTTGTATCAAGTGTAAGTGTGATATTGTTTGTAGGTCTTGTTGTACTTGTATCAAGTGTAAGTGTGATATTGTTTGTAGGTCTTGTTGTACTTGTATCAAGTGTAAGTGTGATATTGTTTGTAGGTCTTGTTGTACTTGTATCAAGTGTAAGTGTGATATTGTTTGTAGGTCTTGTTGTACTTGTATCAAGTGTAAGTGTGATATTGTTTGTAGGTCTTGTTGTACTTGTATCAAGTGTAAGTGTGATATTGTTTGTAGGTCTTGTTGTACTTGTATCAAGTGTGAGTGTGATATTGTTTGTAGGTCTTGTTGTACTTGTATCAAGTGTAAGTGTGATGTTGTTTGTAGGTCTTGTTGTACTTGTATCAAGTGTAAGTGTGATATTGTTTGTAGGTCTTGTTGTACTTGTATCAAGTGTAAGTGTGATATTGTTTGTAGGTCGTATTGTACTTGTATCAAGTGTGAGTGTGATATTGTTTGTAGGTCTTGTTGTACTTGTATCAAGTGTAAGTGTGATGTTGTTTGTAGGTCTTGTTGTACTTGTATCAAGTGTAAGTGTGATATTGTTTGTAGGTCTTGTTGTACTTGTATCAAGTGTAAGTGTGATATTGTTTGTAGGTCTTGTTGTACTTGTATCAAGTGTAAGTGTGATATTGTTTGTAGGTCTTGTTGTACTTGTATCATGTGTAAGTGTGATATTGTTTGTAGGTCTTGTTGTACTTGTATCAAGTGTAAGTGTGATATTGTTTGTAGGTCTTGTTGTACTTGTATCAAGTGTATGTGTGATATTGTTTGTAGGTCTTGTTGTACTTGTATCAAGTGTAAGTGTGATATTGTTTGTAGGTCTTGTTGTACTTGTATCAAGTGTGAGTGTGATATTGTTTGTAGGTCTTGTTGTACTTGTATCAAGTGTAAGTGTGATATTGTTTGTAGGTCTTGTTGTACTTGTATCAAGTGTAAGTGTGATATTGTTTGTAGGTACTGTTGTACTTGTATCAAGTGTGAGTGTGATATTGTTTGTAGGTCTTGTTGTACTTGTATCAAGTGTAAGTGTGATATTGTTTGTAGGTCTTGTTGTACTGGTATCGAGTGTGAGTGTGATATTGTTTGTAGGTCTTGTTGTACTTGTATCAAGTGTAAGTGTGATATTGTTTGTAGGTCTTGTTGTACTTGTATCAAGTGTAAGTGTGATATTGTTTGTAGGTCTTGTTGTACTTGTATCAAGTGTAAGTGTGATATTGTTTGTAGGTCTTGTTGTACTTGTATCAAGTGTAAGTGTGATATTGTTTGTAGGTCTTGTTGTACTTGTATCAAGTGTAAGTGTGATATTGTTTGTAGGTCTTGTTGTACTTGTATCAAGTGTAAGTGTGATATTGTTTGTAGGTCTTGTTGTACTTGTCTCAAGTGTAAGTGTGATATTGTTTGTAGGTCTTGTTGTACTTGTATCAAGTGTAGGTGTGATATTGTTTGTAGGTCTTGTTGTACTTGTATCAAGTGTAAGTGTGATATTGTTTGTAGGTCTTGTTGTACTTGTATCAAGAGTAAGTGTGATATTGTTTGTAGGTCTTGTTGTACTTGTATCAAGTGTAAGTGTGATATTGTTTGTAGGTCTTGTTGTACTTGTATCAAGTGTAAGTGTGATATTGTTTGTAGGTCATGTTGTACTTGTATCAAGTGTAAGTGTGATATTGTTTGTAGGTCTTGTTGTACTTGTATCAAGTGTAAGTGTGATATTGTTTGTAGGTCTTGTTGTACTTGTATCAAGTGTAAGTGTGATATTGTTTGTAGGTCTTGTTGTACTTGTATCAAGTGTAAGTGTGATATTGTTTGTAGGTCTTGTTGTACTTGTATCAAGTGTAAGTGTGATATTGTTTGTAGGTCTTGTTGTACTTGTATCAAGTGTAAGTGTGATATTGTTTGTAGGTCTTGTTGTACTTGTATCGAGTGTAGGTGTGATATTGTTTGTAGGACTTGTTGTACTTGTATCAAGTGTAAGTGTGATATTGTTTGTAGGTCTTGTTGTACTTGTATCAAGTGTAAGTGTGATATTGTTTGTAGGTCTTGTTGTACTTGTATCAAGTGTAAGTGTGATATTGTTTGTAGGTCTTGTTGTACTTGTATCAAGTGTAAGTGTGATATTGTTTGTAGGTCTTGTTGTACTTGTATCAAGTGTAAGTGTGATATTGTTTGTAGGTCTTGTTGTACTTGTATCAAGTGTAAGTGTGATATTGTTTGTAGGTCTTGTTGTACTTGTATCAAGTGTAAGTGTGATATTGTTTGTAGGACTTGTTGTACTTGTATCAAGTGTAAGTGTGATATTGTTTGTAGGTCTTGTTGTACTTGTATCAAGTGTAAGTGTGATATTGTTTGTAGGTCTTGTTGTACTTGTATCAAGTGTAAGTGTGATATTGTTTGTAGGTCTTGTTGTACTTGTATCAAGTGTGAGTGTGATATTGTTTGTAGGTCTTGTTGTACTTGTATCAAGTGTAAGTGTGATATTGTTTGTAGGTCTTGTTGTACTTGTATCAAGTGTAAGTGTGATATTGTTTGTAGGTCTTGTTGTACTTGTATCAAGTGTAAGTGTGATATTGTTTGTAGGTCTTGTTGTACTTGTATCAAGTGTAAGTGTGATATTGTTTGTAGGTCTTGTTGTACTTGTATCGAGTGTAAGTGTGATATTGTTTGTAGGTCTTGTTGTACTTGTATCAAGTGTGAGTGTGATATTGTTTGTAGGTCTTGTTGTACTTGTATCAAGTGTGAGTGTGATGTTGTTTGTAGGTCTTGTTGTACTTGTATCAAATGTGAGTGTGATATTGTTTGTAGGTCTTGTTGTACTTGTATCAAGTGTAAGTGTGATATTGTTTGTAGGTCTTGTTGTACTTGTATCAAGTGTGAGTGTGATATTGTTTGTAGGTCTTGTTGTACTTGTATCAAGTGTAAGTGTGATATTGTTTGTAGGTCTTGTTGTACTTGTATCAAGTGTGAGTGTGATATTGTTTGTAGGTCTTGTTGTACTTGTATCAAGTGTGAGTGTGATGTTGTTTGTAGGTCTTGTTGTACTTGTATCAAGTGTAAGTGTGATATTGTTTGTAGGTCTTGTTGTACTTGTATCAAGTGTGAGTGTGATATTGTTTGTAGGTCTTGTTGTACTTGTATCAAGTGTAATTGTGATATTGTTTGTAGGTCTTGTTGTACTTGTATCAAGTGTAAGTGTGATATTGTTTGTAGGTCTTGTTGTACTTGTATCAAGTGTAAGTGTGATATTGTTTGTAGGTCTTGTTGTACTTGTATCAAGTGTAAGTGTGATATTGTTTGTAGGTCTTGTTGTACTTGTATCAAGTGTGAGTGTGATATTGTTTGTAGGTCTTGTTGTACTTGTGTCAAGTGTAAGTGTGATATTGTTTGTAGGTCTTGTTGTACTTGTATCAAGTGTGAGTGTGATATTGTTTGTAGGTCTTGTTGTACTTGTATCAAGTGTAAGTGTGATATTGTTTGTAGGTCTTGTTGTACTTGTATCAAGTGTGAGTGTTATATTGTTTGTAGGTCTTGTTGTACTTGTATCAAGTGTAAGTGTGATATTGTTTGTAGGTCTTGTTGTACTTGTATCAAGTGTAAGTGTGATATTGTTTGTAGGTCTTGTTGTACTTGTATCAAGTGTGAGTGTGATGTTGTTTGTAGGTCTTGTTGTACTTGTATCAAGTGTAGGTGTGATATTGTTTGTAGGTCTTGTTGTACTTGTATCAAGTGTAAGTGTGATATTGTTTGTAGGTCTTGTTGTACTTGTATCAAGTGTAGGTGTGATATTGTTTGTAGGTCTTGTTGTACTTGTATCAAGTGTAAGTGTGATATTGTTTGTAGGTATTGTTGTACTTGTATCAAGTGTAAGTGTGATATTGTTCGTAGGTCTTGTTGTACTTGTATCAAGTGTAAGTGTGATATTGTTTGTAGGTCTTGTTGTACTTGTATCAAGTGTAGGTGTGATATTGTTTGTAGGTCTTGTTGTACTTGTATCAAGTGTAGGTGTGATATTGTTTGTAGGTCTTGTTGTACTTGTATCAAGTGTAAGTGTGATATTGTTTGTAGGTCTTGTTGTACTTGTATCAAGTGTAAGTGTGATATTGTTTGTGGGTCTTGTTGTACTTGTATCAAGTGTAAGTGTGATATTGTTTGTAGGTCTTGTTGTACTTGTATCAAGTGTAGGTGTGATATTGTTTGTAGGTCTTGTTGTACTTGTATCAAGTGTAAGTGTGATATTGTTTGTAGGTCTTGTTGTACTTGTATCAAGTGTAAGTGTGATATTGTTTGTAGGTCTTGTTGTACTTGTATCAAGTGTAAGTGTGATATTGTTTGTAGGTCTTGTTGTACTTGTATCGAGTGTAAGTGTGATATTGTTTGTAGGTCTTGTTGTACTTGTATCAAGTGTAAGTGTGATATTGTTTGTAGGTCTTGTTGTACTTGTATCAAGTGTAAGTGTGATATTGTTTGTAGGTCTTGTTGTACTTGTATCAAGTGTAAGTGTGATATTGTTTGTAGGTCTTGTTGTACTTGTATCAAGTGTAAGTGTGATATTGTTTGTAGGTCTTGTTGTACTTGTATCAAGTGTAAGTGTGATATTGTTTGTAGGTCTTGTTGTACTTGTATCAAGTGTAAGTGTGATATTGTTTGTAGGTCTTGTTGTACTTGTATCAAGTGTGAGTGTGATATTGTTTGTTGGTCTTGTTGTACTTGTATCAAGTGTGAGTGTGATATTGTTTGTAGGTCTTGTTGTACTTGTATCAAGTGTAAGTGTGATATTGTTTGTAGGTCTTGTTGTACTTGTATCAAGTGTAGGTGTGATATTGTTTGTAGGTCTTGTTGTACTTGTATCAAGTGTAAGTGTGATATTGTTTGTAGGTCTTGTTGTACTTGTATCAAGTGTAAGTGTGATATTGTTTGTAGGTCTTGTTGTACTTGTATCAAGTGTAAGTGTGATATTGTTTGTGGGTCTTGTTGTACTTGTATCAAGTGTAAGTGTGATATTGTTTGTAGGTCTTGTTGTACTTGTATCAAGTGTAGGTGTGATATTGTTTGTAGGTCTTGTTGTACTTGTATCAAGTGTAAGTGTGATATTGTTTGTAGGTCTTGTTGTACTTGTATCAAGTGTAGGTGTGATATTGTTTGTAGGTCTTGTTGTACTTGTATCAAGTGTAAGTGTGATATTGTTTGTAGGTCTTGTTGTACTTGTATCAAGTGTAAGTGTGATATTGTTTGTAGGTCTTGTTGTACTTGTATCAAGTGTGAGTGTGATATTGTTTGTAGGTCTTGTTGTACTTGTATCAAGTGTAAGTGTGATATTGTTTGTAGGTCTTGTTGTACTTGTATCAAGTGTAAGTGTGATATTGTTTGTAGGTCTTGTTGTACTTGTATCAAGTGTAAGTGTGATATTGTTTGTAGGTCTTGTTGTACTTGTATCAAGTGTAAGTGTGATATTGTTTGTAGGTCTTGTTGTACTTGTATCAAGTGTGAGTGTGATATTGTTTGTAGGTCTTGTTGTACTTGTATCAAGTGTGAGTGTGATATTGTTTGTAGGTCTTGTTGTACTTGTATCAAGTGTGAGTGTGATATTGTTTGTAGGTCTTGTTGTACTTGTATCAAGTGTAAGTGTGATATTGTTTGTAGGTCTTGTTGTACTTGTATCAAGTGTAAGTGTGATATTGTTTGTAGGTCTTGTTGTACTTGTATCAAGTGTAAGTGTGATATTGTTTGTAGGTCTTGTTGTACTTGTATCAAGTGTGAGTGTGATATTGTTTGTAGGTCTTGTTGTACTTGTATCAAGTGTAAGTGTGATATTGTTTGTAGGTCTTGTTGTACTTGTATCAAGTGTAAGTGTGATATTGTTTGTAGGTCTTGTTGTACTTGTATCAAGTGTAAGTGTGATATTGTTTGTGGGTCTTGTTGTACTTGTATCAAGTGTAGGTGTGATATTGTTTGTAGGTCTTGTTGTACTTGTATCAAGTGTAAGTGTGATATTGTTTGTAGGTCTTGTTGTACTTGTATCAAGTGTAAGTGTGATATTGTTTGTAGGTCTTGTTGTACTTGTATCAAGTGTAAGTGTGATATTGTTTGTAGGTCTTGTTGTACTTGTATCAAGTGTAAGTGTGATATTGTTTGTAGGTCTTGTTGTACTTGTATCAAGTGTAAGTGTGATATTGTTTGTAGGTCTTGTTGTACTTGTATCAAGTGTAAGTGTGATATTGTTTGTGGGTCTTGTTGTACTTGTATCAAGTGTAAGTGTGATATTGTTTGTAGGTCTTGTTGTACTTGTATCAAGTGTAGGTGTGATGTTGTTTGTAGGTCTTGTTGTACTTGTATCAAGTGTGAGTGTGATATTGTTTGTAGGTCTTGTTGTACTTGTATCAAGTGTAAGTGTGATATTGTTTGTAGGTCTTGTTGTACTTGTATCAAGTGTAAGTGTGATATTGTTTGTAGGTCTTGTTGTACTTGTATCAAGTGTAAGTGTGATATTGTTTGTAGGTCTTGTTGTACTTGTATCAAGTGTAAGTGTGATATTGTTTGTAGGTCTTGTTGTACTTGTATCAAGTGTAAGTGTGATATTGTTTGTAGGTCTTGTTGTACTTGTATCAAGTGTAAGTGTGATATTGTTTGTAGGTCTTGTTGTACTTGTATCAAGTGTAAGTGTGATATTGTTTGTAGGTCTTGTTGTACTTGTATCAAGTGTAAGTGTGATATTGTTTGTAGGTCTTGTTGTACTTGTATCAAGTGTAAGTGTGATATTGTTTGTAGGTCTTGTTGTACTTGTATCATGTGTAAGTGTGATATTGTTTGTAGGTCTTGTTGTACTAGTATCAAGTGTAAGTGTGATATTGTTTGTAGGTCTTGTTGTACTTGTATCAAGTGTAAGTGTGATATTGTTTGTAGGTCTTGTTGTACTTGTATCAAGTGTGAGTGTGATATTGTTTGTAGGTCTTGTTGTACTTGTATCAAGTGTAAGTGTGATATTGTTTGTAGGTCTTGTTGTACTTGTATCAAGTGTAAGTGTGATATTGTTTGTAGGTCTTGTTGTACTTGTATCAAGTGTAAGTGTGATATTGTTTGTAGGTCTTGTTGTACTTGTATCAAGTGTAGGTGTGATATTGTTTGTAGGTCTTGTTGTACTTGTATCAAGTGTAAGTGTGATATTGTTTGTCGGTCTTGTTGTACTTGTATCAAGTGTAAGTGTGATATTGTTTGTAGGTCTTGTTGTACTTGTATCAAGTGTAAGTGTGATATTGTTTGTAGGTCTTGTTGTACTTGTATCAAGTGTAAGTGTGATATTGTTTGTAGGTCTTGTTGTACTTGTATCAAGTGTAAGTGTGATATTGTTTGTAGGTCTTGTTGTACTTGTATCAAGTGTAGGTGTGATATTGTTTGTAGGTCTTGTTGTACTTGTATCAAGTGTAAGTGTGATATTGTTTGTAGGTCTTGTTGTACTTGTATCAAGTGTAAGTGTGATATTGTTTGTAGGTCTTGTTGTACTTGTATCAAGTGTGAGTGTGATATTGTTTGTAGGTCTTGTTGTACTTGTATCAAGTGTAAGTGTGATATTGTTTGTAGGTCTTGTTGTACTTGTATCAAGTGTAAGTGTGATATTGTTTGTAGGTCTTGTTGTACTTGTATCAAGTGTAGGTGTGATATTGTTTGTAGGTCTTGTTGTACTTGTATCAAGTGTGAGTGTGATATTGTTTGTAGGTCTTGTTGTACTTGTATCAAGTGTAAGTGTGATATTGTTTGTAGGTCTTGTTGTACTTGTATCAAGTGTAAGTGTGATATTGTTTGTAGGTCTTGTTGTACTTGTATCAAGTGTAAGTGTGATATTGTTTGTAGGTCTTGTTGTACTTGTTTCAAGTGTAAGTGTGATATTGTTTGTAGGTCTTGTTGTACTTGCATCAAGTGTAAGTGTGATATTGTTTGTAGGACTTGTACTTGTATCAAGTGTAAGTGTGATATTGTTTGTAGGTCTTGTTGTACTTGTATCAAGTGTAAGTGTGATATTGTTTGTAGGTCTTGTTGTACTTGTATCAAGTGTAAGTGTGATATTGTTTGTAGGTCTTGTTGTACTTGTATCAAGTGTAGGTGTGATATTGTTTGTAGGTCTTGTTGTACTTGTATCAAGTGTAAGTGTGATATTAATTGTAGGTCTTGTTGGCCTTGTATTAAGTGTAAGTGTGATATTGTTTGTAGGTCTTGTTGTACTTGTATCAAGTGTAAGTGTGATATTGTTTGTAGGTCTTGTTGTACTTGTATCAAGTGTAAGTGTGATATTGTTTGTAGGTCTTGTTGTACTTGCATCAAGTGTAAGTGTGATATTGTTTGTAGGACTTGTACTTGTATCAAGTGTAAGTGTGATATTGTTTGTAGGTCTTGTTGTACTTGTATCAAGTGTAAGTGTGATATTAATTATAGGTCTTGTTGGCCTTGTATCAAGTGTAAGTGTGATATTGTTTGTAGGTCTTGTTGTAGTTGTATCAAGTGTGAGTGTGATATTGTTTGTAGGTCTTGTTGTACTTGTATCAAGTGTAAGTGTGATATTGTTTGTAGGTCTTGTTGTACTTGTATCAAGTGTAAGTGTGATATTGTTTGTAGTACTTGTTGTAATTGTATCGAGTGTGAGTGTGATATTGTTTGTAGGTCTTGTTGTACTTGTATCAAGTGTAAGTGTGATATTGTTTGTAGGTCTTGTTGTAATTGTATCAAGTGTGAGTGTGATATTGTTTGTAGGTCTTGTTGTACTTGTATCAAGTGTAAGTGTGATATTGTTTGTAGGTCTTGTTGTACTTGTATCAAGTGTAAGTGTGATATTGTTTGTAGGTCTTGTTGTACTTGTATCAAGTGTAAGTGTGATATTGTTTGTAGGTCTTGTTGTACTTGTATCAAGTGTGAGTGTGATATTGTTTGTAGGTCTTGTTGTACTTGTATCAAGTGTGAGTGTGATATTGTTTGTGGGTCTTGTTGTACTTGTATCAAGTGTAAGTGTGATATTGTTTGTAGGTCTTGTTGTACTTGTATCAAGTGTAGGTGTGATATTGTTTGTAGGTCTTGTTGTACTTGTATCAAGTGTAAGTGTGATATTGTTTGTGGGTCTTGTTGTACTTGTATCAAGTGTGAGTGTGATATTGTTTGTAGGTCTTGTTGTACTTGTATTAAGTGTAAGTGTGATATTGTTTGTAGGTCTTGTTGTACTTGTATCAAGTGTAGGTGTGATATTGTTTGTAGGTCTTGTTGTACTTGTATCAAGTGTAAGTGTGATATTGTTTGTGGGTCTTGTTGTACTTGTATCAAGTGTGAGTGTGATATTGTTTGTAGGTCTTGTTGTACTTGTATCAAGTGTAAGTGTGATATTGTTTGTAGGTCTTGTTGTACTTGTATCAAGTGTAAGTGTGATATTGTTTGTGGGTCTTGTTGTACTTGTATCAAGTGTAAGTGTGATATTGTTTGTAGGTCTTGTTGTACTTGTATCAAGTGTAAGTGTGATATTGTTTGTGGGTCTTGTTGTACTTGTATCAAGTGTAAGTGTGTGGTTGTTTGTAGGTCTTGTTGTACTTGTATCAAGTGTAGGTGTGATATTGTTTGTAGGTCTTGTTGTACTTGTATCAAGTGTGAGTGTGATATTGTTTGTAGGTCTTGTTGTACTTGTATCAAGTGTAAGTGTGATATTGTTTGTAGGTCTTGTTGTACTTGTATCAAGTGTAAGTGTGATATTGTTTGTAGGTCTTGTTGTACTTGTATCAAGTGTAAGTGTGATATTGTTTGTAGGTCTTGTTGTACTTGTATCAAGTGTAAGTGTGATATTGTTTGTAGGTCTTGTTGTACTTGTATCAAGTGTAGGTGTGATATTGTTTGTAGGTCTTGTTGTACTTGTATCAAGTGTAAGTGTGATATTGTTTGTGGGTCTTGTTGTACTTGTATCAAGTGTAAGTGTGATATTGTTTGTAGGTCTTGTTGTACTTGTATCAAGTGTAAGTGTGATATTGTTTGTAGGTCTTGTTGTACTTGTATCAAGTGTAAGTGTGATATTGTTTGTAGGTCTTGTTGTACTTGTATCAAGTGTAAGTGTGATATTGTTTGTAGGTCTTGTTGTACTTGTATCAAGTGTAAGTGTGATATTGTTTGTAGGTCTTGTTGTACTTGTATCAAGTGTAGGTGTGATATTGTTTGTAGGTCTTGTTGTACTTGTATCAAGTGTAAGTGTGATATTGTTTGTAGGTCTTGTTGTACTTGTATCAAGTGTAAGTGTGATATTGTTTGTAGGTCTTGTTGTACTTGTATCAAGTGTAAGTGTGATATTGTTTGTAGGTCTTGTTGTACTTGTATCAAGTGTAAGTGTGATATTGTTTGTAGGTCTTGTTGTACTTGTATCAAGTGTAAGTGTGATATTGTTTGTAGGTCTTGTTGTACTTGTATCAAGTGTAAGTGTGATATTGTTTGTAGGTCTTGTTGTACTTGTATCGAGTGTGAGTGTGATATTGTTTGTAGGTCTTGTTGTACTTGTATCAAGTGTGAGTGTGATATTGTTTGTAGGTCTTGTTGTACTTGTATCAAGTGTAGGTGTGATATTGTTTGTAGGTCTTGTTGTACTTGTATCAAGTGTGAGTGTGATATTGTTTGTAGGTCTTGTTGTACTTGTATCAAGTGTAAGTGTGATCTTGTTTGTAGGTCTTGTTGTACTTGTATCAAGTGTAAGTGTGATATTGTTTGTAGGTCTTGTTGTACTTGTATCAAGTGTAAGTGTGATATTGTTTGTAGGTCTTGTTGTACTTGTATCAAGTGTAAGTGTGATATTGTTTGTAGGTCTTGTTGTACTTGTATCAAGTGTGAGTGTGATGTTGTTTGTAGGTCTTGTTGTACTTGTATCAAGTGTAAGTGTGATATTGTTTGTAGGTCTTGTTGTACTTGTATCAAGAGTGAGTGTGATATTGTTTGTAGGTCTTGTTGTACTTGTATCAAGTGTAAGTGTGATATTGTTTGTAGGTCTTGTTGTACTTGTATCAAGTGTAAGTGTGATATTGTTTGTAGGTCTTGTTGTACTTGTATCAAGTGTAAGTGTGATATTGTTTGTAGGTCTTGTTGTACTTGTATCAAGTGTAAGTGTGATATTGTTTGTAGGTCTTGTTGTACTTGTATCAAGTGTAAGTGTGATATTGTTTGTAGGTCTTGTTGTACTTGTATCAAGTGTAATGTTGTTCGTAGGTCTTGTTGTACTTGTATCAAGTGTAAGTGTGATATTGTTTGTAGGTCTTGTTGTACTTGTATCAAGTGTAAGTGTGATATTGTTTGTAGGTCTTGTTGTACTTGTATCAAGTGTAAGTGTGATGTTGTTTGTAGGTCTTGTTGTACTTGTATCAAGTGTAAGTGTGATATTGTTTGTAGGTCTTGCTGTACTTGTATCAAGTGTAAGTGTGATATTGTTTGTAGGTCTTGTTGTACTTGTATCAAGTGTGAGTGTGATATTGTTTGTAGGTCTTGTTGTACTTGTATCAAGTGTAAGTGTGATATTGTTTGTAGGTCTTGTTGTACTTGTATCAAGTGTGAGTGTGATATTGTTTGTAGGTCTTGTTGTACTTGTATCAAGTGTAAGTGTGATATTGTTTGTAGGTCTTGTTGTACTTGTATCAAGTGTGAGTGTGATATTGTTTGTAGGTCTTGTTGTACTTGTATCAAGTGTAAGTGTGATATTGTTTGTAGGTCTTGTTTTACTTGTATCAAGTGTAAGTGTGATATTGTTTGTAGGTCTTGTTGTACTTGTATCAAGTGTAAGTGTGATATTGTTTGTAGGTCTTGTTGTACTTGTATCAAGTGTAAGTGTGATATTGTTTGTAGGTCTTGTTGTACTTGTATCAAGTGTAAGTGTGATATTGTTTGTAGGTCTTGTTGTACTTGTATCAAGTGTAAGTGTGATATTGTTTGTAGGTCTTGTTGTACTTGTATCAAGTGTGAGTGTGATATTGTTTGTAGGTCTTGTTGTACTTGTATCAAGTGTAAGTGTGATATTGTTTGTAGGTCTTGTTGTACTTGTATCAAGTGTAAGTGTGATATTGTTTGTAGGTCTTGTTGTACTTGTATCAAGTGTAAGTGTGATATTGTTTGTAGGTCTTGTTGTACTTGTATCAAGTGTAAGTGTGATATTGCTTGTAGGTCTTGTTGTACTTGTATCAAGTGTAAGTGTGATATTGTTTGTAGGTCTTGTTGTACTTGTATCAAGTGTGAGTGTGATGTTGTTTGTAGGTCTTGTTGTACTTGTATCAAGTGTAAGTGTGATATTGTTTGTAGGTCTTGTTGTACTTGTATCAAGTGTGAGTGTGATATTGTTACAGGTCTTGTTGTACTTGTATCAAGTGTAAGTGTGATATTGTTTGTAGGTCTTGTTGTACTTGTATCAAGTGTGAGTGTGATATTGTTTGTAGGTCTTGTTGTACTTGTATCAAGTGTGAGTGTGATATTGTTTGTAGGTCTTGTTGTACTTGTATCAAGTGTAAGTGTGATATTGTTTGTAGGTCTTGTTGTACTTGTATCAAGTGTGAGTGTGATATTGTTTGTAGGTCTTGTTGTACTTGTATCAAGTGTAAGTGTGATATTGTTTGTAGGTCTTGTTGTACTTGTATCAAGTGTGAGTGTGATATTGTTTGCAGGTCTTGTTGTACTTGTATCAAGTGTGAGTGTGATATTGTTTGTGGGTCTTGTTGTACTTGTATCAAGTGTGAGTGTGATATTGTTTGTAGGTCTTGTTGTACTTGTATCAAGTGTAAGTGTGATATTGTTTGTAGGTCTTGTTGTACTTGTATCAAGTGTAAGTGTGATATTGTTTGTAGGTCTTGTTGTACTTGTATCAAGTGTAAGTGTGATATTGTTTGTAGGTCTTGTTGTACTTGTATCAAGTGTAAGTGTGATATTGTTTGTAGGTCTTGTTGTACTTGTATCAAGTGTGAGTGTGATATTGTTTGTAGGTCTTGTTGTACTTGTATCAAGTGTAAGTGTGATATTGTTTGTAGGTCTTGTTGTACTTGTATCAAGTGTAAGTGTGATATTGTTTGTAGGTCTTGTTGTACTTGTATCAAGTGTAAGTGTGATATTGTTTGTAGGTCTTGTTGTACTTGTATCAAGTGTAAGTGTGATATTGTTTGTAGGTCTTGTTGTACTTGTATCAAGTGTAAGTGTGATATTGTTTGTAGGTCTTGTTGTACTTGTATCAAGTGTAAGTGTGATATTGTTTGTAGGTCTTGTTGTACTTGTATCAAGTGTGAGTGTGATATTGTTTGTAGGTCTTGTTGTACTTGTATCAAGTGTAAGTGTGATATTGTTTGTAGGTCTTGTTGTACTTGTATCAAGTGTAGGTGTGATATTGTTTGTAGGTCTTGTTGTACTTGTATCAAGTGTGAGTGTGATATTGTTTGTAGGTCTTGTTGTACTTGTATCAAGTGTGAGTGTGATATTGTTTGCAGGTCTTGTTGTACTTGTATCAAGTGTGAGTGTGATATTGTTTGTGGGTCTTGTTGTACTTGTATCAAGTGTGAGTGTGATATTGTTTGTAGGTCTTGTTGTACTTGTATCAAGTGTAAGTGTGATATTGTTTGTAGGTCTTGTTGTACTTGTATCAAGTGTGGGTGTGATATTGTTTGTAGGTCTTGTTGTACTTGTATCAAGTGTAAGTGTGATATTGTTTGTAGGTCTTGTTGTACTTGTATCAAGTGTAAGTGTGATATTGTTTGTAGGTCTTGTTGTACTTGTATCAAGTGTAAGTGTGATATTGTTTGTATGACTTGTTGTACTTGTATCAAGTGTAAGTGTGATATTGTTTGTAGGTCTTGTTGTACTTGTATCAAGTGTAAGTGTGATATTGTTTGTAGGTCTTGTTGTACTTGTATCAAGTGTAAGTGTGATATTGTTTGTAGGTCTTGTTGTACTTGTATCAAGTGTAAGTGTGATATTGTTTGTAGGTCTTGATGTACTTGTATCAAGTGTAAGTGTGATATTGTTTGTAGGTCTTGTTGTACTTGTATCAAGTGTGAGTGTGATATTGTTTGTAGGTCTTGTTGTACTTGTATCAAGTGTAAGTGTGATATTGTTTGTAGGTCTTGTTGTACTTGTATCAAGTGTAAGTGTGATATTGTTTGTAGGTCTTGTTGTACTTGTATCAAGTGTAAGTGTGTGGTTGTTTGCAGGTCTTGTTGTACTTGTATCAAGTGTGAGTGTGATATTGTTTGTAGGTCTTGTTGTACTTGTATCAAGTGTGAGTGTGATATTGTTTGCAGGTCTTGTTGTACTTGTATCAAGTGTGAGTGTGATATTGTTTGTGGGTCTTGTTGTACTTGTATCAAGTGTGAGTGTGATATTGTTTGTAGGTCTTGTTGTACTTGTATCAAGTGTAAGTGTGATATTGTTTGTGGGTCTTGTTGTACTTGTATCAAGTGTGAGTGTGATATTGTTTGTAGGTCTTGTTGTACTTGTATCAAGTGTAGGTGTGATATTGTTTGTAGGTCTTGTTGTACTTGTATCAAGTGTAATTGTGATATTGTTTGTAGGTCTTGTTGTACTTGTATCAAGTGTAAGTGTGATATTGTTTGTAGGTCTTGTTGTACTTGTATCAAGTGTAAGTGTGATATTGTTTGTAGGTCTTGTTGTACTTGTATCAAGTGTAAGTGTGATATTGTTTGTAGGTCTTGTTGTACTTGTATCAAGTGTAAGTGTGATATTGTTTGTAGGTCTTGTTGTACTTGTATCAAGTGTAAGTGTGATATTGTTTGTAGGTCTTGTTGTACTTGTATCAAGTGTAAGTGTGATATTGTTTGTAGGTCTTGTTGTACTTGTATCAAGTGTAGGTGTGATATTGTTTGTAGGTCTTGTTGTACTTGTATCAAGTGTAGGTGTGATATTGTTTGTAGGTCTTGTTGTACTTGTATCAAGTGTAAGTGTGATATTGTTTGTAGGTCTTGTTGTACTTGTATCAAGTGTAAGTGTGATATTGTTTGTAGGTCTTGTTGTACTTGTATCAAGTGTAAGTGTGATATTGTTTGTGGGTCTTGTTGTACTTGTATCAAGTGTGGGTGTGATATTGTTTGTAGGTCTTGTTGTACTTGTATCAAGTGTGAGTGTGATATTGTTTGTAGGTCTTGTTGTACTTGTATCAAGTGTAAGTGTGATATTGTTTGTAGGTCTTGTTGTACTTGTATCAAGTGTGAGTGTGATATTGTTTGTAGGTCTTGTTGTACTTGTATCAAGTGTAAGTGTGATATTGTTTGTAGGTCTTGTTGTACTTGTATCAAGTGTGAGTGTGATATTGTTTGTAGGTCTTGTTGTACTTGTATCAAGTGTAAGTGTGATATTGTTTGTAGGTCTTGTTGTACTTGTATCAAGTGTAAGTGTGATATTGTTTGTAGGTCTTGTTGTACTTGTATCAAGTGTAAGTGTGATATTGTTCGTAGGTCTTGTTGTACTTGTATCAAGTGTGAGTGTGATATTGTTTGTAGGTCTTGTTGTACTTGTATCAAGTGTAAGTGTGATATTGTTTGTAGGTCTTGTTGTACTTGTATCAAGTGTGAGTGTGATATTGTTTGTAGGTCTTGTTGTACTTGTATCAAGTGTAAGTGTGATATTGTTTGTAGGTCTTGTTGTACTTGTATCAAGTGTAAGTGTGTGGTTGTTTGTAGGTCTTGTTGTACTTGTATCAAGTGTAAGTGTGATATTGTTTGTGGGTCTTGTTGTACTTGTATCAAGTGTGAGTGTGATATTGTTTGTAGGTCTTGTTGTACTTGTATCAAGTGTAAGTGTGATATTGTTTGTGGGTCTTGTTGTACTTGTATCAAGTGTGGGTGTGATATTGTTTGTAGGTCTTGTTGTACTTGTATCAAGTGTAAGTGTGATATTGTTTGTAGGTCTTGTTGTACTTGTATCAAGTGTAAGTGTGATATTGTTTGTAGGTCTTGTTGTACTTGTATCAAGTGTAAGTGTGATATTGTTTGTAGGTCTTGTTGTACTTGTATCAAGTGTAAGTGTGATATTGTTTGTAGGTCTTGTTGTACTTGTATCAAGTGTAAGTGTGATATTGTTTGTAGGTCTTGTTGTACTTGTATCAAGTGTAAGTGTGATATTGTTTGTAGGTCTTGTTGTACTTGTATCAAGTGTAAGTGTGATATTGTTTGTGGGTCTTGTTGTACTTGTATCAAGTGTGGGTGTGATATTGTTTGTAGGTCTTGTTGTACTTGTATCAAGTGTGAGTGTGATATTGTTTGTAGGTCTTGTTGTACTTGTATCAAGTGTAAGTGTGATATTGTTTGTAGGTCTTGTTGTACTTGTATCAAGTGTAAGTGTGATATTGTTTGTAGGTCTTGTTGTACTTGTATCAAGTGTAAGTGTGATATTGTTTGTAGGTCTTGTTGTACTTGTATCAAGTGTAAGTGTGATATTGTTTGTAGGTCTTGTTGTACTTGTATCAAGTGTAGGTGTGATATTGTTTGTAGGTCTTGTTGTACTTGTATCAAGTGTAGGTGTGATATTGTTTGTAGGTCTTGTTGTACTTGTATCAAGTGTCAGTGTGATATTGTTTTTAGGTCTTGTTGTACTTGTATCAAGTGTAAGTGTGATATTGTTTGTAGGTCTTGTTGTACTTGTATCAAGTGTAAGTGTGATATTGTTTGTAGGTCTTGTTGTACTTGTATCAAGTGTAAGTGTGATATTGTTCGTAGGTCTTGTTGTACTTGTATCAAGTGTGAGTGTGATATTGTTTGTAGGTCTTGTTGTACTTGTATCAAGTGTAAGTGTGATATTGTTTGTAGGTCTTGTTGTACTTGTATCAAGTGTGAGTGTGATATTGTTTGTAGGTCTTGTTGTACTTGTATCAAGTGTAAGTGTGATATTGTTTGTAGGTCTTGTTGTACTTGTATCAAGTGTGAGTGTGATATTGTTTGTAGGTCTTGTTGTACTTGTATCAAGTGTAAGTGTGATATTGTTTGTAGGTCTTGTTGTACTTGTATCAAGTGTAAGTGTGATATTGTTTGTAGGTCTTGTTGTACTTGTATCGAGTGTGAGTGTGTGGTTGTTTGTAGGTCTTGTTGTACTTGTATCAAGTGTAAGTGTGATATTGTTTGTAGGTCTTGTTGTACTTGTATCAAGTGTGAGTGTGATATTGTTTGTAGGTCTTGTTGTACTTGTATCAAGTGTGAGTGTGATATTGTTTGTAGGTCTTGTTGTACTTGTATCAAGTGTAAGTGTGATATTGTTTGTAGGTCTTGTTGAACTTGTATCAAGTGTAAGTGTGATATTGTTTGTAGGTCTTGTTGTACTTGTATCAAGTGTAAGTGTGATATTGTTTGTAGGTCTTGTTGTACTTGTATCAAGTGTGAGTGTGTGGTTGTTTGTAGGTCTTGTTGTACTTGTATCAAGTGTGAGTGTGATATTGTTCGTAGGTCTTGTTGTACTTGTATCAAGTGTAAGTGTGATATTGTTTGTAGGTCTTGTTGTACTTGTATCAAGTGTAGGTGTGATATTGTTTGTAGGTCTTGTTGTACTTGTATCAAGTGTGAGTGTGATATTGTTTGTAGGTCTTGTTGTACTTGTATCAAGTGTAAGTGTGATATTGTTTGTAGGTCTTGTTGTACTTGTATCAAGTGTGAGTGTGATATTGTTTGTGGGTCTTGTTGTACTTGTATCAATTGTAAGTGTGATATTGTTTGTAGGTCTTGTTGTACTTGTATCAAGTGTAGGTGTGATATTGTTTGTAGGTCTTGTTGTACTTGTATCAAGTGTGAGTGTGATATTGTTTGTAGGTCTTGTTGTACTTGTATCAAGTGTAAGTGTGATATTGTTTGTAGGTCTTGTTGTACTTGTATCAAGTGTGAGTGTGATATTGTTTGTAGGTCTTGTTTTACTTGTATCAAGTGTAAGTGTGATATTGTTTGTAGGTCTTGTTGTACTTGTATCAAGTGTAGGTGTGATATTGTTTGTAGGTCTTGTTGTACTTGAATCAAGTGTTAGTGTGATATTGTTTGTAGGTCTTGTTGTACTTGTATCAAGTGTGAGTGTGATATTGTTTGTAGGTCTTGTTGTACTTGTATCAAGTGTAAGTGTGATATTGTTTGTAGGTCTTGTTGTACTTGTATCAAGTGTAAGTGTGATATTGTTTGTAGGTCTTGTTGTACTTGTATCAAGTGTAAGTGTGATATTGTTTGTAGGTCTTGTTGTACTTGTATCAAGTGTAAGTGTGATATTGTTTGTAGGTCTTGTTGTACTTGTATCAAGTGTAAGTGTGATATTGTTTGTAGGTCTTGTTGTACTTGTATCAAGTGTAAGTGTGATATTGTTTGTAGGTCTTGTTGTACTTGTATCAAGTGTAAGTGTGATATTGTTTGTGGGTCTTGTTGTACTTGTATCAAGTGTGGGTGTGATATTGTTTGTAGGTCTTGTTGTACTTGTATCAAGTGTGAGTGTGATATTGTTTGTAGGTCTTGTTGTACTTGTATCAAGTGTAAGTGTGATATTGTTTGTAGGTCTTGTTGTACTTGTATCAAGTGTAAGTGTGATATTGTTTGTAGGTCTTGTTGTACTTGTATCAAGTGTAAGTGTGATATTGTTTGTAGGTCTTGTTGTACTTGTATCAAGTGTAAGTGTGATATTGTTTGTAGGTCTTGTTGTACTTGTATCAAGTGTAGGTGTGATATTGTTTGTAGGTCTTGTTGTACTTGTATCAAGTGTAGGTGTGATATTGTTTGTAGGTCTTGTTGTACTTGTATCAAGTGTCAGTGTGATATTGTTTTTAGGTCTTGTTGTACTTGTATCAAGTGTAAGTGTGATATTGTTTGTAGGTCTTGTTGTACTTGTATCAAGTGTAAGTGTGATATTGTTTGTAGGTCTTGTTGTACTTGTATCAAGTGTAAGTGTGATATTGTTCGTAGGTCTTGTTGTACTTGTATCAAGTGTGAGTGTGATATTGTTTGTAGGTCTTGTTGTACTTGTATCAAGTGTAAGTGTGATATTGTTTGTAGGTCTTGTTGTACTTGTATCAAGTGTGAGTGTGATATTGTTTGTAGGTCTTGTTGTACTTGTATCAAGTGTAAGTGTGATATTGTTTGTAGGTCTTGTTGTACTTGTATCAAGTGTGAGTGTGATATTGTTTGTAGGTCTTGTTGTACTTGTATCAAGTGTAAGTGTGATATTGTTTGTAGGTCTTGTTGTACTTGTATCAAGTGTAAGTGTGATATTGTTTGTAGGTCTTGTTGTACTTGTAACGAGTGTGAGTGTGTGGTTGTTTGTAGGTCTTGTTGTACTTGTATCAAGTGTAAGTGTGATATTGTTTGTAGGTCTTGTTGTACTTGTATCAAGTGTGAGTGTGATATTGTTTGTAGGTCTTGTTGTACTTGTATCAAGTGTGAGTGTGATATTGTTTGTAGGTCTTGTTGTACTTGTATCAAGTGTAAGTGTGATATTGTTTGTAGGTCTTGTTGAACTTGTATCAAGTGTAAGTGTGATATTGTTTGTAGGTCTTGTTGTACTTGTATCAAGTGTAAGTGTGATATTGTTTGTAGGTCTTGTTGTACTTGTATCAAGTGTGAGTGTGTGGTTGTTTGTAGGTCTTGTTGTACTTGTATCAAGTGTGAGTGTGATATTGTTCGTAGGTCTTGTTGTACTTGTATCAAGTGTAAGTGTGATATTGTTTGTAGGTCTTGTTGTACTTGTATCAAGTGTAGGTGTGATATTGTTTGTAGGTCTTGTTGTACTTGTATCAAGTGTGAGTGTGATATTGTTTGTAGGTCTTGTTGTACTTGTATCAAGTGTAAGTGTGATATTGTTTGTAGGTCTTGTTGTACTTGTATCAAGTGTAAGTGTGATATTGTTTGTGGGTCTTGTTGTACTTGTATCAAGTGTAAGTGTGTGGTTGTTTGTAGGTCTTGTTGTACTTGTATCAAGTGTAGGTGTGATATTGTTTGTAGGTCTTGTTGTACTTGTATCAAGTGTGAGTGTGATATTGTTTGTAGGTCTTGTTGTACTTGTATCAAGTGTAAGTGTGATATTGTTTGTAGGTCTTGTTGTACTTGTATCAAGTGTGAGTGTGATATTGTTTGTAGGTCTTGTTGTACTTGTATCAAGTGTAAGTGTGATATTGTTTGTAGGTCTTGTTGTACTTGTATCAAGTGTAGGTGTGATATTGTTTGTAGGTCTTGTTGTACTTGTATCAAGTGTTAGTGTGATATTGTTTGTAGGTCTTGTTGTACTTGTATCAAGTGTGAGTGTGATATTGTTTGTAGGTCTTGTTGTACTTGTATCAAGTGTAAGTGTGATATTGTTTGTAGGTCTTGTTGTACTTGTATCAAGTGTAAGTGTGATATTGTTTGTAGGTCTTGTTGTACTTGTATCAAGTGTAAGTGTGATATTGTTTGTAGGTCTTGTTGTACTTGTATCAAGTGTAAGTGTGATATTGTTTGTAGGTCTTGTTGTACTTGTATCAAGTGTAAGTGTGATATTGTTTGTAGGTCTTGTTGTACTTGTATCGAGTGTGAGTGTGATATTGTTTGTAGGTCTTGTTGTACTTGTATCAAGTGTGAGTGTGATATTGTTTGTAGGTCTTGTTGTACTTGTATCAAGTTTAGGTGTGATATTGTTTGTAGGTCTTGTTGTACTTGTATCAAGTGTGAGTGTGATATTGTTTGTAGGTCTTGTTGTACTTGTATCAAGTGTAAGTGTGATCTTGTTTGTAGGTCTTGTTGTACTTGTATCAAGTGTAAGTGTGATATTGTTTGTAGGTCTTGTTGTACTTGTATCAAGTGTAAGTGTGATATTGTTTGTAGGTCTTGTTGTACTTGTATCAAGTGTAAGTGTGATATTGTTTGTAGGTCTTGTTGTACTTGTATCAAGTGTGAGTGTGATGTTGTTTGTAGGTCTTGTTGTACTTGTATCAAGTGTAAGTGTGATATTGTTTGTAGGTCTTGTTGTACTTGTATCAAGAGTGAGTGTGATATTGTTTGTAGGTCTTGTTGTACTTGTATCAAGTGTAAGTGTGATATTGTTTGTAGGTCTTGTTGTACTTGTATCAAGTGTAAGTGTGATATTGTTTGTAGGTCTTGTTGTACTTGTATCAAGTGTAAGTGTGATATTGTTTGTAGGTCTTGTTGTACTTGTATCAAGTGTAAGTGTGATATTGTTTGTAGGTCTTGTTGTACTTGTATCAAGTGTAAGTGTGATATTGTTTGTAGGTCTTGTTGTACTTGTATCAAGTGTAATGTTGTTCGTAGGTCTTGTTGTACTTGTATCAAGTGTAAGTGTGATATTGTTTGTAGGTCTTGTTGTACTTGTATCAAGTGTAAGTGTGATATTGTTTGTAGGTCTTGTTGTACTTGTATCAAGTGTAAGTGTGATGTTGTTTGTAGGTCTTGTTGTACTTGTATCAAGTGTAAGTGTGATATTGTTTGTAGGTCTTGCTGTACTTGTATCAAGTGTAAGTGTGATATTGTTTGTAGGTCTTGTTGTACTTGTATCAAGTGTGAGTGTGATATTGTTTGTAGGTCTTGTTGTACTTGTATCAAGTGTAAGTGTGATATTGTTTGTAGGTCTTGTTGTACTTGTATCAAGTGTGAGTGTGATATTGTTTGTAGGTCTTGTTGTACTTGTATCAAGTGTAAGTGTGATATTGTTTGTAGGTCTTGTTGTACTTGTATCAAGTGTGAGTGTGATATTGTTTGTAGGTCTTGTTGTACTTGTATCAAGTGTAAGTGTGATATTGTTTGTAGGTCTTGTTTTACTTGTATCAAGTGTAAGTGTGATATTGTTTGTAGGTCTTGTTGTACTTGTATCAAGTGTAAGTGTGATATTGTTTGTAGGTCTTGTTTTACTTGTATCAAGTGTAAGTGTGATATTGTTTGTAGGTCTTGTTGTACTTGTATCAAGTGTAAGTGTGATATTGTTTGTAGGTCTTGTTGTACTTGTATCAAGTGTAAGTGTGATATTGTTTGTAGGTCTTGTTGTACTTGTATCAAGTGTGAGTGTGATATTGTTTGTAGGTCTTGTTGTACTTGTATCAAGTGTAAGTGTGATATTGTTTGTAGGTCTTGTTGTACTTGTATCAAGTGTAAGTGTGATATTGTTTGTAGGTCTTGTTGTACTTGTATCAAGTGTAAGTGTGATATTGTTTGTAGGTCTTGTTGTACTTGTATCAAGTGTAAGTGTGATATTGCTTGTAGGTCTTGTTGTACTTGTATCAAGTGTAAGTGTGATATTGTTTGTAGGTCTTGTTGTACTTGTATCAAGTGTGAGTGTGATGTTGTTTGTAGGTCTTGTTGTACTTGTATCAAGTGTAAGTGTGATATTGTTTGTAGGTCTTGTTGTACTTGTATCAAGTGTGAGTGTGATATTGTTACAGGTCTTGTTGTACTTGTATCAAGTGTAAGTGTGATATTGTTTGTAGGTCTTGTTGTACTTGTATCAAGTGTGAGTGTGATATTGTTTGTAGGTCTTGTTGTACTTGTATCAAGTGTGAGTGTGATATTGTTTGTATGTCTTGTTGTACTTGTATCAAGTGTAAGTGTGATATTGTTTGTAGGTCTTGTTGTACTTGTATCAAGTGTGAGTGTGATATTGTTTGTAGGTCTTGTTGTACTTGTATCAAGTGTAAGTGTGATATTGTTTGTAGGTCTTGTTGTACTTGTATCAAGTGTGAGTGTGATATTGTTTGCAGGTCTTGTTGTACTTGTATCAAGTGTGAGTGTGATATTGTTTGTGGGTCTTGTTGTACTTGTATCAAGTGTGAGTGTGATATTGTTTGTAGGTCTTGTTGTACTTGTATCAAGTGTAAGTGTGATATTGTTTGTAGGTCTTGTTGTACTTGTATCAAGTGTAAGTGTGATATTGTTTGTAGGTCTTGTTGTACTTGTATCAAGTGTAAGTGTGATATTGTTTGTAGGTCTTGTTGTACTTGTATCAAGTGTAAGTGTGATATTGTTTGTAGGTCTTGTTGTACTTGTATCAAGTGTGAGTGTGATATTGTTTGTAGGTCTTGTTGTACTTGTATCAAGTGTAAGTGTGATATTGTTTGTAGGTCTTGTTGTACTTGTATCAAGTGTAAGTGTGATATTGTTTGTAGGTCTTGTTGTACTTGTATCAAGTGTAAGTGTGATATTGTTTGTAGGTCTTGTTGTACTTGTATCAAGTGTAAGTGTGATATTGTTTGTAGGTCTTGTTGTACTTGTATCAAGTGTAAGTGTGATATTGTTTGTAGGTCTTGTTGTACTTGTATCAAGTGTAAGTGTGATATTGTTTGTAGGTCTTGTTGTACTTGTATCAAGTGTGAGTGTGATATTGTTTGTAGGTCTTGTTGTACTTGTATCAAGTGTAAGTGTGATATTGTTTGTAGGTCTTGTTGTACTTGTATCAAGTGTAAGTGTGATATTGTTTGTAGGTCTTGTTGTACTTGTATCAAGTGTGAGTGTGATATTGTTTGTAGGTCTTGTTGTACTTGTATCAAGTGTGAGTGTGATATTGTTTGCAGGTCTTGTTGTACTTGTATCAAGTGTGAGTGTGATATTGTTTGTGGGTCTTGTTGTACTTGTATCAAGTGTGAGTGTGATATTGTTTGTAGGTCTTGTTGTACTTGTATCAAGTGTAAGTGTGATATTGTTTGTAGGTCTTGTTGTACTTGTATCAAAAGTGGGTGTGATATTGTTTGTAGGTCTTGTTGTACTTGTATCAAGTGTAAGTGTGATATTGTTTGTAGGTCTTGTTGTACTTGTATCAAGTGTAAGTGTGATATTGTTTGTAGGTCTTGTTGTACTTGTATCAAGTGTAAGTGTGATATTGTTTGTATGACTTGTTGTACTTGTATCAAGTGTAAGTGTGATATTGTTTGTAGGTCTTGTTGTACTTGTATCAAGTGTAAGTGTGATATTGTTTGTAGGTCTTGTTGTACTTGTATCAAGTGTAAGTGTGATATTGTTTGTAGGTCTTGTTGTACTTGTATCAAGTGTAAGTGTGATATTGTTTGTAGGTCTTGTTGTACTTGTATCAAGTGTAAGTGTGATATTGTTTGTAGGTATTGTTGTACTTGTATCAAGTGTGAGTGTGATATTGTTTGTAGGTCTTGTTGTACTTGTATCAAGTGTAAGTGTGATATTGTTTGTAGGTCTTGTTGTACTTGTATCAAGTGTAAGTGTGATATTGTTTGTAGGTCTTGTTGTACTTGTATCAAGTGTGAGTGTGATATTGTTTGTGGGTCTTGTTGTACTTGTATCAAGTGTGAGTGTGATATTGTTTGTAGGTCTTGTTGTACTTGTATCAAGTGTAAGTGTGATATTGTTTGTGGGTCTTGTTGTACTTGTATCAAGTGTGAGTGTGATATTGTTTGTAGGTCTTGTTGTACTTGTATCAAGTGTAGGTGTGATATTGTTTGTAGGTCTTGTTGTACTTGTATCAAGTGTAATTGTGATATTGTTTGTAGGTCTTGTTGTACTTGTATCAAGTGTAAGTGTGATATTGTTTGTAGGTCTTGTTGTACTTGTATCAAGTGTAAGTGTGATATTGTTTGTAGGTCTTGTTGTACTTGTATCAAGTGTAAGTGTGATATTGTTTGTAGGTCTTGTTGTACTTGTATCAAGTGTAAGTGTGATATTGTTTGTAGGTCTTGTTGTACTTGTATCAAGTGTAAGTGTGATATTGTTTGTAGGTCTTGTTGTACTTGTATCAAGTGTAAGTGTGATATTGTTTGTAGGTCTTGTTGTACTTGTATCAAGTGTAGGTGTGATATTGTTTGTAGGTCTTGTTGAACTTGTATCAAGTGTAGGTGTGATATTGTTTGTAGGTCTTGTTGTACTTGTATCAAGTGTAAGTGTGATATTGTTTGTAGGTCTTGTTGTACTTGTATCAAGTGTAAGTGTGATATTGTTTGTAGGTCTTGTTGTACTTGTATCAAGTGTAAGTGTGATATTGTTTGTGGGTCTTGTTGTACTTGTATCAAGTGTGGGTGTGATATTGTTTGTAGGTCTTGTTGTACTTGTATCAAGTGTGAGTGTGATATTGTTTGTAGGTCTTGTTGTACTTGTATCAAGTGTAAGTGTGATATTGTTTGTAGGTCTTGTTGTACTTGTATCAAGTGTGAGTGTGATATTGTTTGTAGGTCTTGTTGTACTTGTATCAAGTGTAAGTGTGATATTGTTTGTAGGTCTTGTTGTACTTGTATCAAGTGTAAGTGTGATATTGTTTGTAGGTCTTGTTGTACTTGTATCAAGTGTAAGTGTGATATTGTTTGTAGGTCTTGTTGTACTTGTATCAAGTGTAAGTGTGATATTGTTTGTAGGTCTTGTTGTACTTGTATCAAGTGTAAGTGTGATATTGTTCGTAGGTCTTGTTGTACTTGTATCAAGTGTGAGTGTGATATTGTTTGTAGGTCTTGTTGTACTTGTATCAAGTGTAAGTGTGATATTGTTTGTAGGTCTTGTTGTACTTGTATCAAGTGTGAGTGTGATATTGTTTGTAGGTCTTGTTGTACTTGTATCAAGTGTAAGTGTGATATTGTTTGTAGGTCTTGTTGTACTTGTATCAAGTGTAAGTGTGATATTGTTTGTAGGTCTTGTTGTACTTGTATCAAGTGTAAGTGTGATATTGTTTGTGGGTCTTGTTGTACTTGTATCAAGTGTGAGTGTGATATTGTTTGTAGGTCTTGTTGTACTTGTATCAAGTGTAAGTGTGATATTGTTTGTAGGTCTTGTTGTACTTGTATCAAGTGTGAGTGTGATATTGTTTGTAGGTCTTGTTGTACTTGTATCAAGTGTGAGTGTGATATTGTTTGTAGGTCTTGTTGTACTTGTATCAAGTGTGGGTGTGATATTGTTTGTAGGTCTTGTTGTACTTGTATCAAGTGTAAGTGTGATATTGTTTGTAGGTCTTGTTGTACTTGTATCAAGTGTAAGTGTGATATTGTTTGTAGGTCTTGTTGTACTTGTATCAAGTGTAAGTGTGATATTGTTTGTAGGTCTTGTTGTACTTGTATCAAGTGTAAGTGTGATATTGTTTGTAGGTCTTGTTGTACTTGTATCAAGTGTAAGTGTGATATTGTTTGTAGGTCTTGTTGTACTTGTATCAAGTGTAAGTGTGATATTGTTTGTAGGTCTTGTTGTACTTGTATCAAGTGTAAGTGTGATATTGTTTGTGGGTCTTGTTGTACTTGTATCAAGTGTGGGTGTGATATTGTTTGTAGGTCTTGTTGTACTTGTATCAAGTGTGAGTGTGATATTGTTTGTAGGTCTTGTTGTACTTGTATCAAGTGTAAGTGTGATATTGTTTGTAGGTCTTGTTGTACTTGTATCAAGTGTAAGTGTGATATTGTTTGTAGGTCTTGTTGTACTTGTATCAAGTGTAAGTGTGATATTGTTTGTAGGTCTTGTTGTACTTGTATCAAGTGTAAGTGTGATATTGTTTGTAGGTCTTGTTGTACTTGTATCAAGTGTAGGTGTGATATTGTTTGTAGGTCTTGTTGTACTTGTATCAAGTGTAGGTGTGATATTGTTTGTAGGTCTTGTTGTACTTGTATCAAGTGTCAGTGTGATATTGTTTGTAGGTCTTGTTGTACTTGTATCAAGTGTAAGTGTGATATTGTTTGTAGGTCTTGTTGTACTTGTATCAAGTGTAAGTGTGATATTGTTTGTAGGTCTTGTTGTACTTGTATCAAGTGTAAGTGTGATATTGTTCGTAGGTCTTGTTGTACTTGTATCAAGTGTGAGTGTGATATTGTTTGTAGGTCTTGTTGTACTTGTATCAAGTGTAAGTGTGATATTGTTTGTAGGTCTTGTTGTACTTGTATCAAGTGTGAGTGTGATATTGTTTGTAGGTCTTGTTGTACTTGTATCAAGTGTAAGTGTGATATTGTTTGTAGGTCTTGTTGTACTTGTATCAAGTGTGAGTGTGATATTGTTTGTAGGTCCTGTTGTACTTGTATCAAGTGTAAGTGTGATATTGTTTGTAGGTCTTGTTGTACTTGTATCAAGTGTAAGTGTGATATTGTTTGTAGGTCTTGTTGTACTTGTATCGAGTGTGAGTGTGTGGTTGTTTGTAGGTCTTGTTGTACTTGTATCAAGTGTAAGTGTGATATTGTTTGTAGGTCTTGTTGTACTTGTATCAAGTGTGAGTGTGATATTGTTTGTAGGTCTTGTTGTACTTGTATCAAGTGTGAGTGTGATATTGTTTGTAGGTCTTGTTGTACTTGTATCAAGTGTAAGTGTGATATTGTTTGTAGGTCTTGTTGAACTTGTATCAAGTGTAAGTGTGATATTGTTTGTAGGTCTTGTTGTACTTGTATCAAGTGTAAGTGTGATATTGTTTGTAGGTCTTGCTGTACTTGTATCAAGTGTGAGTGTGTGGTTGTTTGTAGGTCTTGTTGTACTTGTATCAAGTGTGAGTGTGATATTGTTCGTAGGTCTTGTTGTACTTGTATCAAGTGTAAGTGTGATATTGTTTGTAGGTCTTGTTGTACTTGTATCAAGTGTAGGTGTGATATTGTTTGTAGGTCTTGTTGTACTTGTATCAAGTGTGAGTGTGATATTGTTTGTAGGTCTTGTTGTACTTGTATCAAGTGTAAGTGTGATATTGTTTGTAGGTCTTGTTGTACTTGTATCAAGTGTAAGTGTGATATTGTTTGTGGGTCTTGTTGTACTTGTATCAAGTGTAAGTGTGATATTGTTTGTAGGTCTTGTTGTACTTGTATCAAGTGTAGGTGTGATATTGTTTGTAGGTCTTGTTGTACTTGTATCAAGTGTGAGTGTGATATTGTTTGTAGGTCTTGTTGTACTTGTATCAAGTGTAAGTGTGATATTGTTTGTAGGTCTTGTTGTACTTGTATCAAGTGTGAGTGTGATATTGTTTGTAGGTCTTGTTGTACTTGTATCAAGTGTAAGTGTGATATTGTTTGTAGGTCTTGTTGTACTTGTATCAAGTGTAGGTGTGATATTGTTTGTAGGTCTTGTTGTACTTGTATCAAGTGTTAGTGTGATATTGTTTGTAGGTCTTGTTGTACTTGTATCAAGTGTAGGTGTGATATTGTTTGTAGGTCTTGTTGTACTTGTATCAAGTGTAAGTGTGATATTGTTTGTATGACTTGTTGTACTTGTATCAAGTGTAAGTGTGATATTGTTTGTAGGTCTTGTTGTACTTGTATCAAGTGTAAGTGTGATATTGTTTGTAGGTCTTGTTGTACTTGTATCAAGTGTAAGTGTGATATTGTTTGTAGGTCTTGTTGTACTTGTATCAAGTGTAAGTGTGATATTGTTTGTAGGTCTTGTTGTACTTGTATCAAGTGTAAGTGTGATATTGTTTGTAGGTCTTGTTGTACTTGTATCAAGTGTGAGTGTGATATTGTTTGTAGGTCTTGTTGTACTTGTATCAAGTGTAAGTGTGATATTGTTTGTAGGTCTTGTTGTACTTGTATCAAGTGTAAGTGTGATATTGTTTGTAGGTCTTGTTGTACTTGTATCAAGTGTGAGTGTGATATTGTTTGTAGGTCTTGTTGTACTTGTATCAAGTGTGAGTGTGATATTGTTTGCAGGTCTTGTTGTACTTGTATCAAGTGTGAGTGTGATATTGTTTGTGGGTCTTGTTGTACTTGTATCAAGTGTGAGTGTGATATTGTTTGTAGGTCTTGTTGTACTTGTATCAAGTGTAAGTGTGATATTGTTTGTGGGTCTTGTTGTACTTGTATCAAGTGTGAGTGTGATATTGTTTGTAGGTCTTGTTGTACTTGTATCAAGTGTAGGTGTGATATTGTTTGTAGGTCTTGTTGTACTTGTATCAAGTGTAATTGTGATATTGTTTGTAGGTCTTGTTGTACTTGTATCAAGTGTAATTGTGATATTGTTTGTAGGTCTTGTTGTACTTGTATCAAGTGTAAGTGTGATATTGTTTGTAGGTCTTGTTGTACTTGTATCAAGTGTAAGTGTGATATTGTTTGTAGGTCTTGTTGTACTTGTATCAAGTGTAAGTGTGATATTGTTTGTAGGTCTTGTTGTACTTGTATCAAGTGTAAGTGTGATATTGTTTGTAGGTCTTGTTGTACTTGTATCAAGTGTAAGTGTGATATTGTTTGTGGGTCTTGTTGTACTTGTATCAAGTGTGGGTGTGATATTGTTTGTAGGTCTTGTTGTACTTGTATCAAGTGTAAGTGTGATATTGTTTGTAGGTCTTGTTGTACTTGTATCAAGTGTAAGTGTGATATTGTTTGTAGGTCTTGTTGTACTTGTATCAAGTGTAAGTGTGATATTGTTTGTAGGTCTTGTTGTACTTGTATCAATTGTAAGTGTGATATTGTTTGTAGGTCTTGTTGTACTTGTATCAAGTGTAAGTGTGATATTGTTCGTAGGTCTTGTTGTACTTGTATCAAGTGTGAGTGTGATATTGTTTGTAGGTCTTGTTGTACTTGTATCAAGTGTAAGTGTGATATTGTTTGTAGGTCTTGTTGTACTTGTATCAAGTGTGAGTGTGATATTGTTTGTAGGTCTTGTTGTACTTGTATCAAGTGTAAGTGTGATATTGTTTGTGGGTCTTGTTGTACTTGTATCAAGTGTGAGTGTGATATTGTTTGTAGGTCTTGTTGTACTTGTATCAAGTGTAAGTGTGATATTGTTTGTAGGTCTTGTTGTACTTGTATCAAGTGTAAGTGTGATATTGTTTGTAGGTCTTGTTGTACTTGTATCAAGTGTAAGTGTGATATTGTTTGTAGGTCTTGTTGTACTTGTATCAAGTGTAAGTGTGATATTGTTTGTAGGTCTTGTTGT
Source organism: Brachyptera risi (assembly GCA_964007535.1). Classification (NCBI taxonomy): domain Eukaryota; kingdom Metazoa; phylum Arthropoda; class Insecta; order Plecoptera; family Taeniopterygidae; genus Brachyptera; species Brachyptera risi. The sequence goes on along the minus strand of OZ023336.1, from coordinate 6,935,710 downwards.
ACTTGTATCAAGTGTAAGTGTGATATTGTTTGTAGGTCTTGTTGTACTTGTATCAAGTGTAAGTGTGATATTGTTTGTAGGTCTTGTTGTACTTGTATCAAGTGTAGGTGTGATATTGTTTGTAGGTCTTGTTGTACTTGTATCAAGTGTAGGTGTGATATTGTTTGTAGGTCTTGTTGTACTTGTATCAAGTGTAAGTGTGATATTGTTTGTAGGTCTTGTTGTACTTGTATCAAGTGTAAGTGTGATATTGTTTGTAGGTCTTGTTGTACTTGTATCAAGTGTAAGTGTGATATTGTTTGTGGGTCTTGTTGTACTTGTATCAAGTGTGGGTGTGATATTGTTTGTAGGTCTTGTTGTACTTGTATCAAGTGTGAGTGTGATATTGTTTGTAGGTCTTGTTGTACTTGTATCAAGTGTAAGTGTGATATTGTTTGTAGGTCTTGTTGTACTTGTATCAAGTGTGAGTGTGATATTGTTTGTAGGTCTTGTTGTACTTGTATCAAGTGTAAGTGTGATATTGTTTGTAGGTCTTGTTGTACTTGTATCAAGTGTCAGTGTGATATTGTTTGTAGGTCTTGTTGTACTTGTATCAAGTGTAAGTGTGATATTGTTTGTAGGTCTTGTTGTACTTGTATCAAGTGTAAGTGTGATATTGTTTGTAGGTCTTGTTGTACTTGTATCAAGTGTAAGTGTGATATTGTTCGTAGGTCTTGTTGTACTTGTATCAAGTGTGAGTGTGATATTGTTTGTAGGTCTTGTTGTACTTGTATCAAGTGTAAGTGTGATATTGTTTGTAGGTCTTGTTGTACTTGTATCAAGTGTGAGTGTGATATTGTTTGTAGGTCTTGTTGTACTTGTATCAAGTGTAAGTGTGATATCGTTTGTAGGTCTTGTTGTACTTGTATCAAGTGTAAGTGTGATATTGTTTGTAGGTCTTGTTGTACTTGTATCAAGTGTGAGTGTGATATTGTTTGTGGGTCTTGTTGTACTTGTATCAAGTGTAAGTGTGATATTGTTTGTAGGTCTTGTTGTACTTGTATCAAGTGTGAGTGTGATATTGTTTGTAGGTCTTGTTGTACTTGTATCAAGTGTAAGTGTGATATTGTTTGTAGGTCTTGTTGTACTTGTATCAAGTGTAAGTGTGATATTGTTTGTGGGTCTTGTTGTACTTGTATCAAGTGTAAGTGTGATATTGTTTGTAGGTCTTGTTGTACTTGTATCAAGTGTAAGTGTGATATTGTTTGTAGGTCTTGTTGTACTTGTATCAAGTGTAAGTGTGATATTGTTTGTGGGTCTTGTTGTACTTGTATCAAGTGTAAGTGTGATATTGTTTGTAGGTCTTGTTGTACTTGTATCAAGTGTAAGTGTGATATTGTTTGTAGGTCTTGTTGTACTTGTATCAAGTGTGAGTGTGATATTGTTTGTAGGTCTTGTTGTACTTGTATCAAGTGTAAGTGTGATATTGTTTGTAGGTCTTGTTGTACTTGTATCAAGTGTAAGTGTGATATTGTTTGTAGGTCTTGTTGTACTTGTATCGAGTGTGAGTGTGTGGTTGTTTGTAGGTCTTGTTGTACTCGTATCAAGTGTAGGTGTGATATTGTTTGTAGGTCTTGTTGTACTTGTATCAAGTGTGAGTGTGATATTGTTTGTAGGTCTTGTTGTACTTGTATCAAGTGTAAGTGTGATATTGTTTGTAGGTCTTGTTGTACTTGTATCAAGTGTGAGTGTGATATTGTTTGTAGGTCTTGTTGTACTTGTATCAAGTGTAAGTGTGATATTGTTTGTAGGTCTTGTTGTACTTGTATCAAGTGTAGGTGTGATATTGTTTGTAGGTCTTGTTGTACTTGTATCAAGTGTTAGTGTGATATTGTTTGTAGGTCTTGTTGTACTTGTATCAAGTGTAGGTGTGATATTGTTTGTAGGTCTTGTTGTACTTGTATCAAGTGTAAGTGTGATATTGTTTGTAGGTCTTGTTGTACTTGTATCAAGTGTAAGTGTGATATTGTTTGTAGGTCTTGTTGTACTTGTATCAAGTGTAAGTGTGATATTGTTTGTAGGTCTTGTTGTACTTGTATCAAGTGTAAGTGTGATATTGTTTGTAGGTCTTGTTGTACTTGTATCAAGTGTAAGTGTGATATTGTTTGTAGGTCTTGTTGTACTTGTATCAAGTGTAAGTGTGATATTGTTTGTAGGTCTTGTTGTACTTGTATCAAGAGTAAGTGTGATATTAATTGTAGGTCTTGTTGTACTTGTATCAAGTGTAAGTGTGATATTGTTTGTAGGTCTTGTTGTACTTGTATCAAGTGTAAGTGTGATATTGTTTGTAGGTCTTGTTGTACTTGTATCAAGTGTGAGTGTGATATTGTTTGTAGGTCTTGTTGTACTTGTATCAAGTGTAAGTGTGATATTATTTGTAGGTCTTGTTGTACTTGTATCAAGTGTAAGTGTGATATTGTTTGTAGGTCTTGTTGTACTTGTATCAAGTGTAAGTGTGATATTGTTTGTAGGTCTTGTTGTACTTGTATCAAGTGTAAGTGTGATATTGTTTGTAGGTCTTGTTGTACTTGTATCAAGTGTGAGTGTGATATTGTTTGTAGGTCTTGTTGTACTTGTATCAAGTGTGAGTGTGATATTGTTTGTAGGTCTTGTTGTACTTGTATCAAGTGTAAGTGTGATATTGTTTGTAGGTCTTGTTGTACTTGTATCAAGTGTAAGTGTGATGTTGTTTGTAGGTCTTGTTGTACTTGTATCAAGTGTAAGTGTGATATTGTTTGTAGGTCTTGTTGTACTTGTATCAAGTGTAAGTGTGATATTGTTTGTAGGTCTTGTTGTACTTGTATCAAGTGTAAGTGTGATATTGTTTGTAGGTCTTGTTGTACTTGTATCAAGTGTAAGTGTGATATTGTTTGTAGGTCTTGTTGTACTTGTATCAAGTGTAAGTGTGTGGTTGTTTGTAGGTCTTGTTGTACTTGTATCAAGTGTAAGTGTGATATTGTTACAGGTCTTGTTGTACTTGTATCAAGTGTGAGTGTGATATTGTTTGTAGGTCTTGTTGTACTTGTATCAAGTGTGAGTGTGATGTTGTTTGTAGGTCTTGTTGTACTTGTATCAAGTGTAAGTGTGATATTGTTTGTAGGTCTTGTTGTACTTGTATCAAGTGTAAGTGTGATATTGTTTGTAGGTCTTGTTGTACTTGTATCAAGTGTGAGTGTGATATTGTTTGTAGGTCTTGTTGTACTTGTATCAAGTGTGAGTGTGATATTGTTTGTAGGTCTTGTTGTACTTGTATCAAGTGTGAGTGTGATGTTGTTTGTAGGTCTTGTTGTACTTGTATCAAGTGTAAGTGTGATATTGTTTGTAGGTCTTGTTGTACTTGTATCAAGTGTGAGTGTGATATTGTTTGTAGGTCTTGTTGTACTTGTATCAAGTGTAAGTGTGATATTGTTACAGGTCTTGTTGTACTTGTATCAAGTGTAAGTGTGATGTTGTTTGTAGGTCTTGTTGTACTTGTATCAAGTGTGAGTGTGATATTGTTTGTAGGTCTTGTTGTACTTGTATCAAGTGTAAGTGTGATATTGTTTGTAGGTCTTGTTGTACTTGTATCAAGTGTGAGTGTGATATTGTTTGTAGGTCTTGTTGTACTTGTATCAAGTGTGAGTGTGATATTGTTTGTAGGTCTTGTTGTACTTGTATCAAGTGTAAGTGTGATATTGTTACAGGTCTTGTTGTACTTGTATCAAGTGTAAGTGTGATATTGTTTGTAGGTCTTGTTGTACTTGTATCAAGTGTAAGTGTGATATTGTTTGTAGGTCTTGTTGTACTTGTATCAAGTGTAAGTGTGATATTGTTTGTAGGTCTTGTTGTACTTGTATCAAGTGTAAGTGTGATATTGTTTGTAGGTCTTGTTGTACTTGTATCAAGTGTAAGTGTGATGTTGTTTGTAGGTCTTGTTGTACTTGTATCAAGTGTGAGTGTGATATTGTTTGTAGGTCTTGTTGTACTTGTATCAAGTGTGAGTGTGATATTGTTTGTAGGTCTTGTTGTACTTGTATCAAGTGTGAGTGTGATATTGTTTGTAGGTCTTGTTGTACTTGTATCAAGTGTAAGTGTGATATTGTTTGTAGGACTTGTTGTACTTGTATCAAGTGTAGGTGTGATATTGTTTGTAGGTCTTGTTGTACTTGTATCAAGTGTAAGTGTGATATTGTTTGTGGGTCTTGTTGTACTTGTATCAAGTGTAAGTGTGATATTGTTTGTAGGTCTTGTTGTACTTGTATCAAGTGTAAGTGTGATGTTGTTTGTAGGTCTTGTTGTACTTGTATCAAGTGTAAGTGTGTGGTTGTTTGTAGGTCTTGTTGTACTTGTATCAAGTGTAAGTGTGATGTTGTTTGTAGGTCTTGTTGTACTTGTATCAAGTGTAAGTGTGATGTTGTTTGTAGGTCTTGTTGTACTTGTATCAAGTGTAAGTGTGATATTGTTTGTAGGTCTTGTTGTACTTGTATCAAGTGTGAGTGTGATATTGTTTGTAGGTCTTGTTGTACTTGTATCAAGTGTAAGTGTGATATTGTTTGTGGGTCTTGTTGTACTTGTATCAAGTGTAAGTGTGATATTGTTTGTAGGTCTTGTTGTACTTGTATCAAGTGTAAGTGTGATATTGTTTGTAGGTCTTGTTGTACTTGTATCAAGTGTAAGTGTGATATTGTTTGTAGGTCTTGTTGTACTTGTATCAAGTGTAAGTGTGATATTGTTTGTAGGTCTTGTTGTACTTGTATCAAGTGTAAGTGTGATATTGTTTGTAGGTCTTGTTGTACTTGTATCAAGTGTAAGTGTGATATTGTTTGTAGGTCTTGTTGTACTTGTATCAAGTGTAAGTGTGATATTGTTTGTAGGTCTTGTTGTACTTGTATCAAGTGTAGGTGTGATATTGTTTGTAGGTCTTGTTGTACTTGTATCAAGTGTAAGTGTGATATTGTTTGTAGGTCTTGTTGTACTTGTATCAAGTGTAAGTGTGATATTGTTTGTAGGACTTGTTGTACTTGTATCAAGTGTAGGTGTGATATTGTTTGTAGGTCTTGTTGTACTTGTATCAAGTGTGAGTGTGATATTGTTTGTAGGTCTTGTTGTACTTGTATCAAGTGTGAGTGTGATATTGTTTGTAGGTCTTGTTGTACTTGTATCAAGTGTAGGTGTGATATTGTTTGTAGGTCTTGTTGTACTTGTATCAAGTGTGAGTGTGATATTGTTTGTAGGTCTTGTTGTACTTGTATCAAGTGTAGGTGTGATATTGTTTGTAGGTCTTGTTGTACTTGTATCAAGTGTGAGTGTGATATTGTTTGTGGGTCTTGTTGTACTTGTATCAAGTGTAAGTGTGATATTGTTTGTAGGTCTTGTTGTACTTGTATCAAGTGTGAGTGTGATATTGTTTGTAGGTCTTGTTGTACTTGTATCAAGTGTAAGTGTGATATTGTTTGTAGGTCTTGTTGTACTTGTATCAAGTGTGAGTGTGATATTGTTTGTAGGTCTTGTTGTACTTGTATCAAGTGTAAGTGTGATATTGTTTGTAGGTCTTGTTGTACTTGTATCAAGTGTGAGTGTGATATTGTTTGTAGGTCTTGTTGTACTTGTATCAAGTGTGAGTGTGATATTGTTTGTAGGTCTTGTTGTACTTGTATCAAGTGTAAGTGTGATATTGTTTGTAGGTCTTGTTGTACTTGTATCAAGTGTAAGTGTGATATTGTTTGTAGGTCTTGTTGTACTTGTATCAAGTGTAAGTGTGATATTGTTTGTAGGTCTTGTTGTACTTGTATCAAGTGTAAGTGTGATATTGTTTGTAGGTCTTGTTGTACTTGTATCAAGTGTAAGTGTGATATTGTTTGTAGGTCTTGTTGTACTTGTATCAAGTGTAAGTGTGTGGTTGTTTGTAGGTCTTGTTGTACTTGTATCAAGTGTAAGTGTGATATTGTTACAGGTCTTGTTGTACTTGTATCAAGTGTGAGTGTGATATTGTTTGTAGGTCTTGTTGTACTTGTATCAAGTGTGAGTGTGATGTTGTTTGTAGGTCTTGTTGTACTTGTATCAAGTGTAAGTGTGATATTGTTTGTAGGTCTTGTTGTACTTGTATCAAGTGTAAGTGTGATATTGTTTGTAGGTCTTGTTGTACTTGTATCAAGTGTGAGTGTGATATTGTTTGTAGGTCTTGTTGTACTTGTATCAAGTGTGAGTGTGATATTGTTTGTAGGTCTTGTTGTACTTGTATCAAGTGTGAGTGTGATGTTGTTTGTAGGTCTTGTTGTACTTGTATCAAGTGTAAGTGTGATATTGTTTGTAGGTCTTGTTGTACTTGTATCAAGTGTGAGTGTGATATTGTTTGTAGGTCTTGTTGTACTTGTATCAAGTGTAAGTGTGATATTGTTACAGGTCTTGTTGTACTTGTATCAAGTGTAATTGTGATGTTGTTTGTAGGTCTTGTTGTACTTGTATCAAGTGTGAGTGTGATATTGTTTGTAGGTCTTGTTGTACTTGTATCAAGTGTAAGTGTGATATTGTTTGTAGGTCTTGTTGTACTTGTATCAAGTGTGAGTGTGATATTGTTTGTAGGTCTTGTTGTACTTGTATCAAGTGTGAGTGTGATATTGTTTGTAGGTCTTGTTGTACTTGTATCAAGTGTAAGTGTGATATTGTTACAGGTCTTGTTGTACTTGTATCAAGTGTAAGTGTGATATTGTTTGTAGGTCTTGTTGTACTTGTATCAAGTGTAAGTGTGATATTGTTTGTAGGTCTTGTTGTACTTGTATCAAGTGTAAGTGTGATATTGTTTGTAGGTCTTGTTGTACTTGTATCAAGTGTAAGTGTGATATTGTTTGTAGGTCTTGTTGTACTTGTATCAAGTGTAAGTGTGATGTTGTTTGTAGGTCTTGTTGTACTTGTATCAAGTGTGAGTGTGATATTGTTTGTAGGTCTTGTTGTACTTGTATCAAGTGTGAGTGTGATATTGTTTGTAGGTCTTGTTGTACTTGTATCAAGTGTGAGTGTGATATTGTTTGTAGGTCTTGTTGTACTTGTATCAAGTGTAAGTGTGATATTGTTTGTAGGACTTGTTGTACTTGTATCAAGTGTAGGTGTGATATTGTTTGTAGGTCTTGTTGTACTTGTATCAAGTGTGAGTGTGATATTGTTTGTGGGTCTTGTTGTACTTGTATCAAGTGTAAGTGTGATATTGTTTGTAGGTCTTGTTGTACTTGTATCAAGTGTAAGTGTGATGTTGTTTGTAGGTCTTGTTGTACTTGTATCAAGTGTAAGTGTGTGGTTGTTTGTAGGTCTTGTTGTACTTGTATCAAGTGTAAGTGTGATGTTGTTTGTAGGTCTTGTTGTACTTGTATCAAGTGTAAGTGTGATGTTGTTTGTAGGTCTTGTTGTACTTGTATCAAGTGTAAGTGTGATATTGTTTGTAGGTCTTGTTGTACTTGTATCAAGTGTGAGTGTGATATTGTTTGTAGGTCTTGTTGTACTTGTATCAAGTGTAAGTGTGATATTGTTTGTGGGTCTTGTTGTACTTGTATCAAGTGTAAGTGTGATATTGTTTGTAGGTCTTGTTGTACTTGTATCAAGTGTAAGTGTGATATTGTTTGTAGGTCTTGTTGTACTTGTATCAAGTGTAAGTGTGATATTGTTTGTAGGTCTTGTTGTACTTGTATCAAGTGTAAGTGTGATATTGTTTGTAGGTCTTGTTGTACTTGTATCAAGTGTAAGTGTGATATTGTTTGTAGGTCTTGTTGTACTTGTATCAAGTGTAAGTGTGATATTGTTTGTAGGTCTTGTTGTACTTGTATCAAGTGTAAGTGTGATATTGTTTGTAGGTCTTGTTGTACTTGTATCAAGTGTAGGTGTGATATTGTTTGTAGGTCTTGTTGTACTTGTATCAAGTGTAAGTGTGATATTGTTTGTAGGTCTTGTTGTACTTGTATCAAGTGTAAGTGTGATATTGTTTGTAGGACTTGTTGTACTTGTATCAAGTGTAGGTGTGATATTGTTTGTAGGTCTTGTTGTACTTGTATCAAGTGTGAGTGTGATATTGTTTGTAGGTCTTGTTGTACTTGTATCAAGTGTGAGTGTGATATTGTTTGTAGGTCTTGTTGTACTTGTATCAAGTGTAGGTGTGATATTGTTTGTAGGTCTTGTTGTACTTGTATCAAGTGTGAGTGTGATATTGTTTGTAGGTCTTGTTGTACTTGTATCAAGTGTAGGTGTGATATTGTTTGTAGGTCTTGTTGTACTTGTATCAAGTGTGAGTGTGATATTGTTTGTGGGTCTTGTTGTACTTGTATCAAGTGTAAGTGTGATATTGTTTGTAGGTCTTGTTGTACTTGTATCAAGTGTGAGTGTGATATTGTTTGTAGGTCTTGTTGTACTTGTATCAAGTGTAAGTGTGATATTGTTTGTAGGTCTTGTTGTACTTGTATCAAGTGTGAGTGTGATATTGTTTGTAGGTCTTGTTGTACTTGTATCAAGTGTAAGTGTGATATTGTTTGTAGGTCTTGTTGTACTTGTATCAAGTGTGAGTGTGATATTGTTTGTAGGTCTTGTTGTACTTGTATCAAGTGTGAGTGTGATATTGTTTGTAGGTCTTGTTGTACTTGTATCAAGTGTAAGTGTGATATTGTTTGTAGGTCTTGTTGTACTTGTATCAAGTGTGAGTGTGATATTGTTTGTAGGTCTTGTTGTACTTGTATCAAGTGTAAGTGTGATATTGTTTGTAGGTCTTGTTGTACTTGTATCAAGTGTAAGTGTGATATTGTTTGTAGGTCTTGTTGTACTTGTATCAAGTGTGAGTGTGATATTGTTTGTAGGTCTTGTTGTACTTGTATCAAGTGTGAGTGTGATATTGTTTGTAGGTCTTGTTGTACTTGTATCAAGTGTGAGTGTGATATTGTTCGTAGGTCTTGTTGTACTTGTATCAAGTGTAAGTGTGATATTGTTTGTAGGTCTTGTTGTACTTGTATCAAGTGTGAGTGTGATATTGTTCGTAGGTCTTGTTGTACTTGTATCAAGTGTAGGTGTGATATTGTTTGTAGGTCTTGTTGTACTTGTATCAAGTGTGAGTGTGATATTGTTTGTAGGTCTTGTTGTACTTGTATCAAGTGTAAGTGTGATATTGTTTGTTGGTCTTGTTGTACTTGTATCAAGTGTAAGTGTGATATTGTTTGTAGGTCTTGTTGTACTTGTATCAAGTGTGAGTGTGATATTGTTCGTAGGTCTTGTTGTACTTGTATCAAGTGTAAGTGTGATATTGTTTGTAGGTCTTGTTGTACTTGTATCAAGTGTAAGTGTGATATTGTTTGTAGGTCTTGTTGTACTTGTATCAAGTGTGAGTGTGATATTGTTCGTAGGTCTTGTTGTACTTGTATCAAGTGTAAGTGTGATATTGTTTGTAGGTCTTGTTGTACTTGTATCAAGTGTAAGTGTGATATTGTTTGTAGGTCTTGTTGTACTTGTATCAAGTGTGAGTGTGATATTGTTTGTAGGTCTTGTTGTACTTGTATCAAGTGTGAGTGTGATATTGTTTGTAGGTCTTGTTGTACTTGTATCAAGTGTAGGTGTGATATTGTTTGTAGGTCTTGTTGTACTTGTATCAAGTGTAAGTGTGATATTGTTTGTAGGTCTTGTTGTACTTGTATCGAGTGTAAGTGTGATATTGTTTGTTGGTCTTGTTGTACTTGTATCAAGTGTAAGTGTGATATTGTTTGTAGGTCTTGTTGTACTTGTATCAAGTGTGAGTGTGATATTGTTTGTAGGTCTTGTTGTACTTGTATCAAGTGTGAGTGTGATATTGTTCGTAGGTCTTGTTGTACTTGTATCAAGTGTGAGTGTAATATTGTTTGTAGGTCTTGTTGTACTTGTATCAAGTGTAAATGTGATATTGTTTGTAGGTCTTGTTGTACTTGTATCAAGTGTGAGTGTGATATTGTTTGTAGGTCTTGTTGTACTTGTATCAAGTGTAAGTGTGATATTGTTTGTAGGTCTTGTTGTACTTGTATCAAGTGTGAGTGTGATATTGTTTGTAGGACTTGTACTTGTATCAAGTGTAGGTGTGATATTGTTTGTAGGTCTTGTTGTACTTGTATCAAGTGTAAGTGTGATATTGTTTGTAGGTCTTGTTGTACTTGTATCAAGTGTAAGTGTGATATTGTTTGTAGGTCTTGTTGTACTTGTATCAAGTGTAAGTGTGATATTGTTTGTAGGTCTTGTTGTACTTGTATCAAGTGTAGGTGTGATATTGTTTGTAGGTCTTGTTGTACTTGTATCAAGTGTAAGTGTGATATTGTTTGTAGGTCTTGTTGTACTTGTATCAAGTGTAAGTGTGATATTGTTTGTAGGTCTTGTTGTACTTGTATCAAGTGTAAGTGTGATATTGTTTGTAGGACTTGTTGTACTTGTATCAAGTGTAGGTGTGATATTGTTTGTAGGTCTTGTTGTACTTGTATCAAGTGTAAGTGTGATATTGTTTGTAGGTCTTGTTGTACTTGTATCAAGTGTAAGTGTGATATTGTTTGTAGGTCTTGTTGTACTTGTATCAAGTGTGAGTGTGATGTTGTTTGTAGGTCTTGTTGTACTTGTATCAAGTGTAAGTGTGATATTGTTTGTAGGTCTTGTTGTACTTGTATCAAGTGTAAGTGTGATATTGTTTGTAGGTCTTGTTGTACTTGTATCAAGTGTGAGTGTGATATAGTTTGTAGGTCTTGTTGTACTTGTATCAAGTGTAAGTGTGATATTGTTTGTAGGTCTTGTTGTACTTGTATCAAGTGTAAGTGTGATATTGTTTGTAGGTCTTGTTGTACTTGTATCAAGTGTAAGTGTGATATTGTTTGTAGGACTTGTACTTGTATCAAGTGTAAGTGTGATATTGTTTGTAGGTCTTGTTGTACTTGTATCAAGTGTAAGTGTGATATTGTTTGTAGGTCTTGTTGTACTTGTATCAAGTGTAAGTGTGATATTGTTTGTAGGTCTTGTTGTACTTGTATCAAGTGTGAGTGTGATATTGTTTGTAGGTCTTGTTGTACTTGTATCAAGTGTAAGTGTGATATTGTTTGTAGGTCTTGTTGTACTTGTATCAAGTGTGAGTGTGATATTGTTTGTAGGTCTTGTTGTACTTGTATCAAGTGTGAGTGTGATATTGTTTGTAGGTCTTGTTGTACTTGTATCAAGTGTAAGTGTGATATTGTTTGTAGGACTTGTTGTACTTGTATCAAGTGTGAGTGTGATATTGTTTGTAGGTCTTGTTGTACTTGTATCAAGTGTGAGTGTGATATTGTTTGTAGGTCTTGTTGTACTTGTATCAAGTGTAAGTGTGATATTGTTTGTAGGTCTTGTTGTACTTGTATCAAGTGTGAGTGTGATATTGTTTGTAGGTCTTGTTGTACTTGTATCAAGTGTAAGTGTGATATTCTTTGTAGGTCTTGTTGTACTTGTATCAAGTGTAAGTGTGATATTGTTTGTAGGTCTTGTTGTACTTGTATCAAGTGTAAGTGTGATATTGTTTGTAGGTCTTGTTGTACTTGTATCAAGTGTAAGTGTGATATTGTTTGTAGGTCTTGTTGTACTTGTATCAAGTGTAAGTGTGATATTGTTTGTAGGTCTTGTTGTACTTGTATCAAGTGTAAGTGTGATATTGTTTGTAGGTCTTGTTGTACTTGTATCAAGTGTAAGTGTGATATTGTTTGTAGGTCTTGTTGTACTTGTATCAAGTGTAAGTGTGATATTGTTTGTAGGTCTTGTTGTACTTGTATCAAGTGTAAGTGTGATATTGTTTGTAGGTCTTGTTGTACTTGTATCAAGTGTAAGTGTGATATTGTTTGTAGGTCTTGTTGTACTTGTATCAAGTGTAAGTGTGATATTGTTTGTAGGTCTTGTTGTACTTGTATCAAGTGTAAGTGTGATATTGTTTGTAGGTCTTGTTGTACTTGTATCAAGTGTGAGTGTGATATTGTTTGTAGGTCTTGTTGTACTTGTATCAAGTGTGAGTGTGATATTGTTTGTAGGTCTTGTTGTACTTGTATCAAGTGTAAGTGTGATATTGTTTGTAGGTCTTGTTGTACTTGTATCAAGTGTAAGTGTGATATTGTTTGTAGGTCTTGTTGTACTTGTATCAAGTGTAAGTGTGATATTGTTTGAAGGTCTTGTTGTACTTGTATCAAGTGTAAGTGTGATATTGTTTGTAGGTCTTGTTGTACTTGTATCAAGTGTGAGTGTGATATTGTTTGTAGGTCTTGTTGTACTTGTATCAAGTGTAAGTGTGATATTGTTTGTAGGACTTGTTGTACTTGTATCAAGTGTAAGTGTGATATTGTTACAGGTCTTGTTGTACTTGTATCAAGTGTGAGTGTGATATTGTTTGTAGGTCTTGTTGTACTTGTATCAAGTGTGAGTGTGATATTGTTTGTAGGTCTTGTTGTACTTGTATCAAGTGTGAGTGTGATATTGTTTGTAGGTCTTGTTGTACTTGTATCAAGTGTAAGTGTGATATTGTTTGTAGGTCTTGTTGTACTTGTATCAAGTGTAAGTGTGATATTGTTTGTAGGTCTTGTTGTACTTGTATCAAGTGTAAGTGTGATATTGTTTGTAGGTCTTGTTGTACTTGTATCAAGTGTAAGTGTGATATTGTTTGTAGGTCTTGTTGTACTTGTATCAAGTGTAAGTGTGATATTGTTTGTAGGTCTTGTTGTACTTGTATCAAGTGTAAGTGTGATATTGTTTGTAGGTCTTGTTGTACTTGTATCAAGTGTAAGTGTGATATTGTTTGTAGGTCTTGTTGTACTTGTATCAAGTGTGCGTGTGATATTGTTTGTAGGTCTTGTTGTACTTGTATCAAGTGTAAGTGTGATATTGTTTGTAGGTCTTGTTGTACTTGTATCAAGTGTGAGTGTGATATTGTTTGTAGGTCTTGTTGTACTTGTATCAAGTGTAAGTGTGATATTGTTTGTAGGTCTTGTTGTACTTGTATCAAGTGTGAGTGTGATATTGTTTGTAGGTCTTGTTGTACTTGTATCAAGTGTGAGTGTGATATTGTTTGTAGGTCTTGTTGTACTTGTATCAAGTGTAAGTGTGATATTGTTTGTAGGACTTGTTGTACTTGTATCAAGTGTGAGTGTGATATTGTTTGTAGGTCTTGTTGTACTTGTATCAAGTGTAAGTGTGATATTGTTTGTAGGTCTTGTTGTACTTGTATCAAGTGTAAGTGTGATATTGTTACAGGTCTTGTTGTACTTGAATCAAGTGTGAGTGTGATATTGTTTGTAGGTCTTGTTGTACTTGTATCAAGTGTGAGTGTGATGTTGTTTGTAGGTCTTGTTGTACTTGTATCAAGTGTAAGTGTGATATTGTTACAGGTCTTCTTGTACTTGTATCAAGTGTGAGTGTGATATTGTTTGTAGGTCTTGTTGTACTTGTATCAAGTGTGAGTGTGATATTGTTTGTAGGTCTTGTTGTACTTGTATCAAGTGTGAGTGTGATATTGTTTGTAGGTCTTGTTGTACTTGTATCAAGTGTGAGTGTGATATTGTTTGTAGGTCTTGTTGTACTTGTATCAAGTGTGAGTGTGATATTGTTACAGGTCTTGTTGTACTTGTATCAAGTGTGAGTGTGATATTGTTTGTAGGTCTTGTTGTACTTGTATCAAGTGTGAGTGTGATATTGTTTGTAGGTCTTGTTGTACTTGTATCAAGTGTAAGTGTGATGTTGTTTGTAGGTCTTGTTGTACTTGTATCAAGTGTAAGTGTGATATTGTTTGTAGGTCTTGTTGTACTTGTATCGAGTGTGAGTGTGATATTGTTTGTGGGTCATGTTGTACTTGTATCAAGTGTAAGTGTGATATTGTTTGTAGGTCTTGTTGTACTTGTATCAAGTGTGAGTGTGATATTGTTTGTAGGTCTTGTTGTACTTGTATCAAGTGTGAGTGTGATATTGTTTGTAGGTCTTGTTGTACTTGTATCAAGTGTGAGTGTGATATTGTTACAGGTCTTGTTGTACTTGTATCAAGTGTGAGTGTGATATTGTTTGTAGGTCTTGTTGTACTTGTATCAAGTGTGAGTGTGATATTGTTTGTAGGTCTTGTTGTACTTGTATCAAGTGTAAGTGTGATGTTGTTTGTAGGTCTTGTTGTACTTGTATCAAGTGTAAGTGTGATATTGTTTGTAGGTCTTGTTGTACTTGTATCAAGTGTAAGTGTGATATTGTTTGTAGGTCTTGTTGTACTTGTATCAAGTGTAAGTGTGATATTGTTTGTAGGTCTTGTTGTACTTGTATCGAGTGTAAGTGTGATATTGTTTGTAGGTCTTGTTGTACTTGTATCAAGTGTAAGTGTGATATTGTTTGTAGGTCTTGTTGTACTTGTATCAAGTGTAAGTGTGATATTGTTTGTAGGTCTTGTTGTACTTGTATCAAGTGTGAGTGTGATATTGTTTGTAGGTCTTGTTGTACTTGTATCAAGTGTAAGTGTGATATTGTTTGTAGGTCTTGTTGTACTTGTATCAAGTGTAAGTGTGATATTGTTTGTAGGTCTTGTTGTACTTGTATCGAGTGTAAGTGTGATATTGTTTGTAGGTCTTGTTGTACTTGTATCAAGTGTGAGTGTGATATTGTTTGTAGGTCTTGTTGTACTTGTATCAAGTGTGAGTGTGATATTGTTTGTAGGTCTTGTTGTACTTGTATCAAGTGTGAGTGTGATATTGTTTGTAGGTCTTGTTGTACTTGTATCAAGTGTGAGTGTGATATTGTTACAGGTCTTGTTGTACTTGTATCAAGTGTGAGTGTGATATTGTTTGTAGGTCTTGTTGTACTTGTATCAAGTGTAAGTGTGATATTGTTTGTAGGTCTTGTTGTACTTGTATCGAGTGTAAGTGTGATATTGTTTGTAGGTCTTGTTGTAATTGTATCAAGTGTAAGTGTGATATTGTTTGTAGGTCTTGTTGTACTTGTATCAAGTGTAAGTGTGATATTGTTTGTAGGTCTTGTTGTACTTGTATCAAGTGTGAGTGTGATATTGTTTGTAGGTCTTGTTGTACTTGTATCAAGTGTAAGTGTGATATTGTTTGTAGGTCTTGTTGTACTTGTATCAAGTGTAAGTGTGATATTGTTTGTAGGTCTTGTTGTACTTGTATCGAGTGTAAGTGTGATATTGTTTGTAGGTCTTGTTGTACTTGTATCAAGTGTAAGTGTGATATTGTTTGTAGGTCTTGTTGTACTTGTATCAAGTGTAAGTGTGATATTGTTTGTAGGTCTTGTTGTACTTGTATCAAGTGTAAGTGTGATATTGTTTGTAGGTCTTGTTGTACTTGTATCAAGTGTAAGTGTGATATTGTTTGTAGGTCTTGTTGTACTTGTATCAAGTGTAGGTGTGATATTGTTTGCAGGTCTTGTTGTACTTGTATCAAGTGTAAGTGTGATATTGTTTGTAGGTCTTGTTGTACTTGTATCAAGTGTGAGTGTGATGTTGTTTGTAGGTCTTGTTGTACTTGTATCAATTGTGAGTGTGATGTTGTTTGTAGGACTTGTTGTACTTGTATCAAGTGAAAGTGTGATATTGTTTGTAGGTCTTGTTGTAATTGTATCAAGTGTGAGTGTGATATTGTTTGTAGGTCTTGTTGTACTTGTATCGAGTGTGAGTGTGATATTGTTTGTAGGTCTTGTTGTACTTGTATCAAGTGTAGGTGTGATATTGTTTGCAGGTCTTGTTGTACTTGTATCAAGTGTAAGTGTGATATTGTTTGTAGGTCTTATTGTACTTGTATCAAGTGTAAGTGTGATATTGTTTGTAGGTCTTGTTGTACTTGTATCAAGTGTAAGTGTGATATTGTTTGAAGGTCTTGTTGTACTTGTATCAAGTGTAAGTGTGATGTTGTTTGTAGGTCTTGTTGTACTTGTATCAAGTGTAGGTGTGATATTGTTTGTAGGTCTTGTTGTACTTGTATCAAGTGTAAGTGTGATATTGTTTGTAGGTCTTGTTGTACTTGTATCAAGTGTGAGTGTGATATTGTTTGTAGGTATTGTTGTACTTGTATCAAGTGTGAGTGTGATATTGTTTGTAGGTCTTGTTGTACTTGTATCAAGTGTAAGTGTGATATTGTTTGTAGGTCTTGTTGTACTTGTATCAAGTGTGAGTGTGATATTGTTTGTGGGTCTTGTTGTACTTGTATCAAGTGTGAGTGTGATATTGTTACAAGTCTTGTTGTACTTGTATCAAGTGTGAGTGTGATATTGTTTGTAGGTCTTGTTGTACTTGTATCAAGTGTAAGTGTGATATTGTTTGTAGGTCTTGTTGTACTTGTATCAAGTGTAAGTGTGATATTGTTTGTAGGTCTTGTTGTACTTGTATCAAGTGTAAGTGTGATATTGTTACAGGTCTTGTTGTACTTGTATCAAGTGTGAGTGTGATATTGTTTGTAGGTCTTGTTGTACCTGTATCAAGTGTAAGTGTGATATTGTTTGTAGGTCTTGTTGTACTTGTATCAAGTGTAAGTGTGATATTGTTTGTAGGTCTTGTTGTACTTGTATCAAGTGTAAGTGTGATATTGTTTGAAGGTCTTGTTGTACTTGTATCAAGTGTAAGTGTGATATTGTTTGAAGGTCTTGATGTACTTGTATCAAGTGTAAGTGTGATATTGTTTGAAGGTCTTGTTGTACTTGTATCAAGTGTAAGTGTGATATTGTTTGTAGGTCTTGTTGTACTTGTATCGAGTGTAAGTGTGATATTGTTTGTAGGTCTTGTTGTACTTGTATCAAGTGTAAGTGTGATATTGTTTGAAGGTCTTGTTGTACTTGTATCAAGTGTAAGTGTGATATTGTTTGTAGGTCTTGTTGCACTCGTATCAAGTGTGAGTGTGATATTGTTTGTAGGTCTTGTTGTACTTGTATCAAGTGTTAGTGTGATATTGTTTGTAGGTCTTGTTGTACTTGTATCAAGTGTAAGTGTGATATTGTTTGTAGGTCTTGTTGTACTTGTATCAAGTGTAAGTGTGATATTGTTTGTAGGTCTTGTTGTACTTGTATCAAGTGTGAGTGTGATATTGTTTGTAGGTCTTGTTGTACTTGTATCAAGTGTAAGTGTGTGGTTGTTTGAAGGTCTTGTTGTACTTGTATCAAGTGTAAGTGTGATATTGTTTGTAGGTCTTGTTGTACTTGTATCAAGTGTAAGTGTGATATTGTTTGTAGGTCTTGTTGTACTTGTATCAAGTGTAAGTGTGTGGTTGTTTGTAGGTCTTGTTGTACTTGTATCAAGTGTAAGTGTGATATTGTTTGTAGGTCTTGTTGTACTTGTATCAAGTGTAAGTGTGATATTGTTTGTAGGTCTTGTTGTACTTGTATCAAGTGTAAGTGTGATATTGTTTGTAGGTCTTGTTGTACTTGTATCAAGTGTAGGTGTGATATTGTTTGTAGGTCTTGTTGTACTTGTATCAAGTGTAAGTGTGATATTGTTTGTAGGTCTTGTTGTACTTGTATCAAGTGTAAGTGTGATATTGTTTGTAGGTCTTGTTGTACTTGTATCAAGTGTGAGTGTGATATTGTTTGTAGGTCTTGTTGTACTTGTATCAAGTGTAAGTGTGATATTGTTTGTAGGTCTTGTTGTACTTGTATCAAGTGTAGGTGTGATATTGTTTGTAGGTCTTGTTGTACTTGTATCAAGTGTAAGTGTGATATTGTTTGTAGGTCTTGTTGTACTTGTATCAAGTGTGAGTGTGATATTGTTTGTAGGTCTTGTTGTACTTGTATCAAGTGTGAGTGTGATATTGTTCGTAGGTCTTGTTGTACTTGTATCAAGTGTAGGTGTGATATTGTTTGTAGGTCTTGTTGTACTTGTATCAAGTGTAAGTGTGATATTGTTTGTAGGTCTTGTTGTACTTGTATCAAGTGTAAGTGTGATATTGTTTGTAGGTCTTGTTGTACTTGTATCAAGTGTAAGTGTGATATTGTTACAGGTCTTGTTGTACTTGTATCAAGTGTGAGTGTGATATTGTTTGTAGGTCTTGTTGTACTTGTATCAAGTGTAAGTGTGATATTGTTTGTAGGTCTTGTTGTACTTGTATCAAGTGTAAGTGTGATATTGTTACAGGTCTTGTTGTACTTGTATCAAGTGTGAGTGTGATATTGTTTGTAGGTCTTGTTGTACTTGTATCAAGTGTAAGTGTGATATTGTTTGTAGGTCTTGTTGTACTTGTATCAAGTGTGAGTGTGATATTGTTTGTAGGTCTTGTTGTACTTGTATCAAGTGTGATTGTGATATTGTTTGTAGGTCTTGTTGTACTTGTATCAAGTGTAAGTGTGTGGTTGTTTGAAGGTCTTGTTGTACTTGTATCAAGTGTAAGTGTGATATTGTTTGCAGGTCTTGTTGTACTTGTATCAAGTGTAAGTGTGATATTGTTTGTAGGTCTTGTTGTACTTGTATCAAGTGTAAGTGTGATATTGTTTGTAGGTCTTGTTGTACTTGTATCAAGTGTGAGTGTGATATTGTTTGTAGGTCTTGTTGTACTTGTATCAAGTGTAAGTGTGATATTGTTTGTAGGTCTTGTTGTACTTGTATCAAGTGTGAGTGTGATATTGTTTGTAGGTCTTGTTGTACTTGTATCAAGTGTGAGTGTGATATTGTTTGTAGGTCTTGTTGTACTTGTATCAAGTGTAAGTGTGATATTGTTTGTAGGTCTTGTTGTACTTGTATCAAGTGTAAGTGTGATATTGTTTGTAGGTCTTGTTGTACTTGTATCAAGTGTGAGTGTGATATTGTTTGTAGGTCTTGTTATACTTGTATCAAGTGTAAGTGTGATATTGTTTGTAGGTCTTGTTGTACTTGTATCAAGTGTAAGTGTGTGGTTGTTTGTAGGTCTTGTTGTACTTGTATCAAGTGTAAGTGTGATATTGTTTGTAGGTCTTGTTGTACTTGTATCAAGTGTGAGTGTGATATTGTTTGTAGGTCTTGTTGTACTTGTATCAAGTGTAAGTGTGATATTGTTTGTAGGTCTTGTTGTACTTGTATCAAGTGTAGGTGTGATATTGTTTGTAGGTCTTGTTGTACTTGTATCAAGTGTAAGTGTGATATTGTTTGTAGGTCTTGTTGTACTTGTATCAAGTGTGAGTGTGATATTGTTTGTAGGTCTTGTTGTACTTGTATCAAGTGTAAGTGTGATATTGTTTGTAGGTCTTGTTGTACTTGTATCAATTGTAAGTGTGATATTGTTTGTAGGTCTTGTTGTACTTGTATCAAGTGTAAGTGTGATATTGTTTGTAGGTCTTGTTGTACTTGTATCAAGTGTGAGTGTGATATTGTTTGTAGGTCTTGTTGTACTTGTATCAAGTGTGAGTATGATATTGTTTGTAGGTCTTGTTGTACTTGTATCAAGTGTCAGTGTGATATTGTTTGTAGGTCTTGTTGTACTTGTATCAAGTGTAAGTGTGATATTGTTTGTAGGTCTTGTTGTACTTGTATCAAGTGTGAGTGTGATATTGTTTGTAGGTCTTGTTGTACTTGTATCGAGTGTGAGTGTGATATTGTTTGTAGGTCTTGTTGTACTTGTATCAAGTGTAAGTGTGATATTGTTTGTAGGTCTTGTTGTACTTGTATCGAGTGTGAGTGTGATATTGTTTGTAGGTCTTGTTGTACTTGTATCAAGTGTAAGTGTGATATTGTTTGTAGGTCTTGTTGTACTTGTATCGAGTGTGAGTGTGATATTGTTTGTAGGTCTTGTTGTACTTGTATCGAGTGTGAGTGTGATATTGTTTGTAGGTCTTGTTGTACTTGTATCAAGTGTAAGTGTGATATTGTTTGTAGGTCTTGTTGTACTTGTATCAAGTGTAGGTGTGATATTGTTTGTAGGTCTTGTTGTACTTGTATCAAGTGTAAGTGTGATATTGTTTGTAGGTCTTGTTGTACTTGTATCAAGTGTAAGTGTGATATTGTTTGTAGGTCTTGTTGTACTTGTATCAAGTGTAAGTGTGATATTGTTTGTAGGTCTTGTTGTACTTGTATCAAGTGTAAGTGTGATATTGTTTGTAGGTCTTGTTGTACTTGTATCAAGTGTAAGTGTGATATTGTTTGTAGGTCTTGTTGTACTTGTATCAAGTGTAAGTGTGATTTGTTTGTAGGTCTTGTTGTACTTGTATCAAGTGTGGGTGTGATATTGTTTGTAGGTCTTGTTGTACTTGTATCAAGTGTGAGTGTGATGTTGTTTGTAGGTCTTGTTGTTCTTGTATCAAGTGTAAGTGTGATATTGTTTGTAGGTCTTGTTGTACTTGTATCAAGTGTAAGTGTGCTATTGTTTGTAGGTCTTGTTGTACTTGTATCAAGTGTGAGTGTGATATTGTTTGTAGGTCTTGTTGTACTTGTATCAAGTGTGAGTGTGATGTTGTTTGTAGGTCTTGTTGTACTTGTATCAAGTGTAAGTGTGATATTGTTTGTAGGTCTTGTTGTACTTGTATCAAGTGTGAGTGTGATGTTGTTTGTAGGTCTTGTTGTACTTGTATCAAGTGTAAGTGTGATATTGTTTGTAGGTCTTGTTGTACTTGTATCAAGTGTAGGTGTGATATTGTTTGTAGGTCTTGTTGTACTTGTATCAAGTGTAAGTGTGATATTGTTTGTAGGTCTTGTTGTACTTGTATCAAGTGTAAGTGTGATATTGTTTGTAGGTCTTGTTGTACTTGTATCAAGTGTGAGTGTGATATTGTTTGTAGGTCTTGTTGTACTTGTATCAAGTGTAAGTGTGATATTGTTTGTAGGTCTTGTTGTACTTGTATCAAGTGTAAGTGTGATATTGTTTGTAGGTCTTGTTGTACTTGTATCAAGTGTAGGTGTGATATTGTTTGTAGGTCTTGTTGTACTTGTATCAAGTGTAGGTGTGATATTGTTTGTAGGTCTTGTTGTACTTGTATCAAGTGTGAGTGTGATATTGTTTGTAGGTCTTGTTGTACTTGTATCAAGTGTAAGTGTGATATTGTTTGTAGGTCTTGTTGTACTTGTATCAAGTGTAAGTGTGATATTGTTTGTAGGACTTGTTGTACTTGTATCAAGTGTGAGTGTGATATTGTTTGTAGGTCTTGTTGTACTTGTATCAAGTGTAGGTGTGATATTGTTTGTAGGTTTTGTTGTACTTGTATCAAGTGTAAGTGTGATATTGTTTGTAGGTCTTGTTGTACTTGTATCAAGTGTGAGTGTGATATTGTTTGTAGGTCTTGTTGTACTTGTATCAAGTGTGAGTGTGATATTGTTTGTAGGTCTTGTTGTACTTGTATCAAGT
This sequence comes from Brachyptera risi, assembly GCA_964007535.1. NCBI lineage: Eukaryota > Metazoa > Arthropoda > Insecta > Plecoptera > Taeniopterygidae > Brachyptera > Brachyptera risi. The sequence continues at coordinate 6,914,435 of OZ023336.1, read as the reverse complement.
GTGAGTGTGATATTGTTTGTAGGTCTTGTTGTACTTGTATCAAGTGTAAGTGTGATATTGTTTGTAGGTCTTGTTGTACTTGTATCAAGTGTAAGTGTGATATTGTTTGTAGGTCTTGTTGTACTTGTATCAAGTGTGAGTGTGATATTGTTTGTAGGTCTTGTTGTACTTGTATCAAGTGTAAGTGTGATATTGTTTGTAGGTCTTGTTGTACTTGTATCAAGTGTGAGTGTGATATTGTTTGTAGGTCTTGTTGTACTTGTATCAAGTGTAAGTGTGATATTGTTTGTAGGTCTTGTTGTACTTGTATCAAGTGTAAGTGTGATATTGTTTGTAGGTCTTGTTGTACTTGTATCAAGTGTGAGTGTGATATTGTTTGTAGGTCTTGTTGTACTTGTATCAAGTGTAAGTGTGATATTGTTTGTAGGTCTTGTTGTACTTGTATCAAGTGTGAGTGTGATATTGTCTGTAGGTCTTGTTGTACTTGTATCAAGTGTGAGTGTGATATTGTTTGTAGGTCATGTTGTACTTGTATCAAGTGTGAGTGTGATATTGTATGTAGGTCTTGTTGTACTTGTATCAAGTGTAAGTGTGATATTGTTTGTAGGTCTTGTTGTACTTGTATCAAGTGTAAGTGTGATATTGTTTGTAGGTCTTGTTGTACTTGTATCAAGTGTAAGTGTGATATTGTTTGTAGGTCTTGTTGTACTTGTATCAAGTGTAAGTGTGATATTGTTTGTAGGTCTTGTTGTACTTGTATCAAGTGTAAGTGTGATATTGTTTGTAGGTCTTGTTGTACTTGTATCGAGTGTGAGTGTGATATTGTTTGTAGGTCTTGTTGTACTTGTATCAAGTGTAAGTGTGATATTGTTTGTAGGTCTTGTTGTACTTGTATCAAGTGTAAGTGTGATATTGTTTGTAGGTCTTGTTGTACTTGTATCAAGTGTGAGTGTGATATTGTTTGTAGGTCTTGTTTTACTTGTATCAAGTGTAAGTGTGATATTGTTTGTAGGTCTTGTTGTACTTGTATCAAGTGTAAGTGTGATATTGTTTGTAGGTCTTGTTGTACTTGTATCAAGTGTGAGTGTGATATTGTTTGTAGGTCTTGTTGTACTTGTATCAAGTGTAAGTGTGATATTGTTTGTAGGTCTTGTTGTACTTGTATCAAGTGTAAGTGTGATATTGTTTGTAGGTCTTGTTGTACTTGTATCAAGTGTAAGTGTGATATTGTTGTAGGTCTTGTTGTACTTGTATCAAGTGTAAGTGTGATATTGTTTGTAGGTCTTGTTGTACTTGTATCAAGTGTAAGTGTGATGTTGTTTGTAGGTCTTGTTGTACTTGTATCAAGTGTGAGTGTGATATTGTTTGTATGTCTTGTTGTACTTGTATCAAGTGTGAGTGTGATATTGTTTGTAGGTCTTGTTGTACTTGTATCAAGTGTAAGTGTGATATTGTTTGTAGGTCTTGTTGTACTTGTATCAAGTGTAAGTGTGATATTGTTTGTAGGTCTTGTTGTACTTGTATCAAGTGTAAGTGTGATATTGTTTGTAGGTCTTGTTGTACTTGTATCAAGTGTGAGTGTGATATTGTTTGTAGGTCTTGTTGTACTTGTATCAAGTGTGAGTGTGATATTGTTTGTAGGTCTTGTTGTACTTGTATCAAGTGTAAGTGTGATATTGTTTGTAGGTCTTGTTGTACTTGTATCAAGTGTGAGTGTGATATTGTTTGTAGGTCTTGTTGTACTTGTATCAAGTGTAAGTGTGATATTGTCTGTAGGTCTTGTTGTACTTGTATCAAGTGTGAGTGTGATATTGTTTGTAGGTCTTGTTGTACTTGTATCAAGTGTGAGTGTGATATTGTTTGTAGGTCTTGTTGTACTTGTATCAAGTGTGAGTGTGATATTGTTTGTAGGTCTTGTTGTACTTGTATCAAGTGTAAGTGTGATATTGTTTGTAGGTCTTGTTGTACTTGTATCAAGTGTAGGTGTGATATTGTTTGTAGGTCTTGTTGTACTTGTATCAAGTGTGAGTGTGATATTGTTTGTAGGTCTTGTTGTACTCGTATCAAGTGTAAGTGTGATATTGTTTGTAGGTCTTGTTGTACTTGTATCAAGTGTAAGTGTGATATTGTTTGTAGGTCTTGTTGTACTTGTATCAAGTGTAAGTGTGATATTGTTTGTAGGTCTTGTTGTACTTGTATCAAGTGTAAGTGTGATATTGTTTGTAGGTCTTGTTGTACTTGTATCAAGTGTAAGTGTGATATTGTTTGTAGGTCTTGTTGTACTTGTATCAAGTGTAAGTGTGATATTGTTTGTAGGTCTTGTTGTACTTGTATCAAGTGTAAGTGTGATATTGTTTGTAGGTCTTGTTGTACTTGTATCAAGTGTAAGTGTGATATTGTTTGTAGGTCTTGTTGTACTTGTATCAAGTGTAAGTGTGATATTGTTTGTAGGTCTTGTTGTACTTGTATCAAGTGTGAGTGTGATATTGTTTGTAGGTCTTGTTGTACTTGTATCAAGTGTGAGTGTGATATTGTTTGTAGGTCTTGTTGTACTTGTATCAAGTGTAAGTGTGATATTGTTTGTAGGTCTTGTTGTACTTGTATCAAGTGTAAGTGTGATATTGTTTGTAGGTCTTGTTGTACTTGTATCAAGTGTAAGTGTGATATTGTTTGAAGGTCTTGTTGTACTTGTATCAAGTGTAAGTGTGATATTGTTTGTAGGTCTTGTTGTACTTGTATCAAGTGTGATTATGATATTGTTTGTAGGTCTTGTTGTACTTGTATCAAGTGTAAGTGTGATATTGTTTGTAGGTCTTGTTGTACTTGTATCAAGTGTAAGTGTGATATTGTTACAGGTCTTGTTGTACTTGTATCAAGTGTGAGTGTGATATTGTTTGTAGGTCTTGTTGTACTTGTATCAAGTGTGAGTGTGATATTGTTTGTAGGTCTTGTTGTACTTGTATCAAGTGTGAGTGTGATATTGTTTGTAGGTCTTGTTGTACTTGTATCAAGTGTAAGTGTGATATTGTTTGTAGGTCTTGTTGTACTTGTATCAAGTGTAAGTGTGATATTGTTTGTAGGTCTTGTTGTACTTGTATCAAGTGTAAGTGTGATATTGTTTGTAGGTCTTGTTGTACTTGTATCAAGTGTAAGTGTGATATTGTTTGTAGGTCTTGTTGTACTTGTATCAAGTGTAAGTGTGATATTGTTTGTAGGTCTTGTTGTACTTGTATCAAGTGTAAGTGTGATATTGTTTGTAGGTCTTGTTGTACTTGTATCAAGTGTAAGTGTGATATTTTTTGTAGGTCTTGTTGTACTTGTATCAAGTGTGCGTGTGATATTGTTTGTAGGTCTTGTTGTACTTGTATCAAGTGTAAGTGTGATATTGTTTGTAGGTCTTGTTGTACTTGTATCAAGTGTGAGTGTGATATTGTTTGTAGGTCTTGTTGTACTTGTATCAAGTGTAAGTGTGATATTGTTTGTAGGTCTTGTTGTACTTGTATCAAGTGTGAGTGTGATATTGTTTGTAGGTCTTGTTGTACTTGTATCAAGTGTGAGTGTGATATTGTTTGTAGGTCTTGTTGTACTTGTATCAAGTGTAAGTGTGATATTGTTTGTAGGACTTGTTGTACTTGTATCAAGTGTGAGTGTGATATTGTTTGTAGGTCTTGTTGTACTTGTATCAAGTGTAAGTGTGATATTGTTTGTAGGTCTTGTTGTACTTGTATCAAGTGTAAGTGTGATATTGTTACAGGTCTTGTTGTACTTGAATCAAGTGTGAGTGTGATATTGTTTGTAGGTCTTGTTGTACTTGTATCAAGTGTGAGTGTGATGTTGTTTGTAGGTCTTGTTGTACTTGTATCAAGTGTAAGTGTGATATTGTTACAGGTCTTCTTGTACTTGTATCAAGTGTGAGTGTGATATTGTTTGTAGGTCTTGTTGTACTTGTATCAAGTGTGAGTGTGATATTGTTTGTAGGTCTTGTTGTACTTGTATCAAGTGTGAGTGTGATATTGTTTGTAGGTCTTGTTGTACTTGTATCAAGTGTGAGTGTGATATTGTTTGTAGGTCTTGTTGTACTTGTATCAAGTGTGAGTGTGATATTGTTACAGGTCTTGTTGTACTTGTATCAAGTGTGAGTGTGATATTGTTTGTAGGTCTTGTTGTACTTGTATCAAGTGTGAGTGTGATATTGTTTGTAGGTCTTGTTGTACTTGTATCAAGTGTAAGTGTGATGTTGTTTGTAGGTCTTGTTGTACTTGTATCAAGTGTAAGTGTGATATTGTTTGTAGGTCTTGTTGTACTTGTATCGAGTGTGAGTGTGATATTGTTTGTGGGTCATGTTGTACTTGTATCAAGTGTAAGTGTGATATTGTTTGTAGGTCTTGTTGTACTTGTATCAAGTGTGAGTGTGATATTGTTTGTAGGTCTTGTTGTACTTGTATCAAGTGTGAGTGTGATATTGTTTGTAGGTCTTGTTGTACTTGTATCAAGTGTGAGTGTGATATTGTTACAGGTCTTGTTGTACTTGTATCAAGTGTGAGTGTGATATTGTTTGTAGGTCTTGTTGTACTTGTATCAAGTGTGAGTGTGATATTGTTTGTAGGTCTTGTTGTACTTGTATCAAGTGTAAGTGTGATGTTGTTTGTAGGTCTTGTTGTACTTGTATCAAGTGTAAGTGTGATATTGTTTGTAGGTCTTGTTGTACTTGTATCAAGTGTAAGTGTGATATTGTTTGTAGGTCTTGTTGTACTTGTATCAAGTGTAAGTGTGATATTGTTTGTAGGTCTTGTTGTACTTGTATCGAGTGTAAGTGTGATATTGTTTGTAGGTCTTGTTGTACTTGTATCAAGTGTAAGTGTGATATTGTTTGTAGGTCTTGTTGTACTTGTATCAAGTGTAAGTGTGATATTGTTTGTAGGTCTTGTTGTACTTGTATCAAGTGTGAGTGTGATATTGTTTGTAGGTCTTGTTGTACTTGTATCAAGTGTAAGTGTGATATTGTTTGTAGGTCTTGTTGTACTTGTATCAAGTGTAAGTGTGATATTGTTTGTAGGTCTTGTTGTACTTGTATAGAGTGTAAGTGTGATATTGTTTGTAGGTCTTGTTGTACTTGTATCAAGTGTGAGTGTGATATTGTTTGTAGGTCTTGTTGTACTTGTATCAAGTGTGAGTGTGATATTGTTTGTAGGTCTTGTTGTACTTGTATCAAGTGTGAGTGTGATATTGTTTGTAGGTCTTGTTGTACTTGTATCAAGTGTGAGTGTGATATTGTTACAGGTCTTGTTGTACTTGTATCAAGTGTGAGTGTGATATTGTTTGTAGGTCTTGTTGTACTTGTATCAAGTGTAAGTGTGATATTGTTTGTAGGTCTTGTTGTACTTGTATCGAGTGTAAGTGTGATATTGTTTGTAGGTCTTGTTGTACTTGTATCAAGTGTAAGTGTGATATTGTTTGTAGGTCTTGTTGTACTTGTATCAAGTGTAAGTGTGATATTGTTTGTAGGTCTTGTTGTACTTGTATCAAGTGTGAGTGTGATATTGTTTGTAGGTCTTGTTGTTCTTGTATCAAGTGTAAGTGTGATATTGTTTGTAGGTCTTGTTGTACTTGTATCAAGTGTAAGTGTGATATTGTTTGTAGGTCTTGTTGTACTTGTATCGAGTGTAAGTGTGATATTGTTTGTAGGTCTTGTTGTACTTGTATCAAGTGTAAGTGTGATATTGTTTGTAGGTCTTGTTGTACTTGTATCAAGTGTAAGTGTGATATTGTTTGTAGGTCTTGTTGTACTTGTATCAAGTGTAAGTGTGATATTGTTTGTAGGTCTTGTTGTACTTGTATCAAGTGTAAGTGTGATATTGTTTGTAGGTCTTGTTGTACTTGTATCAAGTGTAGGTGTGATATTGTTTGCAGGTCTTGTTGTACTTGTATCAAGTGTAAGTGTGATATTGTTTGTAGGTCTTGTTGTACTTGTATCAAGTGTGAGTGTGATGTTGTTTGTAGGTCTTGTTGTACTTGTATCAAGTGTGAATGTGATGTTGTTTGTAGGACTTGTTGTACTTGTATCAAGTGAAAGTGTGATATTGTTTGTAGGTCTTGTTGTAATTGTATCAAGTGTGAGTGTGATATTGTTTGTAGGTCTTGTTGTACTTGTATCGAGTGTGAGTGTGATATTGTTTGTAGGTCTTGTTGTACTTGTATCAAGTGTAGGTGTGATATTGTTTGCAGGTCTTGTTGTACTTGTATCAAGTGTAAGTGTGATATTGTTTGTAGGTCTTGTTGTACTTGTATCAAGTGTAAGTGTGATATTGTTTGTAGGTCTTGTTGTACTTGTATCAAGTGTAAGTGTGATATTGTTTGAAGGTCTTGTTGTACTTGTATCAAGTGTAAGTGTGATGTTGTTTGTAGGTATTGTTGTACTTGTATCAAGTGTAGGTGTGATATTGTTTGTAGGTCTTGTTGTACTTGTATCAAGTGTAAGTGTGATATTGTTTGTAGGTCTTGTTGTACTTGTATCAAGTGTGAGTGTGATATTGTTAGTAGGTATTGTTGTACTTGTATCAAGTGTGAGTGTGATATTGTTTGTAGGTCTTGTTGTACTTGTATCAAGTGTAAGTGTGATATTGTTTGTAGGTCTTGTTGTACTTGTATCAAGTGTGAGTGTGATATTGTTTGTGGGTCTTGTTGTACTTGTATCAAGTGTGAGTGTGATATTGTTACAGGTCTTGTTGTACTTGTATCAAGTGTGAGTGTGATATTGTTTGTAGGTCTTGTTGTACTTGTATCAAGTGTAAGTGTGATATTGTTTGTAGGTCTTGTTGTACTTGTATCAAGTGTAAGTGTGATATTGTTTGTAGGTCTTGTTGTACTTGTATCAAGTGTAAGTGTGATATTGTTACAGGTCTTGTTGTACTTGTATCAAGTGTGAGTGTGATATTGTTTGTAGGTCTTGTTGTACCTGTATCAAGTGTAAGTGTGATATTGTTTGTAGGTCTTGTTGTACTTGTATCAAGTGTAAGTGTGATATTGTTTGTAGGTCTTGTTGTACTTGTATCAAGTGTAAGTGTGATATTGTTTGAAGGTCTTGTTGTACTTGTATCAAGTGTAAGTGTGATATTGTTTGAAGGTCTTGTTGTACTTGTATCAAGTGTAAGTGTGATATTGTTTGAAGGTCTTGTTGTACTTGTATCAAGTGTAAGTGTGATATTGTTTGTAGGTCTTGTTGTACTTGTATCGAGTGTAAGTGTGATATTGTTTGTAGGTCTTGTTGTACTTGTATCAAGTGTAAGTGTGATATTGTTTGAAGGTCTTGTTGTACTTGTATCAAGTGTAAGTGTGATATTGTTTGTAGGTCTTGTTGCACTCGTATCAAGTGTGAGTGTGATATTGTTTGTAGGTCTTGTTGTACTTGTATCAAGTGTTAGTGTGATATTGTTTGTAGGTCTTGTTGTACTTGTATCAAGTGTAAGTGTGATATTGTTTGTAGGTCTTGTTGTACTTGTATCAAGTGTAAGTGTGATATTGTTTGTAGGTCTTGTTGTACTTGTATCAAGTGTGAGTGTGATATTGTTTGTAGGTCTTGTTGTACTTGTATCAAGTGTAAGTGTGTGGTTGTTTGAAGGTCTTGTTGTACTTGTATCAAGTGTAAGTGTGATATTGTTTGTAGGTCTTGTTGTACTTGTATCAAGTGTAAGTGTGATATTGTTTGTAGGTCTTGTTGTACTTGTATCAAGTGTAAGTGTGTGGTTGTTTGTAGGTCTTGTTGTACTTGTATCAAGTGTAAGTGTGATATTGTTTGTAGGTCTTGTTGTACTTGTATCAAGTGTAAGTGTGATATTGTTTGTAGGTCTTGTTGTACTTGTATCAAGTGTAAGTGTGATAGTGTTTGTAGGTCTTGTTGTACTTGTATCAAGTGTAGGTGTGATATTGTTTGTAGGTCTTGTTGTACTTGTATCAAGTGTAAGTGTGATATTGTTTGTAGGTCTTGTTGTACTTGTATCAAGTGTAAGTGTGATATTGTTTGTAGGTCTTGTTGTACTTGTATCAAGTGTGAGTGTGATATTGTTTGTAGGTCTTGTTGTACTTGTATCAAGTGTAAGTGTGATATTGTTTGTAGGTCTTGTTGTACTTGTATCAAGTGTAGGTGTGATATTGTTTGTAGGTCTTGTTGTACTTGTATCAAGTGTAAGTGTGATATTGATTGTAGGTCTTGTTGTACTTGTATCAAGTGTGAGTGTGATATTGTTTGTAGGTCTTGTTGTACTTGTATCAAGTGTGAGTGTGATATTGTTCGTAGGTCTTGTTGTACTTGTATCAAGTGTAGGTGTGATATTGTTTGTAGGTCTTGTTGTACTTGTATCAAGTGTAAGTGTGATATTGTTTGTAGGTCTTGTTGTACTTGTATCAAGTGTAAGTGTGATATTGTTTGTAGGTCTTGTTGTACTTGTATCAAGTGTAAGTGTGATATTGTTACAGGTCTTGTTGTACTTGTATCAAGTGTGAGTGTGATATTGTTTGTAGGTCTTGTTGTACTTGTATCAAGTGTAAGTGTGATATTGTTTGTAGGTCTTGTTGTACTTGTATCAAGTGTAAGTGTGATATTGTTACAGGTCTTGTTGTACTTGTATCAAGTGTGAGTGTGATATTGTTTGTAGGTCTTGTTGTACTTGTATCAAGTGTAAGTGTGATATTGTTTGTAGGTCTTGTTGTACTTGTATCAAGTGTGAGTGTGATATTGTTTGTAGGTCTTGTTGTACTTGTATCAAGTGTGATTGTGATATTGTTTGTAGGTCTTGTTGTACTTGTATCAAGTGTAAGTGTGTGGTTGTTTGAAGGTCTTGTTGTACTTGTATCAAGTGTAAGTGTGATATTGTTTGCAGGTCTTGTTGTACTTGTATCAAGTGTAAGTGTGATATTGTTTGTAGGTCTTGTTGTACTTGTATCAAGTGTAAGTGTGATATTGTTTGTAGGTCTTGTTGTACTTGTATCAAGTGTGAGTGTGATATTGTTTGTAGGTCTTGTTGTACTTGTATCAAGTGTAAGTGTGATATTGTTTGTAGGTCTTGTTGTACTTGTATCAAGTGTGAGTGTGATATTGTTTGTAGGTCTTGTTGTACTTGTATCAAGTGTGAGTGTGATATTGTTTGTAGGTCTTGTTGTACTTGTATCAAGTGTAAGTGTGATATTGTTTGTAGGTCTTGTTGTACTTGTATCAAGTGTAAGTGTGATATTGTTTGTAGGTCTTGTTGTACTTGTATCAAGTGTGAGTGTGATATTGTTTGTAGGTCTTGTTGTACTTGTATCAAGTGTAAGTGTGATATTGTTTGTAGGTCTTGTTGTACTTGTATCAAGTGTAAGTGTGTGGTTGTTTGTAGGTCTTGTTGTACTTGTATCAAGTGTAAGTGTGATATTGTTTGTAGGTCTTGTTGTACTTGTATCAAGTGTGAGTGTGATATTGTTTGTAGGTCTTGTTGTACTTGTATCAAGTGTAAGTGTGATATTGTTTGTAGGTCTTGTTGTACTTGTATCAAGTGTAGGTGTGATATTGTTTGTAGGTCTTGTTGTACTTGTATCAAGTGTAAGTGTGATATTGTTTGTAGGTCTTGTTGTACTTGTATCAAGTGTGAGTGTGATATTGTTTGTAGGTCTTGTTGTACTTGTATCAAGTGTAAGTGTGATATTGTTTGTAGGTCTTGTTGTACTTGTATCAAGTGTAAGTGTGATATTGTTTGTAGGTCTTGTTGTACTTGTATCAAGTGTAAGTGTGATATTGTTTGTAGGTCTTGTTGTACTTGTATCAAGTGTGAGTGTGATATTGTTTGTAGGTCTTGTTGTACTTGTATCAAGTGTGAGTATGATATTGTTTGTAGGTCTTGTTGTACTTGTATCAAGTGTCAGTGTGATATTGTTTGTAGGTCTTGTTGTACTTGTATCAAGTGTAAGTGTGATATTGTTTGTAGGTCTTGTTGTACTTGTATCAAGTGTGAGTGTGATATTGTTTGTAGGTCTTGTTGTACTTGTATCGAGTGTGAGTGTGATATTGTTTGTAGGTCTTGTTGTACTTGTATCAAGTGTAAGTGTGATATTGTTTGTAGGTCTTGTTGTACTTGTATCGAGTGTGAGTGTGATATTGTTTGTAGGTCTTGTTGTACTTGTATCAAGTGTAAGTGTGATATTGTTTGTAGGTCTTGTTGTACTTGTATCGAGTGTGAGTGTGATATTGTTTGTAGGTCTTGTTGTACTTGTATCGAGTGTGAGTGTGATATTGTTTGTAGGTCTTGTTGTACTTGTATCAAGTGTAAGTGTGATATTGTTTGTAGGTCTTGTTGTACTTGTATCAAGTGTAGGTGTGATATTGTTTGTAGGTCTTGTTGTACTTGTATCAAGTGTAAGTGTGATATTGTTTGTAGGTCTTGTTGTACTTGTATCAAGTGTAAGTGTGATATTGTTTGTAGGTCTTGTTGTACTTGTATCAAGTGTAAGTGTGATATTGTTTGTAGGTCTTGTTGTACTTGTATCAAGTGTAAGTGTGATATTGTTTGTAGGTCTTGTTGTACTTGTATCAAGTGTAAGTGTGATATTGTTTGTAGGTCTTGTTGTACTTGTATCAAGTGTAAGTGTGATTTGTTTGTAGGTCTTGTTGTACTTGTATCAAGTGTGGGTGTGATATTGTTTGTAGGTCTTGTTGTACTTGTATCAAGTGTGAGTGTGATGTTGTTTGTAGGTCTTGTTGTTCTTGTATCAAGTGTAAGTGTGATATTGTTTGTAGGTCTTGTTGTACTTGTATCAAGTGTAAGTGTGCTATTGTTTGTAGGTCTTGTTGTACTTGTATCAAGTGTGAGTGTGATATTGTTTGTAGGTCTTGTTGTACTTGTATCAAGTGTGAGTGTGATGTTGTTTGTAGGTCTTGTTGTACTTGTATCAAGTGTAAGTGTGATATTGTTTGTAGGTCTTGTTGTACTTGTATCAAGTGTGAGTGTGATGTTGTTTGTAGGTCTTGTTGTACTTGTATCAAGTGTAAGTGTGATATTGTTTGTAGGTCTTGTTGTACTTGTATCAAGTGTAGGTGTGATATTGTTTGTAGGTCTTGTTGTACTTGTATCAAGTGTAAGTGTGATATTGTTTGTAGGTCTTGTTGTACTTGTATCAAGTGTAAGTGTGATATTGTTTGTAGGTCTTGTTGTACTTGTATCAAGTGTGAGTGTGATATTGTTTGTAGGTCTTGTTGTACTTGTATCAAGTGTAAGTGTGATATTGTTTGTAGGTCTTGTTGTACTTGTATCAAGTGTAAGTGTGATATTGTTTGTAGGTCTTGTTGTACTTGTATCAAGTGTAGGTGTGATATTGTTTGTAGGTCTTGTTGTACTTGTATCAAGTGTAGGTGTGATATTGTTTGTAGGTCTTGTTGTACTTGTATCAAGTGTGAGTGTGATATTGTTTGTAGGTCTTGTTGTACTTGTATCAAGTGTAAGTGTGATATTGTTTGTAGGTCTTGTTGTACTTGTATCAAGTGTAAGTGTGATATTGTTTGTAGGACTTGTTGTACTTGTATCAAGTGTGAGTGTGATATTGTTTGTAGGTCTTGTTGTACTTGTATCAAGTGTAGGTGTGATATTGTTTGTAGGTTTTGTTGTACTTGTATCAAGTGTAAGTGTGATATTGTTTGTAGGTCTTGTTGTACTTGTATCAAGTGTGAGTGTGATATTGTTTGTAGGTCTTGTTGTACTTGTATCAAGTGTGAGTGTGATATTGTTTGTAGGTCTTGTTGTACTTGTATCAAGTGTGAGTGTGATATTGTTTGTAGGTCTTGTTGTACTTGTATCAAGTGTAAGTGTGATATTGTTTGTAGGTCTTGTTGTACTTGTATCAAGTGTAAGTGTGATATTGTTTGTAGGTCTTGTTGTACTTGTATCAAGTGTGAGTGTGATATTGTTTGTAGGTCTTGTTGTACTTGTATCAAGTGTAAGTGTGATATTGTTTGTAGGTCTTGTTGTACTTGTATCAAGTGTGAGTGTGATATTGTTTGTAGGTCTTGTTGTACTTGTATCAAGTGTAAGTGTGATATTGTTTGTAGGTCTTGTTGTACTTGTATCAAGTGTAAGTGTGATATTGTTTGTAGGTCTTGTTGTACTTGTATCAAGTGTGAGTGTGATATTGTTTGTAGGTCTTGTTGTACTTGTATCAAGTGTAAGTGTGATATTGTTTGTAGGTCTTGTTGTACTTGTATCAAGTGTGAGTGTGATATTGTCTGTAGGTCTTGTTGTACTTGTATCAAGTGTGAGTGTGATATTGTTTGTAGGTCATGTTGTACTTGTATCAAGTGTGAGTGTGATATTGTATGTAGGTCTTGTTGTACTTGTATCAAGTGTAAGTGTGATATTGTTTGTAGGTCTTGTTGTACTTGTATCAAGTGTAAGTGTGATATTGTTTGTAGGTCTTGTTGTACTTGTATCAAGTGTAAGTGTGATATTGTTTGTAGGTCTTGTTGTACTTGTATCAAGTGTAAGTGTGATATTGTTTGTAGGTCTTGTTGTACTTGTATCAAGTGTAAGTGTGATATTGTTTGTAGGTCTTGTTGTACTTGTATCAAGTGTGAGTGTGATATTGTTTGTAGGTCTTGTTGTACTTGTATCAAGTGTAAGTGTGATATTGTTTGTAGGTCTTGTTGTACTTGTATCAAGTGTAAGTGTGATATTGTTTGTAGGTCTTGTTGTACTTGTATCAAGTGTGAGTGTGATATTGTTTGTAGGTCTTGTTTTACTTGTATCAAGTGTAAGTGTGATATTGTTTGTAGGTCTTGTTGTACTTGTATCAAGTGTAAGTGTGATATTGTTTGTAGGTCTTGTTGTACTTGTATCAAGTGTGAGTGTGATATTGTTTGTAGGTCTTGTTGTACTTGTATCAAGTGTAAGTGTGATATTGTTTGTAGGTCTTGTTGTACTTGTATCAAGTGTAAGTGTGATATTGTTTGTAGGTCTTGTTTTACTTGTATCAAGTGTAAGTGTGATATTGTTGTAGGTCTTGTTGTACTTGTATCAAGTGTAAGTGTGATATTGTTTGTAGGTCTTGTTGTACTTGTATCAAGTGTAAGTGTGATGTTGTTTGTAGGTCTTGTTGTACTTGTATCAAGTGTGAGTGTGATATTGTTTGTAGGTCTTGTTGTACTTGTATCAAGTGTAAGTGTGATATTGTTTGTAGGTCTTGTTGTACTTGTATCAAGTGTAAGTGTGATATTGTTTGTAGGTCTTGTTGTACTTGTATCAAGTGTAAGTGTGATATTGTTTGTAGGTCTTGTTGTACTTGTATCAAGTGTGAGTGTGATATTGTTTGTAGGTCTTGTTGTACTTGTATCAAGTGTGAGTGTGATATTGTTTGTAGGTCTTGTTGTACTTGTATCAAGTGTAAGTGTGATATTGTTTGTAGGTCTTGTTGTACTTGTATCAAGTGTGAGTGTGATATTGTTTGTAGGTCTTGTTGTACTTGTATCAAGTGTAAGTGTGATATTGTCTGTAGGTCTTGTTGTACTTGTATCAAGTGTGAGTGTGATATTGTTTGTAGGTCTTGTTGTACTTGTATCAAGTGTGAGTGTGATATTGTTTGTAGGTCTTGTTGTACTTGTATCAAGTGTGAGTGTGATATTGTTTGTAGGTCTTGTTGTACTTGTATCAAGTGTAAGTGTGATATTGTTTGTAGGTCTTGTTGTACTTGTATCAAGTGTAGGTGTGATATTGTTTGTAGGTCTTGTTGTACTTGTATCAAGTGTGAGTGTGATATTGTTTGTAGGTCTTGTTGTACTCGTATCAAGTGTAAGTGTGATATTGTTTGTAGGTCTTGTTGTACTTGTATCAAGTGTGAGTGTGATATTGTTTGTAGGTCTTGTTGTACTTGTATCAAGTGTAAGTGTGATATTGTTTGTAGGTCTTGTTGTACTTGTATCAAGTGTAAGTGTGATATTGTTAGTAGGTATTGTTGTACTTGTATCAAGTGTGAGTGTGATATTGTTTGTAGGTCTTGTTGTACTTGTATCAAGTGTAAGTGTGATATTGTTTGTAGGTCTTGTTGTACTTGTATCAAGTGTGAGTGTGATATTGTTTGTAGGTCTTGTTGTACTTGTATCAAGTGTAAGTGTGATATTGTTTGTAGGTCTTGTTGTACTTGTATCAAGTGTAAGTGTGATATTGTTTGTAGGTCTTGTTGTACTTGTATCAAGTGTAGGTGTGATATTGTTTGCAGGTCTTGTTGTACTTGTATCAAGTGTAAGTGTGATATTGTTTGTAGGTCTTGTTGTACTTGTATCAAGTGTAAGTGTGATATTGTTTGTAGGTCTTGTTGTACTTGTATCAAGTGTAAGTGTGATATTGTTTGTAGGTCTTGTTGTACTTGTATCAAGTGTAAGTGTGATATTGTTTGTAGGTCTTGTTGTACTTGTATCAAGTGTGAGTGTGATATTGTTTGTAGGTCTTGTTGTACTTGTATCAAGTGTGAGTGTGATATTGTTTGTAGGTCTTGTACTTGTATCAAGTGTAAGTGTGATATTGTTTGTAGGTCTTGTACTTGTATCAAGTGTAAGTGTGATATTGTTTGTAGGTCTTGTACTTGTATCAAGTGTGAGTGTGATATTGTTTGTAGGTCTTGTTGTACTTGTATCAAGTGTAAGTGTGATATTGTTTGTAGGTCTTGTTGTACTTGTATCAAGTGTAAGTGTGATATTGTTTGTAGGTCTTGTTGTACTTGTATCAAGTGTAAGTGTGATATTGTTTGTAGGTCTTGTTGTACTTGTATCAAGTGTAAGTGTGATATTGTTTGTAGGTCTTGTTGTACTTGTATCAAGTGTAAGTGTGATATTGTTTGTAGGTCTTGTTGTACTTGTATCAAGTGTAAGTGTGATATTGTTTGTAGGTCTTGTTGTACTTGTATCAAGTGTAAGTGTGATATTGTTTGTAGGTCTTGTTGTACTTGTATCAAGTGTGAGTGTGATATTGTTTGTAGGTCTTGTTGTACTTGTATCAAGTGTGAGTATGATATTGTCTGTAGGTCTTGTTGTACTTGTATCAAGTGTAAGTGTGATATTGTTTGTAGGTCTTGTTGTACTTGTATCAAGTGTAAGTGTGATATTGTTTGTAGGTCTTGTTGTACTTGTATCAAGTGTAAGTGTGATATTGTTTGTAGGTCTTGTTGTACTTGTATCAAGTGTAAGTGTGATATTGTTTGTAGGTCTTGTTGTACTTGTATCAAGTGTAAGTGTGATATTGTTTGTAGGTCTTGTTGTACTTGTATCAAGTGTAAGTGTGATATTGTTTGTAGGTCTTGTTGTACTTGTATCAAGTGTAAGTGTGATTTTGTTTGTAGGTCTTGTTGTACTTGTATCAAGTGTAAGTGTGATATTGTTTGTAGGTCTTGTTGTACTTGTATCAAGTGTAAGTGTGATATTGTTTGTAGGTCTTGTTGTACTTGTATCAAGTGTAAGTGTGATATTGTTACAGGTCTTGTTGTACTTGTATTAAGTGTAAGTGTGATATTGTTTGTAGGTCTTGTTGTACTTGTATCAAGTGTAATGTTGTTTGTAGGTCTTGTTGTACTTGTATCAAGTGTAAGTGTGATATTGTTTGTAGGTCTTGTTGTACTTGTATCAAGTGTGAGTGTGTGGTTGTTTGTAGGTCTTGTTGTACTTGTATCAAGTGTAAGTGTGATATTGTTTGTAGGTCTTGTTGTACTTGTATCAAGTGTGAGTGTGTGGTTGTTTGTAGGTCTTGTTGTACTTGTATCAAGTGTAAGTGTGATATTGTTTGTAGGTCTTGTTGTACTTGTATCAAGTGTGAGTGTGATATTGTTTGTAGGTCTTGTTGTACTTGTATCAAGTGTAAGTGTGATATGGTTTGTAGGTCTTGTTGTACTTGTATCAAGTGTAAGTGTGATATTGTTTGTAGGTCTTGTTGTACTTGTATCAAGTGTGAGTGTGATATTGTTTGTAGGTCTTGTTGTACTTGTATCAAGTGTAAGTGTGATATTGTTTGTAGGTCTTGTTGTACTTGTATCAAGTGTAGGTGTGATATTGTTTGTAGGTCTTGTTGTACTTGTATCAAGTGTGAGTGTGATATTGTTTGTAGGTCTTGTTGTACTTGTATCAAGTGTGAGTGTGATATTGTTTGTAGGTCTTGTTGTACTTGTATCAAGTGTAAGTGTGGTGTTGTTTGTAGGTCTTGTTGTACTTGTATCAAGTGTAAGTGTGATATTGTTTGTAGGTCTTGTTGTACTTGTATCAAGTGTAGGTGTGATATTGTTTGTAGGTCTTGTTGTACTTGTATCAAGTGTAGGTGTGATATTGTTTGTAGGTCTTGTTGTACTCGTATCAAGTGTGAGTGTGATATTGTTTGTCGGTCTTGTTGTACTTGTATCAACTGTGAGTGTGATATTGTTTGTAGGTCTTGTTGTACTTGTATCAAGTGTAAGTGTGATATGGTTTGTAGGTCTTGTTGTACTTGTATCAAGTGTAAGTGTGATGTGGTTCGTAGGTCTTGTTGTACTTGTATCAAGTGTAGGTGTGATATTGTTTGTAGGTCTTGTTGTACTTGTATCAAGTGTGAGTGTGATATTGTTTGTAGGTCTTGTTGTACTTGTATCAAGTGTAGGTGTGATATTGTTTGTAGGTCTTGTTGTACTTGTATCAAGTGTGAGTGTGATATTGTTTGTAGGTCTTGTTGTACTTGTATCAAGTGTGAGTGTGATATTGTTTGTAGGACTTGTTGTACTTGTATCAAGTGTGAGTGTGATATTGTTTGTGGGTCTTGTTGTACTTGTATCAAGTGTAAGTGTGATATTGTTTGTAGGTCTTGTTGTACTTGTATCAAGTGTGAGTGTGTGGTTGTTTGTAGGTCTTGTTGTACTTGTATCAAGTGTAAGTGTGATATTGTTTGTAGGTCTTGTTGTACTTGTATCAAGTGTAAGTGTGATATTGTTTGTAGGTCTTGTTGTACTTGTATCAAGTGTAGGTGTGATATTGTTTGTAGGTCTTGTTGTACTTGTATCAAGTAAAAGTGTGATATTGTTTGTAGGTCTTGTTGTACTTGTATCAAGTGTGAGTGTGATATTGTTTGTAGGACTTGTTGTACTTGTATCAAGTGTGAGTGTGATATTGTTTGTGGGTCTTGTTGTACTTGTATCAAGTGTAAGTGTGATATTGTTTGTAGGTCTTGTTGTACTTGTATCAAGTGTGAGTGTGTGGTTGTTTGTAGGTCTTGTTGTACTTGTATCAAGTGTAAGTGTGATATTGTTTGTAGGTCTTGTTGTACTTGTATCAAGTGTGAGTGTGTGGTTGTTTGTAGGTCTTGTTGTACTTGTATCAAGTGTGAGTGTGATATTGTTTGTAGGTCTTGTTGTACTTGTATCAAGTGTAAGTGTGATATTGTTTGTAGGTCTTGTTGTACTTGTATCAAGTGTGAGTGTGATATTGTTTGTAGGTCTTGTTGTACTTGTATCAAGTGTAAGTGTGATATTGTTTGTAGGTCTTGTTGTACTTGTATCGAGTGTGAGTGTGATATTGTTTGTAGGACTTGTTGTACTTGTATCAAGTGTCAGTGTGATATTGCTTGTAGGTCTTGTTGTACTTGTATCAAGTGTGAGTGTGATATTGTTTGTAGGTCTTGTTGTACTTGTATCAAGTGTAAGTGTGATATTGTTACAGGTCTTGTTGTACTTGTATCAAGTGTAAGTGTGATATTGTTTGTAGGTCTTGTTGTACTTGTATCAAGTGTAAGTGTGATATTGTTTGTAGGTCTTGTTGTACTTGTATCAAGTGTGAGTGTGATATTGTTTGTAGGTCTTGTTGTACTTGTATCAAGTGTAAGTGTGATATTGTTTGTAGGTCTTGTTGTACTTGTATCAAGTGTAAGTGTGATATTGTTTGTAGGTCTTGTTGTACTTGTATCAAGTGTGAGTGTGATATTGTTTGTAGGTCTTGTTGTACTTGTATCAAGTGTAAGTGTGATATTGTTTGTAGGTCTTGTTGTACTTGTATCAAGTGTAAGTGTGATATTGTTTGTAGGTCTTGTTGTACTTGTATCAAGTGTAAGTGTGATATTGTTTGTAGGTCTTGTTGTACTTGTATCAAGTGTGAGTGTGATATTGTTTGTAGGTCTTGTTGTACTTGTATCAAGTGTAAGTGTGATATTGTTTGTAGGTCTTGTTGTACTTGTATCAAGTGTAAGTGTGATATTTTTTGTAGGTCTTGTTGTACTTGTATCAAGTGTAAGTGTGATATTGTTTGTAGGTCTTGTTGTACTTGTATCAAGTGTAAGTGTGATGTTGTTTGTAGGTCTTGTTGTACTTGTATCAAGTGTGAGTGTGATATTGTTTGTAGGTCTTGTTGTACTTGTATCAAGTGTAAGTGTGATATTGTTTGTAGGTCTTGTTGTACTTGTATCAAGTGTAAGTGTGATATTGTTTGTAGGTCATGTTGTACTTGTATCAAGTGTAAGTGTGATATTGTTTGTAGGTCTTGTTGTACTTGTATCAAGTGTAAGTGTGATATTGTTTGTAGGTCTTGTTGTACTTGTATCAAGTGTAAGTGTGATATTGTTTGTAGGTCTTGTTGTACTTGTATCAAGTGTAAGTGTGATATTGTTTGTAGGTCTTGTTGTACTTGTATCAAGTGTGAGTGTGATATTGTTTGTAGGTCTTGTTGTACTTGTATCAAGTGTAAGTGTGATATTGTTTGTAGGTCTTGTTGTACTTGTATCAAGTGTAAGTGTGATATTGTTTGTAGGTCTTGTTGTACTTGTATCAAGTGTAAGTGTGATATTGTTTGTAGGTCTTGTTGTACTTGTATCAAGTGTAAGTGTGATATTGTTTGTAGGTCTTGTTGTACTTGTATCAAGTGTAAGTGTGATATTGTTTGTAGGTCTTGTTGTACTTGTATCAAGTGTAAGTGTGATATTGTTTGTGGGTCTTGTTGTACTTGTATCAAGTGTAAGTGTGATATTGTTTGTAGGTCTTGTTGTACTTGTATCAAGTGTAAGTGTGATATTGTTTGTAGGTCTTGTTGTACTTGTATCAAGTGTAAGTGTGATATTGTTTGTGGGTCTTGTTGTACTTGTATCAAGTGTAAGTGTGATATTGTTTGTAGGTCTTGTTGTACTTGTATCAAGTGTAAGTGTGATATTGTTTGTAGGTCTTGTTGTACTTGTATCAAGTGTGAGTGTGATATTGTTTGTAGGTCTTGTTGTACTTGTATCAAGTGTAGGTGTGATATTGTTTGTAGGTCTTGTTGTACTTGTATCAAGTGTGAGTGTGATATTGTTTGTAGGTCTTGTTGTACTTGTATCAAGTGTAAGTGTGATATTGTTTGTAGGTCTTGTTGTACTTGTATCAAGTGTGAGTGTGATATTGTTTGTAGGTCTTGTTGTACTTGTATCAAGTGTAAGTGTGATATTGTTTGTAGGTCTTGTTGTACTTGTATCAAGTGTAAGTGTGATATTGTTTGTAGGTCTTGTTGTACTTGTATCAAGTGTGAGTGTGATATTGTTTGTAGGTCTTGTTGTACTTGTATCAAGTGTGAGTGTGATATTGTTTGTAGGTCTTGTTGTACTTGTATCAAGTGTAAGTGTGATATTGTTTGTAGGTCTTGTTGTACTTGTATCAAGTGTGAGTGTGATATTGTTTGTAGGTCTTGTTGTACTTGTATCAAGTGTAAGTGTGATATTGTCTGTAGGTCTTGTTGTACTTGTATCAAGTGTGAGTGTGATATTGTTTGTAGGTCTTGTTGTACTTGTATCAAGTGTGAGTGTGATATTGTTTGTAGGTCTTGTTGTACTTGTATCAAGTGTGAGTGTGATATTGTTTGTAGGTCTTGTTGTACTTGTATCAAGTGTAAGTGTGATATTGTTTGTAGGTCTTGTTGTACTTGTATCAAGTGTAGGTGTGATATTGTTTGTAGGTCTTGTTGTACTTGTATCAAGTGTGAGTGTGATATTGTTTGTAGGTCTTGTTGTACTCGTATCAAGTGTAAGTGTGATATTGTTTGTAGGTCTTGTTGTACTTGTATCAAGTGTGAGTGTGATATTGTTTGTAGGTCTTGTTGTACTTGTATCAAGTGTAAGTGTGATATTGTTTGTAGGTCTTGTTGTACTTGTATCAAGTGTAAGTGTGATATTGTTAGTAGGTATTGTTGTACTTGTATCAAGTGTGAGTGTGATATTGTTTGTAGGTCTTGTTGTACTTGTATCAAGTGTAAGTGTGATATTGTTTGTAGGTCTTGTTGTACTTGTATCAAGTGTGAGTGTGATATTGTTTGTAGGTCTTGTTGTACTTGTATCAAGTGTAAGTGTGATATTGTTTGTAGGTCTTGTTGTACTTGTATCAAGTGTAAGTGTGATATTGTTTGTAGGTCTTGTTGTACTTGTATCAAGTGTAGGTGTGATATTGTTTGCAGGTCTTGTTGTACTTGTATCAAGTGTAAGTGTGATATTGTTTGTAGGTCTTGTTGTACTTGTATCAAGTGTAAGTGTGATATTGTTTGTAGGTCTTGTTGTACTTGTATCAAGTGTAAGTGTGATATTGTTTGTAGGTCTTGTTGTACTTGTATCAAGTGTAAGTGTGATATTGTTTGTAGGTCTTGTTGTACTTGTATCAAGTGTGAGTGTGATATTGTTTGTAGGTCTTGTTGTACTTGTATCAAGTGTGAGTGTGATATTGTTTGTAGGTCTTGTACTTGTATCAAGTGTAAGTGTGATATTGTTTGTAGGTCTTGTACTTGTATCAAGTGTAAGTGTGATATTGTTTGTAGGTCTTGTACTTGTATCAAGTGTGAGTGTGATATTGTTTGTAGGTCTTGTTGTACTTGTATCAAGTGTAAGTGTGATATTGTTTGTAGGTCTTGTTGTACTTGTATCAAGTGTAAGTGTGATATTGTTTGTAGGTCTTGTTGTACTTGTATCAAGTGTAAGTGTGATATTGTTTGTAGGTCTTGTTGTACTTGTATCAAGTGTAAGTGTGATATTGTTTGTAGGTCTTGTTGTACTTGTATCAAGTGTAAGTGTGATATTGTTTGTAGGTCTTGTTGTACTTGTATCAAGTGTAAGTGTGATATTGTTTGTAGGTCTTGTTGTACTTGTATCAAGTGTAAGTGTGATATTGTTTGTAGGTCTTGTTGTACTTGTATCAAGTGTGAGTGTGATATTGTTTGTAGGTCTTGTTGTACTTGTATCAAGTGTGAGTATGATATTGTCTGTAGGTCTTGTTGTACTTGTATCAAGTGTAAGTGTGATATTGTTTGTAGGTCTTGTTGTACTTGTATCAAGTGTAAGTGTGATATTGTTTGTAGGTCTTGTTGTACTTGTATCAAGTGTAAGTGTGATATTGTTTGTAGGTCTTGTTGTAATTGTATCAAGTGTAAGTGTGATATTGTTTGTAGGTCTTGTTGTACTTGTATCAAGTGTAAGTGTGATATTGTTTGTAGGTCTTGTTGTACTTGTATCAAGTGTAAGTGTGATATTGTTTGTAGGTCTTGTTGTACTTGTATCAAGTGTAAGTGTGATTTTGTTTGTAGGTCTTGTTGTACTTGTATCAAGTGTAAGTGTGATATTGTTTGTAGGTCTTGTTGTACTTGTATCAAGTGTAAGTGTGATATTGTTTGTAGGTCTTGTTGTACTTGTATCAAGTGTAAGTGTGATATTGTTACAGGTCTTGTTGTACTTGTATTAAGTGTAAGTGTGATATTGTTTGTAGGTCTTGTTGTACTTGTATCAAGTGTAATGTTGTTTGTAGGTCTTGTTGTACTTGTATCAAGTGTAAGTGTGATATTGTTTGTAGGTCTTGTTGTACTTGTATCAAGTGTGAGTGTGTGGTTGTTTGTAGGTCTTGTTGTACTTGTATCAAGTGTAAGTGTGATATTGTTTGTAGGTCTTGTTGTACTTGTATCAAGTGTGAGTGTGTGGTTGTTTGTAGGTCTTGTTGTACTTGTATCAAGTGTAAGTGTGATATTGTTTGTAGGTCTTGTTGTACTTGTATCAAGTGTGAGTGTGATATTGTTTGTAGGTCTTGTTGTACTTGTATCAAGTGTAAGTGTGATATGGTTTGTAGGTCTTGTTGTACTTGTATCAAGTGTAAGTGTGATATTGTTTGTAGGTCTTGTTGTACTTGTATCAAGTGTGAGTGTGATATTGTTTGTAGGTCTTGTTGTACTTGTATCAAGTGTAAGTGTGATATTGTTTGTAGGTCTTGTTGTACTTGTATCAAGTGTAGGTGTGATATTGTTTGTAGGTCTTGTTGTACTTGTATCGAGTGTGAGTGTGATATTGTTTGTAGGTCTTGTTGTACTTGTATCAAGTGTAGGTGTGATATTGTTTGTAGGTCTTGTTGTACTTGTATCAAGTGTGAGTGTGATATTGTTTGTAGGTCTTGTTGTACTTGTATCGAGTGTAAGTGTGATATTGTTTGTAGGTCTTGTTGTACTTGTATCAAGTGTAAGTGTGATATTGTTTGTAGGTCTTGTTGTACTTGTATCGAGTGTGAGTGTGATATTGTTTGTAGGTCTTGTTGTACTTGTATCAAGTGTAGGTGTGATATTGTTTGTAGGTCTTGTTGTACTTGTATCAAGTGTAGGTGTGATATTGTTTGTAGGTCTTGTTGTACTTGTATCAAGTGTGAGTGTGATATTGTTTGTAGGTCTTGTTGTACTTGTATCAAGTGTAAGTGTGATATTGTTTGTAGGTCTTGTTGTACTTGTATCAAGTGTAGGTGTGATATTGTTTGTAGGTCTTGTTGTACTTGTATCAAGTGTAAGTGTGATATTGTTTGTAGGTCTTGTTGTACTTGTATCAAGTGTAAGTGTGATATTGTTTGTAGGTCTTGTTGTACTTGTATCAAGTGTAGGTGTGATATTGTTTGTAGGTCTTGTTGTACTTGTATCAAGTGTAAGTGTGATATTGTTTGTAGGTCTTGTTGTACTTGTATCAAGTGTAAGTGTGATATTGTTTGTAGGTCTTGTTGTACTTGTATCAAGTGTAAGTGTGATATTGTTTGTAGGTCTTGTTGTACTTGTATCAAGTGTGAGTGTTGTATTGTTTGTAGGTCTTGTTGTACTTGTATCAAGTGTAAGTGTGATATTGTTTGTAGGTCTTGTTGTACTTGTATCAAGTGTAAGTGTGATATTGTTTGAGGGTCTTGTTGTACTTGTATCAAGTGTAAGTGTGATATTGTTTGTAGGTCTTGTTGTACTTGTATCAAGTGTAAGTGTGATATTGTTTGTAGGTCTTGTTGTACTTGTATCAAGTGTGAGTGTGATATTGTTTGTAGTTCTTGTTGTACTTGTATCAAGTGTAAGTGTGTGGTTGTTTGTAGGTCTTGTTGTACTTGTATCAAGTGTGAGTGTGATATTGTTTGTAGTTCTTGTTGTACTTGTATCAAGTGTAAGTGTGTGGTTGTTTGTAGGTCTTGTTGTACTTGTATCAAGTGTAAGTGTGATATTGTTTGTAGGTCTTGTTGTACTTGTATCAAGTGTAAGTGTGATATTGTTTGTAGGTCTTGTTGTACTTGTATCAAGTGTGAGTGTGATATTGTTTGTAGGTCTTGTTGTACTTGTATCAAGTGTAAGTGTGATATTGATTGTAGTTCTTGTTGTACTTGTATCAAGTGTAAGTGTGATGTTGTTTGTAGGTCTTGTTGTACTTGTATCAAGTGTAGGTGTGATATTGTTTGTAGGTCTTGTTGTACTTGTATCAAGTGTAAGTGTGATATTGTTTGTAGGTCTTGTTGTACTTGTATCAAGTGTAAGTGTGATATTGTTTGTAGGTCTTGTTGTACTTGTATCAAGTGTAGGTGTGATATTGTTTGTAGGTCTTGTTGTACTTGTATCAAGTGTAAGTGTGATATTGTTTGTAGGTCTTGTTGTACTTGTATCAAGTGTAGGTGTGATATTGTTTGTAGGTCTTGTTGTACTTGTATCAAGTGTAAGTGTGATGTTGTTTGTAGGTCTTGTTGTACTTGTATCAAGTGTAAGTGTGATATTGTTTGTAGGACTTGTACTTGTATCAAGTGTAAGTGTGATATTGTTTGTAGGTCTTGTTGTACTTGTATCAAGTGTAAGTGTGATATTGTTTGTAGGTCTTGTTGTACTTGTATCAAGTGTAAGTGTGATATTGTTCGTAGGTCTTGTTGTACTTGTATCAAGTGTAAGTGTGATATTGTTTGTGGGTCTTGTTGTACTTGTATCAAGTGTAAGTGTGATATTGTTTGTAGGTCTTGTTGTACTTGTATCAAGTGTAAGTGTGATATTGTTTGTAGGTCTTGTTGTACTTGTATCAAGTGTAAGTGTGATATTGTTTGTAGGTCTTGTTGTACTTGTATCAAGTGTAGGTGTGATATTGTTTGTAGGTCTTGTTGTACTTGTATCAAGTGTAAGTGTGATATTGTTTGTAGGTCTTGTTGTACTTGTATCAAGTGTAAGTGTGATGTTGTTTGTAGGTCTTGTTGTACTTGTATCAAGTGTAAGTGTGATATTGTTTGTAGGTCTTGTTGTACTTGTATCAAGTGTGAGTGTGATATTGTTTGTAGGTCTTGTTGTACTTGTATCAAGTGTAAGTGTGATATTGTTTGTAGGTCTTGTTGTACTTGTATCAAGTGTAAGTGTGATATTGTTTGTAGGTCTTGTTGTACTTGTATCAAGTGTGAGTGTGATATTGTTTGTAGTTCTTGTTGTACTTGTATCAAGTGTAAGTGTGTGGTTGTTTGTAGGTCTTGTTGTACTTGTATCAAGTGTGAGTGTGATATTGTTTGTAGTTCTTGTTGTACTTGTATCAAGTGTAAGTGTGTGGTTGTTTGTAGGTCTTGTTGTACTTGTATCAAGTGTAAGTGTGATATTGTTTGTAGGTCTTGTTGTACTTGTATCAAGTGTAAGTGTGATATTGTTTGTAGGTCTTGTTGTACTTGTATCAAGTGTGAGTGTGATATTGTTTGTAGGTCTTGTTGTACTTGTATCAAGTGTAAGTGTGATATTGATTGTAGTTCTTGTTGTACTTGTATCAAGTGTAAGTGTGATGTTGTTTGTAGGTCTTGTTGTACTTGTATCAAGTGTAGGTGTGATATTGTTTGTAGGTCTTGTTGTACTTGTATCAAGTGTAAGTGTGATATTGTTTGTAGGTCTTGTTGTACTTGTATCAAGTGTAAGTGTGATATTGTTTGTAGGTCTTGTTGTACTTGTATCAAGTGTAGGTGTGATATTGTTTGTAGGTCTTGTTGTACTTGTATCAAGTGTAAGTGTGATATTGTTTGTAGGTCTTGTTGTACTTGTATCAAGTGTAGGTGTGATATTGTTTGTAGGTCTTGTTGTACTTGTATCAAGTGTAAGTGTGATGTTGTTTGTAGGTCTTGTTGTACTTGTATCAAGTGTAAGTGTGATATTGTTTGTAGGACTTGTACTTGTATCAAGTGTAAGTGTGATATTGTTTGTAGGTCTTGTTGTACTTGTATCAAGTGTAAGTGTGATATTGTTTGTAGGTCTTGTTGTACTTGTATCAAGTGTAAGTGTGATATTGTTCGTAGGTCTTGTTGTACTTGTATCAAGTGTAAGTGTGATATTGTTTGTGGGTCTTGTTGTACTTGTATCAAGTGTAAGTGTGATATTGTTTGTAGGTCTTGTTGTACTTGTATCAAGTGTAAGTGTGATATTGTTTGTAGGTCTTGTTGTACTTGTATCAAGTGTAAGTGTGATATTGTTTGTAGGTCTTGTTGTACTTGTATCAAGTGTAAGTGTGATATTGTTTGTAGGTCTTGTTGTACTTGTATCAAGTGTAAGTGTGATATTGTTTGTAGGTCTTGTTGGCCTTGTAATTAGTGTAAGTGTGATATTGTTTGTAGGTCTTGTTGTACTTGTATCAAGTGTAAGTGTGATATTGTTTGTAGGTCTTGTTGTACTTGTATCAAGTGTAAGTGTGATATTGTTTGTAGGTCTTGTTGTACTTGTATCAAGTGTAGGTGTGATATTGTTTGTAGGTCTTGTTGTACTTGTATCAAGTGTAAGTGTGATATTGTTTGTAGGTCTTGTTGTACTTGTATCAAGTGTAAGTGTGATGTTGTTTGTAGGTCTTGTTGTACTTGTATCAAGTGTAAGTGTGATATTGTTTGTAGGTCTTGTTGTACTTGTATCAAGTGTGAGTGTGATATTGTTTGTAGGTCTTGTTGTACTTGTATCAAGTGTAAGTGTGATATTGTTTGTAGGTCTTGTTGTACTTGTATCAAGTGTAAGTGTGATATTGTTTGTAGGTCTTGTTGTACTTGTATCAAGTGTGAGTGTGATATTGTTTGTAGGTCTTGTTGTACTTGTATCAAGTGTAAGTGTGATATTGTTTGTAGGTCTTGTTGTACTTGTATCAAGTGTAGGTGTGATATTGTTTGTAGGTCTTGTTGTACTTGTATCAAGTGTCAGTGTGATATTGTTTGTAGGTCTTGTTGTACTTGTATCAAGTGTAGGTGTGATATTGTTTGTAGGTCTTGTTGTACTTGTATCAAGTGTAAGTGTGATATTGTTTGTAGGTCTTGTTGTACTTGTATCAAGTGTAAGTGTGATATTGTTTGTAGGTCTTGTTGTACTTGTATCAAGTGTAAGTGTGATATTGTTTGTAGGTCTTGTTGTACTTGTATCAAGTGTAATGTTGTTTGTAGGTCTTGTTGTACTTGTATCAAGTGTGAGTGTGATATTGTTTGTAGGTCTTGTTGTACTTGTATCAAGTGTAAGTGTGATATTGTTTGTAGGTCTTGTTGTACTTGTATCAAGTGTGAGTGTGATATTGTTTGTAGGTCTTGTTATACTTGTATCAAGTGTAAGTGTGATATTGTTTGTAGGTCTTGTTGTACTTGTATCAAGTGTAAGTGTGATATTGTTTGTAGGTCTTGTTGTACTTGTATCAAGTGTAAGTGTGATACTGTTTGTAGGTCTTGTTGTACTTGTATCAAGTGTAAGTGTGATATTGTTTGTAGGTCTTGTTGTACTTGTATCAAGTGTGAGTGTGATATTGTTTGTAGGTCTTGTTGTACTTGTATCAAGTGTAAGTGTGATATTGTTTGTAGGTCTTGTTGTACTTGTATCAAGTGTAATGTTGTTTGTAGGTCTTGTTGTACTTGTATCAAGTGTGAGTGTGATATTGTTTGTAGGTCTTGTTGTACTTGTATCAAGTGTAAGTGTGATATTGTTTGTAGGTCTTGTTGTACTTGTATCAAGTGTAAGTGTGATATTGTTTGTAGGTCTTGTTGTACTTGTATCAAGTGTAAGTGTGATATTGTTTGTAGGTCTTGTTGTACTTGTATCAAGTGTGAGTGTGATATTGTTTGTAGGTCTTGTTGTACTTGTATCAAGTGTAAGTGTGATATTGTTTGTAGGTCTTGTTGTACTTGTATCAAGTGTGAGTGTGATATTGTTTGTAGGTCTTGTTGTACTTGTATCAAGTGTAAGTGTGATATTGTTTGTAGGTCTTGTTGTACTTGTATCAAGTGTAATGTTGTTTGTAGGTCTTGTTGTACTTGTATCAAGTGTGAGTGTGATATTGTTTGTAGGTCTTGTTGTACTTGTATCAAGTGTAAGTGTGATATTGTTTGTAGGTCTTGTTGTACTTGTATCAAGTGTAAGTGTGATATTGTTTGTAGGTCTTGTTGTACTTGTATCAAGTGTAAGTGTGATATTGTTTGTAGGTCTTGTTGTACTTGTATCAAGTGTGAGTGTGATATTGTTTGTAGGTCTTGTTGTACTTGTATCAAGTGTAAGTGTGATATTGTTTGTAGGTCTTGTTGTACTTGTATCAAGTGTAAGTGTGATATTGTTCGTAGGTCTTGTTGTACTTGTATCAAGTGTAATGTTGTTTGTAGGTCTTGTTGTACTTGTATCAAGTGTGAGTGTGATATTGTTTGTAGGTCTTGTTGTACTTGTATCAAGTGTAAGTGTGATATTGTTTGTAGGTCTTGTTGTACTTGTATCAAGTGTAAGTGTGATATTGTTTGTAGGTCTTGTTGTACTTGTATCAAGTGTAAGTGTGATATTGTTTGTAGGTCTTGTTGTACTTGTATCAAGTGTGAGTGTGATATTGTTTGTAGGTCTTGTTGTACTTGTATCAAGTGTAAGTGTGATATTGTTTGTAGGTCTTGTTGTACTTGTATCAAGTGTAAGTGTGATATTGTTCGTAGGTCTTGTTGTACTTGTATCAAGTGTAAGTGTGATATTGTTCGTAGGTCTTGTTGTACTTGTATCAAGTGTAAGTGTGATATTGTTTGTAGGTCTTGTTGTACTTGTATCAAGTGTAAGTGTGATATTGTTCGTAGGTCTTGTTGTACTTGTATCAAGTGTAAGTTTGATATTGTTTGTAGGTCTTGTTGTACTTGTATCAAGTGTAATTGTGATATTGTTTGTAGGTATTGTTGTACTTGTATCATGTGTAAGTGTGATATTGTTTGTAGGTCTTGTTGTACTTGTATCAAGTGTAAGTGTGTGGTTGTTTGTAGGTCTTGTTGTACTTGTATCAAGTGTGAGTGTGATATTGTTTGTAGGTCTTGTTGTACTTGTATCAAGTGTAAGTGTGATATTGTTTGTAGGTCTTGTTGTACTTGTATCAAGTGTGAGTGTGATATTGTTTGTAGGTCTTGTTGTACTTGTATCAAGTGTAAGTGTGATATTGTTTGTAGGTCTTGTTGTACTTGTATCAAGTGTAAGTGTGATATTGTTTGTAGGTCTTGTTGTACTTGTATCAAGTGTGAGTGTGATATTGTTTGTAGGTCTTGTTGTACTTGTATCAAGTGTAAGTGTGATATTGTTTGTAGGTCTTGTTGTACTTGTATCAAGTGTGAGTGTGATATTGTTTGTAGGTCTTGTTGTACTTGTATCAAGTGTGAGTGTGATATTGTTTGTAGGTCTTGTACTTGTATCAAGTGTAAGTGTGATATTGTTTGTAGGTCTTGTACTTGTATCAAGTGTAAGTGTGATATTGTTTGTAGGTCTTGTACTTGTATCAAGTGTGAGTGTGATATTGTTTGTAGGTCTTGTTGTACTTGTATCAAGTGTAAGTGTGATATTGTTTGTAGGTCTTGTTGTACTTGTATCAAGTGTAAGTGTGATATTGTTTGTAGGTCTTGTTGTACTTGTATCAAGTGTAAGTGTGATATTGTTTGTAGGTCTTGTTGTACTTGTATCAAGTGTAAGTGTGATATTGTTTGTAGGTCTTGTTGTACTTGTATCAAGTGTAAGTGTGATATTGTTTGTAGGTCTTGTTGTACTTGTATCAAGTGTAAGTGTGATATTGTTTGTAGGTCTTGTTGTACTTGTATCAAGTGTAAGTGTGATATTGTTTGTAGGTCTTGTTGTACTTGTATCAAGTGTGAGTGTGATATTGTTTGTAGGTCTTGTTGTACTTGTATCAAGTGTGAGTATGATATTGTCTGTAGGTCTTGTTGTACTTGTATCAAGTGTAAGTGTGATATTGTTTGTAGGTCTTGTTGTACTTGTATCAAGTGTAAGTGTGATATTGTTTGTAGGTCTTGTTGTACTTGTATCAAGTGTAAGTGTGATATTGTTTGTAGGTCTTGTTGTACTTGTATCAAGTGTAAGTGTGATATTGTTTGTAGGTCTTGTTGTACTTGTATCAAGTGTAAGTGTGATATTGTTTGTAGGTCTTGTTGTACTTGTATCAAGTGTAAGTGTGATATTGTTTGTAGGTCTTGTTGTACTTGTATCAAGTGTAAGTGTGATTTTGTTTGTAGGTCTTGTTGTACTTGTATCAAGTGTAAGTGTGATATTGTTTGTAGGTCTTGTTGTACTTGTATCAAGTGTAAGTGTGATATTGTTTGTAGGTCTTGTTGTACTTGTATCAAGTGTAAGTGTGATATTGTTACAGGTCTTGTTGTACTTGTATTAAGTGTAAGTGTGATATTGTTTGTAGGTCTTGTTGTACTTGTATCAAGTGTAATGTTGTTTGTAGGTCTTGTTGTACTTGTATCAAGTGTAAGTGTGATATTGTTTGTAGGTCTTGTTGTACTTGTATCAAGTGTGAGTGTGTGGTTGTTTGTAGGTCTTGTTGTACTTGTATCAAGTGTAAGTGTGATATTGTTTGTAGGTCTTGTTGTACTTGTATCAAGTGTGAGTGTGTGGTTGTTTGTAGGTCTTGTTGTACTTGTATCAAGTGTAAGTGTGATATTGTTTGTAGGTCTTGTTGTACTTGTATCAAGTGTGAGTGTGATATTGTTTGTAGGTCTTGTTGTACTTGTATCAAGTGTAAGTGTGATATGGTTTGTAGGTCTTGTTGTACTTGTATCAAGTGTAAGTGTGATATTGTTTGTAGGTCTTGTTGTACTTGTATCAAGTGTGAGTGTGATATTGTTTGTAGGTCTTGTTGTACTTGTATCAAGTGTAAGTGTGATATTGTTTGTAGGTCTTGTTGTACTTGTATCAAGTGTAGGTGTGATATTGTTTGTAGGTCTTGTTGTACTTGTATCAAGTGTGAGTGTGATATTGTTTGTAGGTCTTGTTGTACTTGTATCAAGTGTGAGTGTGATATTGTTTGTAGGTCTTGTTGTACTTGTATCAAGTGTAAGTGTGGTGTTGTTTGTAGGTCTTGTTGTACTTGTATCAAGTGTAAGTGTGATATTGTTTGTAGGTCTTGTTGTACTTGTATCAAGTGTAGGTGTGATATTGTTTGTAGGTCTTGTTGTACTTGTATCAAGTGTAGGTGTGATATTGTTTGTAGGTCTTGTTGTACTCGTATCAAGTGTGAGTGTGATATTGTTTGTCGGTCTTGTTGTACTTGTATCAACTGTGAGTGTGATATTGTTTGTAGGTCTTGTTGTACTTGTATCAAGTGTAAGTGTGATATGGTTTGTAGGTCTTGTTGTACTTGTATCAAGTGTAAGTGTGATGTGGTTCGTAGGTCTTGTTGTACTTGTATCAAGTGTAGGTGTGATATTGTTTGTAGGTCTTGTTGTACTTGTATCAAGTGTGAGTGTGATATTGTTTGTAGGTCTTGTTGTACTTGTATCAAGTGTAGGTGTGATATTGTTTGTAGGTCTTGTTGTACTTGTATCAAGTGTGAGTGTGATATTGTTTGTAGGTCTTGTTGTACTTGTATCAAGTGTGAGTGTGATATTGTTTGTAGGACTTGTTGTACTTGTATCAAGTGTGAGTGTGATATTGTTTGTGGGTCTTGTTGTACTTGTATCAAGTGTAAGTGTGATATTGTTTGTAGGTCTTGTTGTACTTGTATCAAGTGTGAGTGTGTGGTTGTTTGTAGGTCTTGTTGTACTTGTATCAAGTGTAAGTGTGATATTGTTTGTAGGTCTTGTTGTACTTGTATCAAGTGTAAGTGTGATATTGTTTGTAGGTCTTGTTGTACTTGTATCAAGTGTAGGTGTGATATTGTTTGTAGGTCTTGTTGTACTTGTATCAAGTAAAAGTGTGATATTGTTTGTAGGTCTTGTTGTACTTGTATCAAGTGTGAGTGTGATATTGTTTGTAGGACTTGTTGTACTTGTATCAAGTGTGAGTGTGATATTGTTTGTGGGTCTTGTTGTACTTGTATCAAGTGTAAGTGTGATATTGTTTGTAGGTCTTGTTGTACTTGTATCAAGTGTGAGTGTGTGGTTGTTTGTAGGTCTTGTTGTACTTGTATCAAGTGTAAGTGTGATATTGTTTGTAGGTCTTGTTGTACTTGTATCAAGTGTGAGTGTGTGGTTGTTTGTAGGTCTTGTTGTACTTGTATCAAGTGTGAGTGTGATATTGTTTGTAGGTCTTGTTGTACTTGTATCAAGTGTAAGTGTGATATTGTTTGTAGGTCTTGTTGTACTTGTATCAAGTGTGAGTGTGATATTGTTTGTAGGTCTTGTTGTACTTGTATCAAGTGTAAGTGTGATATTGTTTGTAGGTCTTGTTGTACTTGTATCGAGTGTGAGTGTGATATTGTTTGTAGGACTTGTTGTACTTGTATCAAGTGTCAGTGTGATATTGCTTGTAGGTCTTGTTGTACTTGTATCAAGTGTGAGTGTGATATTGTTTGTAGGTCTTGTTGTACTTGTATCAAGTGTAAGTGTGATATTGTTACAGGTCTTGTTGTACTTGTATCAAGTGTAAGTGTGATATTGTTTGTAGGTCTTGTTGTACTTGTATCAAGTGTAAGTGTGATATTGTTTGTAGGTCTTGTTGTACTTGTATCAAGTGTGAGTGTGATATTGTTTGTAGGTCTTGTTGTACTTGTATCAAGTGTAAGTGTGATATTGTTTGTAGGTCTTGTTGTACTTGTATCAAGTGTAAGTGTGATATTGTTTGTAGGTCTTGTTGTACTTGTATCAAGTGTGAGTGTGATATTGTTTGTAGGTCTTGTTGTACTTGTATCAAGTGTAAGTGTGATATTGTTTGTAGGTCTTGTTGTACTTGTATCAAGTGTAAGTGTGATATTGTTTGTAGGTCTTGTTGTACTTGTATCAAGTGTAAGTGTGATATTGTTTGTAGGTCTTGTTGTACTTGTATCAAGTGTGAGTGTGATATTGTTTGTAGGTCTTGTTGTACTTGTATCAAGTGTAAGTGTGATATTGTTTGTAGGTCTTGTTGTACTTGTATCAAGTGTAAGTGTGATATTTTTTGTAGGTCTTGTTGTACTTGTATCAAGTGTAAGTGTGATATTGTTTGTAGGTCTTGTTGTACTTGTATCAAGTGTAAGTGTGATGTTGTTTGTAGGTCTTGTTGTACTTGTATCAAGTGTGAGTGTGATATTGTTTGTAGGTCTTGTTGTACTTGTATCAAGTGTAAGTGTGATATTGTTTGTAGGTCTTGTTGTACTTGTATCAAGTGTAAGTGTGATATTGTTTGTAGGTCATGTTGTACTTGTATCAAGTGTAAGTGTGATATTGTTTGTAGGTCTTGTTGTACTTGTATCAAGTGTAAGTGTGATATTGTTTGTAGGTCTTGTTGTACTTGTATCAAGTGTAAGTGTGATATTGTTTGTAGGTCTTGTTGTACTTGTATCAAGTGTAAGTGTGATATTGTTTGTAGGTCTTGTTGTACTTGTATCAAGTGTGAGTGTGATATTGTTTGTAGGTCTTGTTGTACTTGTATCAAGTGTAAGTGTGATATTGTTTGTAGGTCTTGTTGTACTTGTATCAAGTGTAAGTGTGATATTGTTTGTAGGTCTTGTTGTACTTGTATCAAGTGTAAGTGTGATATTGTTTGTAGGTCTTGTTGTACTTGTATCAAGTGTAAGTGTGATATTGTTTGTAGGTCTTGTTGTACTTGTATCAAGTGTAAGTGTGATATTGTTTGTAGGTCTTGTTGTACTTGTATCAAGTGTAAGTGTGATATTGTTTGTGGGTCTTGTTGTACTTGTATCAAGTGTAAGTGTGATATTGTTTGTAGGTCTTGTTGTACTTGTATCAAGTGTAAGTGTGATATTGTTTGTAGGTCTTGTTGTACTTGTATCAAGTGTAAGTGTGATATTGTTTGTGGGTCTTGTTGTACTTGTATCAAGTGTAAGTGTGATATTGTTTGTAGGTCTTGTTGTACTTGTATCAAGTGTAAGTGTGATATTGTTTGTAGGTCTTGTTGTACTTGTATCAAGTGTGAGTGTGATATTGTTTGTAGGTCTTGTTGTACTTGTATCAAGTGTAGGTGTGATATTGTTTGTAGGTCTTGTTGTACTTGTATCAAGTGTGAGTGTGATATTGTTTGTAGGTCTTGTTGTACTTGTATCAAGTGTAAGTGTGATATTGTTTGTAGGTCTTGTTGTACTTGTATCAAGTGTGAGTGTGATATTGTTTGTAGGTCTTGTTGTACTTGTATCAAGTGTAAGTGTGATATTGTTTGTAGGTCTTGTTGTACTTGTATCAAGTGTAAGTGTGATATTGTTTGTAGGTCTTGTTGTACTTGTATCAAGTGTGAGTGTGATATTGTTTGTAGGTCTTGTTGTACTTGTATCAAGTGTGAGTGTGATATTGTTTGTAGGTCTTGTTGTACTTGTATCAAGTGTAAGTGTGATATTGTTTGTAGGTCTTGTTGTACTTGTATCAAGTGTGAGTGTGATATTGTTTGTAGGTCTTGTTGTACTTGTATCAAGTGTAAGTGTGATATTGTCTGTAGGTCTTGTTGTACTTGTATCAAGTGTGAGTGTGATATTGTTTGTAGGTCTTGTTGTACTTGTATCAAGTGTGAGTGTGATATTGTTTGTAGGTCTTGTTGTACTTGTATCAAGTGTGAGTGTGATATTGTTTGTAGGTCTTGTTGTACTTGTATCAAGTGTAAGTGTGATATTGTTTGTAGGTCTTGTTGTACTTGTATCAAGTGTAGGTGTGATATTGTTTGTAGGTCTTGTTGTACTTGTATCAAGTGTGAGTGTGATATTGTTTGTAGGTCTTGTTGTACTCGTATCAAGTGTAAGTGTGATATTGTTTGTAGGTCTTGTTGTACTTGTATCAAGTGTGAGTGTGATATTGTTTGTAGGTCTTGTTGTACTTGTATCAAGTGTAAGTGTGATATTGTTTGTAGGTCTTGTTGTACTTGTATCAAGTGTAAGTGTGATATTGTTAGTAGGTATTGTTGTACTTGTATCAAGTGTGAGTGTGATATTGTTTGTAGGTCTTGTTGTACTTGTATCAAGTGTAAGTGTGATATTGTTTGTAGGTCTTGTTGTACTTGTATCAAGTGTGAGTGTGATATTGTTTGTAGGTCTTGTTGTACTTGTATCAAGTGTAAGTGTGATATTGTTTGTAGGTCTTGTTGTACTTGTATCAAGTGTAAGTGTGATATTGTTTGTAGGTCTTGTTGTACTTGTATCAAGTGTAGGTGTGATATTGTTTGCAGGTCTTGTTGTACTTGTATCAAGTGTAAGTGTGATATTGTTTGTAGGTCTTGTTGTACTTGTATCAAGTGTAAGTGTGATATTGTTTGTAGGTCTTGTTGTACTTGTATCAAGTGTAAGTGTGATATTGTTTGTAGGTCTTGTTGTACTTGTATCAAGTGTAAGTGTGATATTGTTTGTAGGTCTTGTTGTACTTGTATCAAGTGTGAGTGTGATATTGTTTGTAGGTCTTGTTGTACTTGTATCAAGTGTGAGTGTGATATTGTTTGTAGGTCTTGTACTTGTATCAAGTGTAAGTGTGATATTGTTTGTAGGTCTTGTACTTGTATCAAGTGTAAGTGTGATATTGTTTGTAGGTCTTGTACTTGTATCAAGTGTGAGTGTGATATTGTTTGTAGGTCTTGTTGTACTTGTATCAAGTGTAAGTGTGATATTGTTTGTAGGTCTTGTTGTACTTGTATCAAGTGTAAGTGTGATATTGTTTGTAGGTCTTGTTGTACTTGTATCAAGTGTAAGTGTGATATTGTTTGTAGGTCTTGTTGTACTTGTATCAAGTGTAAGTGTGATATTGTTTGTAGGTCTTGTTGTACTTGTATCAAGTGTAAGTGTGATATTGTTTGTAGGTCTTGTTGTACTTGTATCAAGTGTAAGTGTGATATTGTTTGTAGGTCTTGTTGTACTTGTATCAAGTGTAAGTGTGATATTGTTTGTAGGTCTTGTTGTACTTGTATCAAGTGTGAGTGTGATATTGTTTGTAGGTCTTGTTGTACTTGTATCAAGTGTGAGTATGATATTGTCTGTAGGTCTTGTTGTACTTGTATCAAGTGTAAGTGTGATATTGTTTGTAGGTCTTGTTGTACTTGTATCAAGTGTAAGTGTGATATTGTTTGTAGGTCTTGTTGTACTTGTATCAAGTGTAAGTGTGATATTGTTTGTAGGTCTTGTTGTAATTGTATCAAGTGTAAGTGTGATATTGTTTGTAGGTCTTGTTGTACTTGTATCAAGTGTAAGTGTGATATTGTTTGTAGGTCTTGTTGTACTTGTATCAAGTGTAAGTGTGATATTGTTTGTAGGTCTTGTTGTACTTGTATCAAGTGTAAGTGTGATTTTGTTTGTAGGTCTTGTTGTACTTGTATCAAGTGTAAGTGTGATATTGTTTGTAGGTCTTGTTGTACTTGTATCAAGTGTAAGTGTGATATTGTTTGTAGGTCTTGTTGTACTTGTATCAAGTGTAAGTGTGATATTGTTACAGGTCTTGTTGTACTTGTATTAAGTGTAAGTGTGATATTGTTTGTAGGTCTTGTTGTACTTGTATCAAGTGTAATGTTGTTTGTAGGTCTTGTTGTACTTGTATCAAGTGTAAGTGTGATATTGTTTGTAGGTCTTGTTGTACTTGTATCAAGTGTGAGTGTGTGGTTGTTTGTAGGTCTTGTTGTACTTGTATCAAGTGTAAGTGTGATATTGTTTGTAGGTCTTGTTGTACTTGTATCAAGTGTGAGTGTGTGGTTGTTTGTAGGTCTTGTTGTACTTGTATCAAGTGTAAGTGTGATATTGTTTGTAGGTCTTGTTGTACTTGTATCAAGTGTGAGTGTGATATTGTTTGTAGGTCTTGTTGTACTTGTATCAAGTGTAAGTGTGATATGGTTTGTAGGTCTTGTTGTACTTGTATCAAGTGTAAGTGTGATATTGTTTGTAGGTCTTGTTGTACTTGTATCAAGTGTGAGTGTGATATTGTTTGTAGGTCTTGTTGTACTTGTATCAAGTGTAAGTGTGATATTGTTTGTAGGTCTTGTTGTA
Organism: Brachyptera risi; assembly: GCA_964007535.1. NCBI lineage: Eukaryota > Metazoa > Arthropoda > Insecta > Plecoptera > Taeniopterygidae > Brachyptera > Brachyptera risi. Next base: position 6,877,836 of record OZ023336.1, on the reverse strand, counting down.
CTTGTATCAAGTGTAGGTGTGATATTGTTTGTAGGTCTTGTTGTACTTGTATCAAGTGTGAGTGTGATATTGTTTGTAGGTCTTGTTGTACTTGTATCAAGTGTGAGTGTGATATTGTTTGTAGGTCTTGTTGTACTTGTATCAAGTGTAAGTGTGGTTTTGTTTGTAGGTCTTGTTGTACTTGTATCAAGTGTAAGTGTGATATTGTTTGTAGGTCTTGTTGTACTTGTATCAAGTGTAGGTGTGATATTGTTTGTAGGTCTTGTTGTACTTGTATCAAGTGTAGGTGTGATATTGTTTGTAGGTCTTGTTGTACTCGTATCAAGTGTGAGTGTGATATTGTTTGTCGGTCTTGTTGTACTTGTATCAAGTGTGAGTGTGATATTGTTTGTAGGTCTTGTTGTACTTGTATCAAGTGTAAGTGTGATATGGTTTGTAGGTCTTGTTGTACTTGTATCAAGTGTAAGTGTGATGTGGTTCGTAGGTCTTGTTGTACTTGTATCAAGTGTAGGTGTGATATTGTTTGTAGGTCTTGTTGTACTTGTATCAAGTGTGAGTGTGATATTGTTTGTAGGTCTTGTTGTACTTGTATCAAGTGTAGGTGTGATATTGTTTGTAGGTCTTGTTGTACTTGTATCAAGTGTGAGTGTGATATTGTTTGTAGGTCTTGTTGTACTTGTATCAAGTGTGAGTGTGATATTGTTTGTAGGACTTGTTGTACTTGTATCAAGTGTGAGTGTGATATTGTTTGTGGGTCTTGTTGTACTTGTATCAAGTGTAAGTGTGATATTGTTTGTAGGTCTTGTTGTACTTGTATCAAGTGTGAGTGTGTGGTTGTTTGTAGGTCTTGTTGTACTTGTATCAAGTGTAAGTGTGATATTGTTTGTAGGTCTTGTTGTACTTGTATCAAGTGTAAGTGTGATATTGTTTGTAGGTCTTGTTGTACTTGTATCAAGTGTAGGTGTGATATTGTTTGTAGGTCTTGTTGTACTTGTATCAAGTAAAAGTGTGATATTGTTTGTAGGTCTTGTTGTACTTGTATCAAGTGTGAGTGTGATATTGTTTGTAGGACTTGTTGTACTTGTATCAAGTGTGAGTGTGATATTGTTTGTGGGTCTTGTTGTACTTGTATCAAGTGTAAGTGTGATATTGTTTGTAGGTCTTGTTGTACTTGTATCAAGTGTGAGTGTGTGGTTGTTTGTAGGTCTTGTTGTACTTGTATCAAGTGTAAGTGTGATATTGTTTGTAGGTCTTGTTGTACTTGTATCAAGTGTGAGTGTGTGGTTGTTTGTAGGTCTTGTTGTACTTGTATCAAGTGTGAGTGTGATATTGTTTGTAGGTCTTGTTGTACTTGTATCAAGTGTAAGTGTGATATTGTTTGTAGGTCTTGTTGTACTTGTATCAAGTGTGAGTGTGATATTGTTTGTAGGTCTTGTTGTACTTGTATCAAGTGTAAGTGTGATATTGTTTGTAGGTCTTGTTGTACTTGTATCGAGTGTGAGTGTGATATTGTTTGTAGGACTTGTTGTACTTGTATCAAGTGTCAGTGTGATATTGCTTGTAGGTCTTGTTGTACTTGTATCAAGTGTGAGTGTGATATTGTTTGTAGGTCTTGTTGTACTTGTATCAAGTGTAAGTGTGATATTGTTACAGGTCTTGTTGTACTTGTATCAAGTGTAAGTGTGATATTGTTTGTAGGTCTTGTTGTACTTGTATCAAGTGTAAGTGTGATATTGTTTGTAGGTCTTGTTGTACTTGTATCAAGTGTGAGTGTGATATTGTTTGTAGGTCTTGTTGTACTTGTATCAAGTGTAAGTGTGATATTGTTTGTAGGTCTTGTTGTACTTGTATCAAGTGTAAGTGTGATATTGTTTGTAGGTCTTGTTGTACTTGTATCAAGTGTGAGTGTGATATTGTTTGTAGGTCTTGTTGTACTTGTATCAAGTGTAAGTGTGATATTGTTTGTAGGTCTTGTTGTACTTGTATCAAGTGTAAGTGTGATATTGTTTGTAGGTCTTGTTGTACTTGTATCAAGTGTAAGTGTGATATTGTTTGTAGGTCTTGTTGTACTTGTATCAAGTGTGAGTGTGATATTGTTTGTAGGTCTTGTTGTACTTGTATCAAGTGTAAGTGTGATATTGTTTGTAGGTCTTGTTGTACTTGTATCAAGTGTAAGTGTGATATTTTTTGTAGGTCTTGTTGTACTTGTATCAAGTGTAAGTGTGATATTGTTTGTAGGTCTTGTTGTACTTGTATCAAGTGTAAGTGTGATGTTGTTTGTAGGTCTTGTTGTACTTGTATCAAGTGTGAGTGTGATATTGTTTGTAGGTCTTGTTGTACTTGTATCAAGTGTAAGTGTGATATTGTTTGTAGGTCTTGTTGTACTTGTATCAAGTGTAAGTGTGATATTGTTTGTAGGTCATGTTGTACTTGTATCAAGTGTAAGTGTGATATTGTTTGTAGGTCTTGTTGTACTTGTATCAAGTGTAAGTGTGATATTGTTTGTAGGTCTTGTTGTACTTGTATCAAGTGTAAGTGTGATATTGTTTGTAGGTCTTGTTGTACTTGTATCAAGTGTAAGTGTGATATTGTTTGTAGGTCTTGTTGTACTTGTATCAAGTGTGAGTGTGATATTGTTTGTAGGTCTTGTTGTACTTGTATCAAGTGTAAGTGTGATATTGTTTGTAGGTCTTGTTGTACTTGTATCAAGTGTAAGTGTGATATTGTTTGTAGGTCTTGTTGTACTTGTATCAAGTGTAAGTGTGATATTGTTTGTAGGTCTTGTTGTACTTGTATCAAGTGTAAGTGTGATATTGTTTGTAGGTCTTGTTGTACTTGTATCAAGTGTAAGTGTGATATTGTTTGTAGGTCTTGTTGTACTTGTATCAAGTGTAAGTGTGATATTGTTTGTGGGTCTTGTTGTACTTGTATCAAGTGTAAGTGTGATATTGTTTGTAGGTCTTGTTGTACTTGTATCAAGTGTAAGTGTGATATTGTTTGTAGGTCTTGTTGTACTTGTATCAAGTGTAAGTGTGATATTGTTTGTGGGTCTTGTTGTACTTGTATCAAGTGTAAGTGTGATATTGTTTGTAGGTCTTGTTGTAATTGTATCAAGTGTAAGTGTGATATTGTTTGTAGGTCTTGTTGTACTTGTATCAAGTGTGAGTGTGATATTGTTTGTAGGTCTTGTTGTACTTGTATCAAGTGTAGGTGTGATATTGTTTGTAGGTCTTGTTGTACTTGTATCAAGTGTGAGTGTGATATTGTTTGTAGGTCTTGTTGTACTTGTATCAAGTGTAAGTGTGATATTGTTTGTAGGTCTTGTTGTACTTGTATCAAGTGTGAGTGTGATATTGTTTGTAGGTCTTGTTGTACTTGTATCAAGTGTGAGTGTGATATTGTTACAGGTCTTGTTGTACTTGTATCAAGTGTGAGTGTGATATTGTTTGTAGGTCTTGTTGTACTTGTATCAAGTGTAAGTGTGATATTGTTTGTAGGTCTTGTTGTACTTGTATCAAGTGTGAGTGTGATATTGTTTGTAGGTCTTGTTGTACTTGTATCAAGTGTGAGTGTGATATTGTTTGTGGGTCTTGTTGTACTTGTATCAAGTGTAAGTGTGATATTGTTTGTAGGTATTGTTGTACTTGTATCAAGTGTGAGTGTGTGGTTGTTTGTAGGTCTTGTTGTACTTGTATCAAGTGTAAGTGTGATATTGTTTGTAGGTCTTGTTGTACTTGTATCAAGTGTGAGTGTGTGGTTGTTTGTAGGTCTTGTTGTACTTGTATCAAGTGTGAGTGTGATATTGTTTGTAGGTCTTGTTGTACTTGTATCAAGTGTAAGTGTGATATTGTTTGTAGGTCTTGTTGTACTTGTATCAAGTGTGAGTGTGTGGTTGTTTGTAGGTCTTGTTGTACTTGTATCAAGTGTAAGTGTGATATTGTTTGTAGGTCTTGTTGTACTTGTATCAAGTGTGAGTGTGTGGTTGTTTGTAGGTCTTGTTGTACTTGTATCAAGTGTGAGTGTGTGGTTGTTTGTAGGTCTTGTTGTACTTGTATCAAGTGTAAGTGTGATATTGTTTGTAGGTCTTGTTGTACTTGTATCAAGTGTAAGTGTGATATTGTTTGTGGGTCTTGTTGTACTTGTATCAAGTGTAAGTGTGATATTGTTACAGGTCTTGTTGTACTTGTATCAAGTGTAAGTGTGATATTGTTTGTAGGACTTGTACTTGTATCAAGTGTAAGTGTGATATTGTTTGTAGGTCTTGTTGTACTTGTATCAAGTGTGAGTGTGTGGTTGTTTGTAGGTCTTGTTGTACTTGTATCAAGTGTGAGTGTGATATTGTTTGTAGGTCTTGTTGTACTTGTATCAAGTGTAAGTGTGATATTGTTTGTAGGTCTTGTTGTACTTGTATCAAGTGTAAGTGTGATATTGTTTGTGGGTCTTGTTGTACTTGTATCAAGTGTAAGTGTGATATTGTTTGTAGGTCTTGTTGTACTTGTATCAAGTGTAAGTGTGATATTGTTACAGGTCTTGTTGTACTTGTATCAAGTGTAAGTGTGATATTGTTTGTAGGTCTTGTTGTACTTGTATCGAGTGTAAGTGTGATATTGTTTGTAGGTCTTGTTGTACTTGTATCAAGTGTAAGTGTGATATTGTTTGTAGGTCTTGTTGTACTTGTATCAAGTGTGAGTGTGATATTGTTTGTAGGTCTTGTTGTACTTGTACTAGTCAAACGCGAAATATGCGTTGTAAGATGAGCGAGATATCCTAATAAGGTATAAAAGTCGTTGAAGTAGTTCTACCCTTGCTACTTTATCGACTCTGGTATTCTACACACCTTGATATCTGAATAAGCTATAAAAGTCGTTAAAGTAGTTCTAATCTTGAAACCTTATTGACTCTGGTAATCTACACACCTTGACGCATATAAAAAATACTTCATTGTTGGTCAACTCTTGAATCTAGAAAGCAGTGAATCTCAACAACTTAATTCTGTAACAATTTGTATGATATATTTGATGAATATTATCAGTTATTTTTATTTTTTTCTTCAAAACGACTGATCAGAATTGCTTAAAAAATCGTAATAATGTGTAAAATCCATGTTTACACATTTAGAGAAAATTTCATCCTATTTGGAGAGGTTTCATTTTCCAACATTTTCTGCCCAGCCAAATCTTATGGGGTTTTTAGAAACTTTGAGATGATTTTTCTCAAAATCGGTCTGACCGATTCATTCCAAAAACTATACAGTTCTAAGTTGGATGAGTTTGCGTGTACAAAAAAAGTTTCATGTTGATCAGTCAACCCTTGCGACCTGTGGAGTGCTTACAAACAAAAAAAAAAACAAACAAAAAAAAAACACACAGACAAAGCCCTATAAGAGTGGGATGGAGACTTCGCTACGCTCATCAATCAAGTGTAAGTGTGATATTGTTTGTAGGTCTTGTTGTACTTGTATCAAGTGTGAGTGTGATATTGTTTGTAGGTCTTGTTGTACTTGTATCAAGTGTGAGTGTGATATTGTTACAGGTCTTGTTGTACTTGTATCAAGTGTGAGTGTGATATTGTTACAGGTCTTGTTGTACTTGTATCAAGTGTAAGTGTGATATTGTTTGTAGGTCTTGTTGTACTTGTATCAAGTGTGAGTGTGATATTGTTACAGGTCTTGTTGTACTTGTATCAAGTGTGAGTGTGATATTGTTTGTAGGTCTTGTTGTACTTGTATCAAGTGTAAGTGTGATATTGTTTGTAGGTCTTGTTGTACTTGTATCAAGTGTGAGTGTGATATTGTTTGTGGGTCTTGTTGTACTTGTATCAAGTGTAAGTGTGATATTGTTTGTAGGTCTTGTTGTACTTGTATCAAGTGTAAGTGTGATATTGTTTGTAGGTCTTGTTGTACTTGTATCAAGTGTAAGTGTGATGTTGTTTGTAGGTCTTGTTGTACTTGTATCAAGTGTAAGTGTGATATTGTTTGTAGGTCTTGTTGTACTTGTATCAAGTGTAAGTGTGATATTGTTTGTAGGTCTTGTTGTACTTGTATCAAGTGTAAGTGTGATATTGTTTGTAGGTCTTGTTGTACTTGTATCAAGTGTAAGTGTGATATTGTTTGTAGGTCTTGTTGTACTTGTATCAAGTGTAAGTGTGATATTGTTTGTAGGTCTTGTTGTACTTGTATCAAGTGTAAGTGTGATATTGTTTGTGGGTCTTGTTGTACTTGTATCAAGTGTAAGTGTGATATTGTTTGTAGGTCTTGTTGTACTTGTATCAAGTGTAAGTGTGATATTGTTTGTAGGTCTTGTTGTACTTGTATCAAGTGTAAGTGTGATATTGTTTGTAGGTCTTGTTGTACTTGTATCAAGTGTAAGTGTGATATTGTTTGTAGGTCTTGTTGTACTTGTATCAAGTGTAAGTGTGATGTTGTTTGTAGGTCTTGTTGTACTTGTATCAAGTGTAAGTGTGATATTGTTTGTAGGTCTTGTTGTACTTGTATCAAGTGTAAGTGTGATATTGTTAGTAGGTCTTGTTGTACTTGTATCAAGTGTAAGTGTGATATTGTTTGTAGGTCTTGTTGTACTTGTATCAAGTGTAAGTGTGATATTGTTTGTAGGTCTTGTTGTACTTGTATCAAGTGTAAGTGTGATATTGTTTGTAGGTCTTGTTGTACTTGTATCAAGTGTAAGTGTGATATTGTTTGTGGGTCTTGTTGTACTTGTATCAAGTGTAAGTGTGATATTGTTTGTAGGTCTTGTTGTACTTGTATCAAGTGTAGGTGTGATATTGTTTGTAGGTCTTGTTGTACTTGTATCAAGTGTAAGTGTGATATTGTTTGTAGGTCTTGTTGTACTTGTATCAAGTGTAAGTGTGATATTGTTTGTAGGTCTTGTTGTACTTGTATCAAGTGTAAGTGTGATATTGTTTGTAGGTCTTGTTGTACTTGTATCAAGTGTAAGTGTGATATTGTTTGTAGGTCTTGTTGTACTTGTATCAAGTGTAAGTGTGATATTGTTTGTAGGTCTTGTTGTACTTGTATCAAGTGTAAGTGTGATATTGTTAGTAGGTCTTGTTGTACTTGTATCAAGTGTAAGTGTGATATTGTTTGTAGGTCTTGTTGTACTTGTATCAAGTGTAAGTGTGATATTGTTTGTAGGCCTTGTTGTACTTGTATCAAGTGTAAGTGTGATATTGTTTGTAGGTCTTGTTGTACTTGTATCAAGTGTGAGTGTGATATTGTTTGTAGGTCTTGTTGTACTTGTATCAAGTGTAAGTGTGATATTGTTTGTAGGTCTTGTTGTACTTGTATCAAGTGTAAGTGTGATATTGTTTGTAGGTCTTGTTGTACTTGTATCAAGTGTAAGTGTGATATTGTTTGTAGGTCTTGTTGTACTTGTATCAAGTGTGAGTGTGATATTGTTTGTAGGTCTTGTTGTACTTGTATCAAGTGTAAGTGTGATATTGTTTGTAGGTCTTGTTGTACTTGTATCAAGTGTAAGTGTGATATTGTTTGTAGGTCTTGTTGTACTTGTATCAAGTGTGAGTGTGATATTGTTTGTAGGTCTTGTTGTACTTGTATCATGTGTAAGTGTGATATTGTTTGTAGGTCTTGTTGTACTTGTATCAAGTGTGAGTGTGATATTGTTTGTAGGTCTTGTTGTACTTGTATCAAGTGTAAGTGTGATATTGTTTGTAGGTCTTGTTGTACTTGTATCAAGTGTAAGTGTGATATTGTTTGTAGGTCTTGTTGTACTTGTATCAAGTGTGAGTGTGATATTGTTTGTAGGTCTTGTTGTACTTGTATCATGTGTAAGTGTGATATTGTTTGTAGGTCTTGTTGTACTTGTATCAAGTGTGAGTGTGATATTGTTTGTAGATCTTGTTGTACTTGTATCAAGTGTAAGTGTGATATTGTTTGTAGGTCTTGTTGTACTTGTATCAAGTGTAAGTGTGATATTGTTTGTAGGTCTTGTTGTACTTGTATCAAGTGTAGGTGTGATATTGTTTGTAGGTCTTGTTGTACTTGTATCAAGTGTAAGTGTGATATTGTTTGTAGGTCTTGTTGTACTTGTATCAAGTGTGAGTGTGATATTGTTTGTAGGTCTTGTTGTACTTGTATCAAGTGTAGGTGTGATATTGTTTGTAGGTCTTGTTGTACTTGTATCAAGTGTGAGTGTGATATTGTTTGTAGGTCTTGTTGTACTTGTATCAAGTGTAAGTGTGATATTGTTTGTAGGTCTTGTTGTACTTGTATCAAGTGTGAGTGTGATATTGTTTGTAGGTCTTGTTGTACTTGTATCAAGTGTAAGTGTGATATTGTTTGTAGGTCTTGTTGTACTTGTATCAAGTGTAAGTGTGATATTGTTTGTAGGTCTTGTTGTACTTGTATCAAGTGTGAGTGTGATATTGTTTGTAGGTCTTGTTGTACTTGTATCAAGTGTAAGTGTGATATTGTTTGTAGGTCTTGTTGTACTTGTATCAAGTGTGAGTGTGATATTGTTTGTAGGTCTTGTTGTACTTGTATCAAGTGTAGGTGTGATATTGTTTGTAGGTCTTGTTGTACTTGTATCAAGTGTGAGTGTGATATTGTTTGTAGGTCTTGTTGTACTTGTATCAAGTGTAAGTGTGTGGTTGTTTGTAGGTCTTGTTGTACTTGTATCAAGTGTAAGTGTGTGGTTGTTTGTAGGTCTTGTTGTACTTGTATCAAGTGTAAGTGTGATATTGTTTGTAGGTCTTGTTGTACTTGTATCAAGTGTAAGTGTGATATTGTTTGTAGGTCTTGTTGTACTTGTATCAAGTGTGAGTGTGATATTGTTTGTAGGTCTTGTTGTACTTGTATCAAGTGTGAGTGTGATATTGTTTGTAGGTCTTGTTGTACTTGTATCAAGTGTAAGTGTGATATTGTTCGTAGGTCTTGTTGTACTTGTATCAAGTGTGAGTGTGATATTGTTTGTAGGTCTTGTTGTACTTGTATCAAGTGTAAGTGTGTGGTTGTTTGTAGGTCTTGTTGTACTTGTATCAAGTGTAAGTGTGATATTGTTTGTAGGTCTTGTTGTACTTGTATCAAGTGTAAGTGTGATATTGTTTGTAGGTCTTGTTGTACTTGTATCAAGTGTGAGTGTGATATTGTTTGTAGGTCTTGTTGTACTTGTATCATGTGTAAGTGTGATATTGTTTGTAGGTCTTGTTGTACTTGTATCAAGTGTGAGTGTGATATTGTTTGTAGATCTTGTTGTACTTGTATCAAGTGTAAGTGTGATATTGTTTGTAGGTCTTGTTGTACTTGTATCAAGTGTAAGTGTGATATTGTTTGTAGGTCTTGTTGTACTTGTATCAAGTGTAGGTGTGATATTGTTTGTAGGTCTTGTTGTACTTGTATCAAGTGTAAGTGTGATATTGTTTGTAGGTCTTGTTGTACTTGTATCAAGTGTGAGTGTGATATTGTTTGTAGGTCTTGTTGTACTTGTATCAAGTGTAGGTGTGATATTGTTTGTAGGTCTTGTTGTACTTGTATCAAGTGTGAGTGTGATATTGTTTGTAGGTCTTGTTGTACTTGTATCAAGTGTAAGTGTGATATTGTTTGTAGGTCTTGTTGTACTTGTATCAAGTGTGAGTGTGATATTGTTTGTAGGTCTTGTTGTACTTGTATCAAGTGTAAGTGTGATATTGTTTGTAGGTCTTGTTGTACTTGTATCAAGTGTAAGTGTGATATTGTTTGTAGGTCTTGTTGTACTTGTATCAAGTGTGAGTGTGATATTGTTTGTAGGTCTTGTTGTACTTGTATCAAGTGTAAGTGTGATATTGTTTGTAGGTCTTGTTGTACTTGTATCAAGTGTGAGTGTGATATTGTTTGTAGGTCTTGTTGTACTTGTATCAAGTGTAGGTGTGATATTGTTTGTAGGTCTTGTTGTACTTGTATCAAGTGTGAGTGTGATATTGTTTGTAGGTCTTGTTGTACTTGTATCAAGTGTAAGTGTGTGGTTGTTTGTAGGTCTTGTTGTACTTGTATCAAGTGTAAGTGTGATATTGTTTGTAGGTCTTGTTGTACTTGTATCAAGTGTAAGTGTGTGGTTGTTTGTAGGTCTTGTTGTACTTGTATCAAGTGTAAGTGTGATATTGTTTGTAGGTCTTGTTGTACTTGTATCAAGTGTAAGTGTGATATTGTTTGTAGGTCTTGTTGTACTTGTATCAAGTAGAAGTGTGATATTGTTTGTAGGTCTTGTTGTACTTGTATCAAGTGTGAGTGTGATATTGTTTGTAGGTCTTGTTGTACTTGTATCAAGTGTAAGTGTGATATTGTTCGTAGGTCTTGTTGTACCTGTATCAAGTGTAAGTGTGATATTGTTTGTAGGTCTTGTTGTACTTGTATCAAGAGTGAGTGTGATATTGTTTGTAGGTCTTGTTGTACTTGTATCAAGTGTAGGTGTGATATTGTTTGTAGGTCTTGTTGTACTTGTATCAAGTGTAAGTGTGATATTGTTTGTAGGTCTTGTTGTACTTGTATCAAGTGTAGGTGTGATATTGTTTGTAGGTCTTGTTGTACTTGTATCAAGTGTAAGTGTGATATTGTTTGTTGGTCTTGTTGTACTTGTATCAAGTGTGAGTGTGATATTGTTTGTAGGTCTTGTTGTACTTGTATCAAGTGTAAGTGTGATATTGTTTGTAGGTCTTGTTGTACTTGTATCAAGTGTAAGTGTGATATTGTTTGTAGTTCTTGTTGTACTTGTATCAAGTGTAAGTGTGATATTGTTTGTAGGTCTTGTTGTACTTGTATCAAGTGTAAGTGTGATATTGTTTGTAGGTCTTGTTGTACTTGTATCAAGTGTAAGTGTGATATTGTTTGTAGTTCTTGTTGTACTTGTATCAAGTGTGAGTGTGATATTGTTTGTAGGTCTTGTTGTACTTGTATCAAGTGTAAGTGTGATATTGTTTGTAGGTCTTGTTGTACTTGTATCAAGTGTAAGTGTGATATTGTTTGTAGGTCTTGTTTTACTTGTATCAAGTGTAAGTGTGATATTGTTTGTAGGTCTTGTTGTACTTGTATCAAGTGTGAGTGTGATGTTGTTTGTAGGTCTTGTTGTACTTGTATCAAGTGTGAGTGTGATATTGTTTGTAGGTCTTGTTGTACTTGTATCAAGTGTAAGTGTGATATTGTTTGTAGGTCTTGTTGTACTTGTATCAAGTGTAAGTGTGATATTGTTTGTGGGTCTTGTTGTACTTGTATCAAGTGTGAGTGTGATATTGTTTGTAGGTCTTGTTGTACTTGTATCAAGTGTAAGTGTGATATTGTTTGTAGGTCTTGTTGTACTTGTATCAAGTGTAAGTGTGATATTGTTTGTAGGTCTTGTTGTACTTGTATCAAGTGTAAGTGTGATATTGTTTGTAGGTCTTGTTGTACTTGTATCAAGTGTGAGTGTGATGTTGTTTGTAGGTATTGTTGTACTTGTATCAAGTGTGAGTGTGATATTGTTTGTAGGACTTGTTGTACTTGTATCAAGTGTAGGTGTGATATTGTTTGTAGGTCTTGTTGTACTTGTATCAAGTGTGAGTGTGATATTGTTTGTAGGTCTTGTTGTACTTGTATCAAGTGTGAGTGTGATATTGTTTGTAGGTCTTGTTGTACTTGTATCAAGTGTAAGTGTGATATTGTTTGTAGGTCTTGTTGTACTTGTATCAAGTGTAAGTGTGATATTGTTTGTAGGTCTTGTTGTACTTGTATCAAGTGTAAGTGTGATGTTGTTTGTAGGTCTTGTTGTACTTGTATCAAGTGTGAGTGTGATATTGTTTGTAGGTCTTGTTGTACTTGTATCAAGTGTAAGTGTGATATTGTTTGTAGGTCTTGTTGTACTTGTATCAAGTGTAAGTGTGATATTGTTTGTAGGTCTTGTTGTACTTGTATCAAGTGTAAGTGTGATATTGTTTGTAGGTCTTGTTGTACTTGTATCAAGTGTAAGTGTGATATTGTTTGTAGGTCTTGTTGTACTTGTATCAAGTGTGAGTGTGATGTTGTTTGTAGGTCTTGTTGTACTTGTATCAAGTGTGAGTGTGATATTGTTTGTAGGTCTTGTTGTACTTGTATCAAGTGTAAGTGTGATATTGTTTGTAGGTCTTGTTGTACTTGTATCAAGTGTAAGTGTGATATTGTTTGTGGGTCTTGTTGTACTTGTATCAAGTGTGAGTGTGATATTGTTTGTAGGTCTTGTTGTACTTGTATCAAGTGTAAGTGTGATATTGTTTGTAGGTCTTGTTGTACTTGTATCAAGTGTAAGTGTGATATTGTTTGTAGGTCTTGTTGTACTTGTATCAAGTGTAAGTGTGATATTGTTTGTAGGTCTTGTTGTACTTGTATCAAGTGTGAGTGTGATGTTGTTTGTAGGTCTTGTTGTACTTGTATCAAGTGTGAGTGTGATATTGTTTGTAGGACTTGTTGTACTTGTATCAAGTGTAGGTGTGATATTGTTTGTAGGTCTTGTTGTACTTGTATCAAGTGTGAGTGTGATATTGTTTGTAGGTCTTGTTGTACTTGTATCAAGTGTAAGTGTGATATTGTTTGTAGGTCTTGTTGTACTTGTATCAAGTGTGAGTGTGATATTGTTTGTAGGTCTTGTTGTACTTGTATCAAGTGTAGGTGTGATGTTGTTTGTAGGTCTTGTTGTACTTGTATCAAGTGTAAGTGTGATATTGTTTGTAGGTCTTGTTGTACTTGTATCAAGTGTAAGTGTGATATTGTTTGTAGGTCTTGTTGTACTTGTATCAAGTGTGAGTGTGATATTGTTTGTAGGTCTTGTTGTAATTGTATCAAGTGTAAGTGTGATATTGTTTGTAGGTCTTGTTGTACTTGTATCAAGTGTGAGTGTGATATTGTTTGTAGGTCTTGTTGTACTTGTATCAAGTGTAAGTGTGATATTGTTTGTAGGTCTTGTTGTACTTGTATCAAGTGTAAGTGTGATATTGTTTGTAGGTCTTGTTGTACTTGTATCAAGTGTAAGTGTGATATTGTTTGTAGGTCTTGTTGTACTTGTATCAAGTGTAAGTGTGATATTGTTTGTAGGTCTTGTTGTACTTGTATCAAGTGTAAGTGTGATATTGTTTGTGGGTCTTGTTGTACTTGTATCAAGTGTAAGTGTGATATTGTTACAGGTCTTGTTGTACTTGTATCAAGTGTGAGTGTGATATTGTTTGTAGGTCTTGTTGTACTTGTATCAAGTGTAAGTGTGATATTGTTTGTAGGTCTTGTTGTACTTGTATCAAGTGTAAGTGTGATATTGTTTGTAGGTCTTGTTGTACTTGTATCAAGTGTAAGTGTGATATTGTTTGTAGGTCTTGTTGTACTTGTATCAAGTGTAAGTGTGATATTGTTTGTAGGTCTTGTTGTACTTGTATCAAGTGTGAGTGTGATATTGTTTGTAGGTCTTGTTGTACTTGTATCAAGTGTCAGTGTGATATTGTTTGTAGGTCTTGTTGTACTTGTATCAAGTGTAAGTGTGATATTGTTTGTAGGTCTTGTTGTACTTGCATCAAGTGTGAGTGTGATATTGTTTGTAGGTCTTGTTGTACTTGTATCAAGTGTGGGTGTGATATTGTTTGTAGGTCTTGTTGTACTTGTATCAAGTGTAAGTGTGATATTGTTTGTAGGTCTTGTTGTACTTGTATCAAGTGTAAGTGTGATATTGTTTGTAGGTCTTGTTGTACTTGTATCAAGTGTAAGTGTAATGTTGTTTGTAGGTCTTGTTGTACTTGTATCAAGTGTGAGTGTGATATTGTTTGTAGGTCTTGTTGTACTTGTATCAAGTGTAAGTGTGATATTGTTTGTAGGTCTTGTTGTACTTGTATCAAGTGTAAGTGTGATATTGTTTGTAGGTCTTGTTGTACTTGTATCAAGTGTAAGTGTGATATTGTTTGTAGGTCTTGTTGTACTTGTATCAAGTGTAAGTGTGATATTGTTTGTGGGTCTTGTTGTACTTGTATCAAGTGTAAGTGTGATATTGTTACAGGTCTTGTTGTACTTGTATCAAGTGTAAGTGTGATATTGTTTGTAGGTCTTGTTGTACTTGTATCAAGTGTGAGTGTGATATTGTTTGTAGGTCTTGTTGTACTTGTATCAAGTGTAAGTGTGATATTGTTTGTAGGTCTTGTTGTACTTGTATCAAGTGTAAGTGTGATATTGTTTGTAGGTCTTGTTGTACTTGTATCAAGTGTAAGTGTGATATTGTTTGTAGGTCTTGTTGTACTTGTATCAAGTGTAAGTGTGATATTGTTTGTAGGTCTTGTTGTACTTGTATCAAGTGTAAGTGTGATATTGTTTGTAGGTCTTGTTGTACTTGTATCAAGTGTAAGTGTGATATTGTTTGTAGGTCTTGTTGTACTTGTATCAAGTGTGAGTGTGATGTTGTTTGTAGGTCTTGTTGTACTTGTATCAAGTGTAAGTGTATGGTTGTTTGTAGGTCTTGTTGTACTTGTATCAAGTGTGAGTGTGATATTGTTTGTAGGTCTTGTTGTACTTGTATCAAGTGTGAGTGTGATATTGTTTGTAGGTCTTGTTGTACTTGTATCAAGTGTAAGTGTGATATTGTTTGTAGGTCTTGTTGTACTTGTATCAAGTGTAAGTGTGATATTGTTTGTAGGTCTTGTTGTACTTGTATCAAGTGTAGGTGTGATATTGTTTGTAGGTCTTGTTGTACTTGTATCAAGTGTGAGTGTGATATTGTTTGTAGGTCTTGTTGTACTTGTATCAAGTGTGAGTGTGATATTGTTTGTAGGTCTTGTTGTACTTGTATCAAGTGTAAGTGTGATATTGTTTGTAGGTCTTGTTGTACTTGTATCAAGTGTAGGTGTGATATTGTTTGTAGGTCTTGTTGTACTTGTATCAAGTGTGAGTGTGATATTGTTTGTAGGTCTTGTTGTACTTGTATCAAGTGTAAGTGTGATATTGTTTGTAGGTCTTGTTGTACTTGTATCATGTGTAAGTGTGATATTGTTTGTAGGTCTTGTTGTACTTGTATCAAGTGTAAGTGTTGTATTGTTTGTAGGTCTTGTTGTACTTGTATCAAGTGTAAGTGTGATATTGTTTGTAGGTCTTGTTGTACTTGTATCAAGTGTAAGTGTGATATTGTTTGTAGGTCTTGTTGTACTTGTATCAAGTGTAAGTGTGATATTGTTTGTAGGTCTTGTTGTACTTGTATCAAGTGTAGGTGTGATGTTGTTTGTAGGTCTTGTTGTACTTGTATCAAGTGTAGGTGTGATATTGTTTGTAGGTCTTGTTGTACTTGTATCAAGTGTAGGTGTGATATTGTTTGTAGGTCTTGTTGTACTTGTATCAAGTGTAAGTGTGATATTGTTTGTAGGTCTTGTTGTACTTGTATCAAGTGTGAGTGTGATATTGTTTGTAGGTCTTGTTGTACTTGTATCAAGTGTGAGTGTGATATTGTTTGTAGGTCTTGTTGTACTTGTATCAAGTGTGAGTGTGATATTGTTTGTAGGTCTTGTTGTACTTGTATCAAGTGTAAGTGTGATATTGTTTGTAGGTCTTGTTGTACTTGTATCAAGTGTGAGTGTGATGTTGTTTGTAGGTCTTGTTGTACTTGTATCAAGTGTAAGTGTGATATTGTTTGTAGGTCTTGTTGTACTTGTATCATGTGTAAGTGTAATGTTGTTTGTAGGTCTTGTTGTACTTGTATCAAGTGTGAGTGTGATATTGTTTGTAGGTCTTGTTGTACTTGTATCAAGTGTAAGTGTGATATTGTTTGTAGGTCTTGTTGTACTTGTATCAAGTGTAAGTGTGATATTGTTTGTAGGTCTTGTTGTACTTGTATCAAGTGTAAGTGTGATATTGTTTGTAGGTCTTGTTGTACTTGTATCAAGTGTAAGTGTGATATTGTTTGTAGGTCTTGTTGTACCTGTATCAAGTGTAAGTGTGATATTGTTTGTAGGTCTTGTTGTACTTGTATCAAGTGTAAGTGTGATATTGTTTGTAGGTCTTGTTGTACTTGTATCAAGTGTAAGTGTGATATTGTTTGTAGGTCTTGTTGTACTTGTATCAAGTGTAAGTGTGATATTGTTCGTAGGTCTTGTTGTACTTGTATCAAGTGTAAGTGTGATATTGTTTGTAGGTCTTGTTGTACTTGTATCAAGTGTAAGTGTGATATTGTTTGTAGGTCTTGTTGTACTTGTATCAAGTGTAAGTGTGATATTGTTTGTAGGTCTTGTTGTACTTGTATCAAGTGTAAGTGTGATATTGTTCGTAGGTCTTGTTGTACTTGTATCAAGTGTAAGTGTGATATTGTTTGTAGGTCTTGTTGTACTTGTATCAAGTGTAAGTGTGATATTGTTTGTAGGTCTTGTTGTACTTGTATCAAGTGTAGGTGTGATATTGTTTGTAGGTCTTGTTGTACTTGTATCGAGTGTGAGTGTGATATTGTTTGTAGGTCTTGTTGTACTTGTATCAAGTGTGAGTGTGATATTGTTTGTAGGTCTTGTTGTACTTGTATCAAGTGTAAGTGTGATATTGTTTGTAGGTCTTGTTGTAATTGTATCAAGTGTAAGTGTGATATTGTTTGTAGGTCTTGTTGTACTTGTATCAAGTGTAAGTGTGATATTGTTTGTAGGTCTTGTTGTACTTGTATCAAGTGTGAGTGTGATATTGTTTGTAGGTCTTGTTGTACTTGTATCAAGTGTAAGTGTGATGTTGTTTGTAGGTCTTGTTGTACTTGTATCAAGTGTAAGTGTGATATTGTTTGTAGGTCTTGTTGTACTTGTATCAAGTGTAAGTGTGATATTGTTTGTAGGTCTTGTTGTACTTGTATCAAGTGTAAGTGTGATATTGTTTGTAGGTCTTGTTGTACTTGTATCAAGTGTAAGTGTGATATTGTTTGTAGGTCTTGTTGTACTTGTATCAAGTGTGAGTGTGATATTGTTTGTAGGTCTTGTTGTACTTGTATCAAGTGTAAGTGTGATATTGTTTGTAGGTCTTGTTGTACTTGTATCAAGTGTAAGTGTGATATTGTTTGTAGGTCTTGTTGTACTTGTATCAAGTGTAAGTGTGATATTGTTTGTAGGTCTTGTTGTACTTGTTTCAAGTGTAAGTGTGATATTCTACTATATTTGTATCTTTCTATGCACGTGTATTGTATATTTCAACGTGAACGGACGGTGCTCAATGTTGTAAATATACAATCAATCTAACGAGTAAATAAAAAATCATTATATCAATCAATCATTATAGGTTATAATCTCAAAGTAACGTACTGAGCTTCATTGGGTCAATCTACTCCTGCCTTTATACATGCACTGTAATCTTGTGACCTTCAATAGTGTTCAATAGTTGACAAGTTTCTGCGTTTTTTACGTTCGATCCCTGAATAATCGTAACAGGGATAATAAGAGGACGTCCGTGAAGTTGGCCCCCAACATGTCAAAATATGGAAATATCATTTCACCATTCGTTAGTGCCCGTTAGTGCCGTAAAAATCTTCATTAATACCGCATGGTTTCGCCGTTATAACGCGTTATCCATGTGAGGGCCAATTTCACGCCAGACCCTCACATATCTCCGATCTTGAAAATTTCAACGGAATACGTCAGTGCTTCGTTAGTGCCTGTTAGTGTCGTAAAAATTACCCACCAACGAAGCACTAACGAATGCCGTTGGAATTTTCAAGATTAAGGTGAGGCGCTGGTTCTGAAAATTGAATTCGTCATGACGGCGAAACCAAAGCGGTATACTAACGAAAATTTTCACGGCACTAATGGACATTAACGATTGGTGAGATAATATTTCCATATTCTGACATGTGAGGGGCCAACTTGACGGACGTATTTAGAGGTCGTTTCAACAGTCATGGATAAGTGGTGAAGAACTGAATAAACAAGTGTTAAAAACAAGACTGAAACGAAGCAGCGGAAAGAGAAGCTTGTTAGAAACAAGCGGAGAAATATGCTTTAGACACGCTTGCTGGACTCGACGGGAGCCACGGTACGCCACTGGTTCAACTGATTCAAACCAACACCTCATTTAATCCGACTTATTTGAATGATTGTACGAATTGAGCCAACATTTCACGGCTGGATTATAGCTTGTCAGAATGTATGAGTGGAATGATCGCAAAGTCATGTCCGTGGTGATGCGTGCAAGGAAGCGGTTTAAGCGGTACTAGCCACAAGCCAGCAGAGGCGACACGAGTTCAAGTTTATCGAACAGTTAAATAAATACTTGAATTGGAATCGCATCAGAATCACTATCACGTGTCCCACCGAAGTTAGGCATACTATTTACTAATTTACTTAAGTAGTCAAGAAGCTTAATGTGAAGCAAATGTTTTGAAAACATGAGGCAGAAGTTTAATTCTTCTATAAACTTCATTAAGATTAGTTCACTGATTCAGAACGCCTGAGATCAAAAGATTCAATCCTTCAAACAAAAATAAATAATTTAATTACAATGGTAAGAAGCTTTTTTCTGCCAAATACATTATAGCTTATTATATTGAAACCGAGGTAACGTTCCACGAGCCCAAATAAATGTAAACAAAATAAAAGTTGATACAAAAAATATATGAATACCTCTTCCTAAAAAAATCACGTAGAATAACATTCTCATGAATAAAAGACGGGCATTCAACCAAAAAAATCAACGCAAATCCTCCTCTTCTGTACTCAATATTACACCCTGAAATTAATTCAGGTTTACCTTCTTTTTCAAATTTGTCTTTATTTGTGTGAAAAATCAAGTATTCTTCCTGTTCTATTCTTGGTAAATGAATGCGAATAACACCTGTATAATTGAACATACCTGATTCTGTTAATGATATTTTCATCTTCAATGAAACCAGTTCTTTTGAATTGGATGCCATTATTTAACGTATATCTCTATGTGTTCTTAAATGATCGAATAGCAAGGAATTTCAAGGACACGTGTTGAACGATGAGTGATGACCAACATTTTAATTGACCATTTTAAACATTTTAAAGTTGGGCCCAGACAGCCAGATGAATCCTTTGGTTTCGAAATTATTATCCAGGAAATGAAGACGGATCGTCTGTCAGAGATCATAGCTAGTCGTGGCCGGGGCTTGAACCCGTGCCCCCGTAGCTCAAGAGCCTCTCGTTGTCCCTACCATGGCTGTTTCTGTCGCTCCTCACCACGCGAACACATCCCGTGTCGGTCGAGCTGTATCATAGCTAGTCGTGGCCGGGGCTTGAACCCGTGCCCCCGTAGCTCAAGAGCCTCTCGTTGTCCCTACCATGGCTGTTTCTGTCGCTCCTCACCACGCGAACACATCCCGTGTCGGTCGAGCTATACCTATACCTACGGGTGAATGACTCAGTTAAAATGAAATTTCAAAACATTCCTGAAAAAAAAAGTAAATAAAAAATGACGTGTAAAGAAGATTTTTCATAATTTATTGGGTTGACTTTTTGTTACAATAAAATGATTGAAATAAAGCTTGAAGTAATCTACAGTGCGATGATCTTAGCAGCCATTTCATAATAAACATCATATGAGGTTATTTTCTCGGAACGAATAACTCAACCGTTGAATTGCTTGACTCTTCCTGCTTACGTTACAAGCAAATACAAACTTGTAAATAGTCATAAAACCAGTTTTACATTTTATTTATTATTTTGTTCCCATATAAATGTAAATTAAATGTTAATCACCGTTACTAGATGTTGTGTGTGATTGCGTTGCGTTTTGCCGGAGTCCCGCTGTTTGCGGTTGATGCGGCGAGTAATTGAATGCTATTACCGGCGTGACGTGGTAAACACTGGTTAGGCCTAAGATGCCGTAACGGCTGATCAAATGGTGGTCAAGCAGGCGTTCAGGGAAACGATGTAGTTGGTGGGGATCCTGGTTTGTATAAACTAGGAAAACACAGTATATGCATTGAAGGATGAGCGAGATTCTATATGAAATGTCAATAAATGTTAATTTTTTCACAAGTTTAAAACAAGAATAAAAGTAATTTCACAATTGAAAAACATGTTGAGGAAAGTTCAATGGGTATAGAGATCAACATGTTGAGGAAAGTCCAATGGGTATAGAGATCAACATGTTGAGGAAAGTCCAATGGGTATAGAGATCAACATGTTGAGGAAAGTCCAATGGGTATAGAGATCAACATGTTGAGGAAAGTCCAATGGGTATAGAGATCAACATGTTGAGGAAAGTCTAATGGGTATGGAGATCAACATGTTGAGGAAAGTCCAATGGGTATAGAGATCAACATGTTGAGGAAAGTCCAATGGGTATAGAGATCAACATGTTGAGGAAAGTCCAATGGGTATGGAGATCAACATGTTGAGGAAAGTCCAATGGGTATAGAGATCAACATGTTGAGGAAAGTCCAATGGGTATAGAGATCAACATGTTGAGGAAAGTCCAATGGGTATAGAGATCAACATGTTGAGGAAAGTCCAATGGGTATAGAGATCAACATGTTGAGGAAAGTCCAATGGGTATAGAGATCAACATGTTGAGGAAAGTTCAATGGGTATAGAGATCAACATGTTGAGGAAAGTCCAATGGGTATAGAGATCAACATGTTGAGGAAAGTCCAATGGGTATGGAGATCAACATGTTGAGGAAAGTCCAATGGGTATAGAGATCAACATGTTGAGGAAAGTCCAATGAGTATAGAGATCAACATGTTGAGGAAAGTCCAATGGGTATAGAGATCAACATGTTGAGGAAAGTTCAATGGGTATGGAGATCAACATGTTGAGGAAAGTTCAATGGGTATAGAGATCAACATGTTGAGGAAAGTCCGATGGGTATGGAGATCAACATGTTGAGGAAAGTCCAATGGGTATAGAGATCAACATGTTGAAGAAAGTCCAATGGGAATAGAGATCAACATGTTGAGGAAAGTTCAATGGGTATAGAGATCAACATGTTGAGGAAAGTCCAATGGGAATAGAGATCAACATGTTGAGGAAAGTTCAATGGGTATGGAGATCAACATGTTGAGGAAAGTTCAATGGGTATGGAGATCAACATGTTGAGGAAAGTTCAATGGGTATAGAGATCAACATGTTGAGGAAAGTCCAATGGGAATAGAGATCAACATGTTGAGGAAAGTTCAATGGGTATGGAGATCAACATGTTGAGGAAAGTTCAATGGGTATGGAGATCAACATGTTGAGGAAAGTTCAATGGGTATGGAAATCAACATGTTGAGGAAAGTTCAATGGGTATGGAGATCAACATGTTGAGGAAAGTTCAATGGGTATGGAGATCAACATGTTGAGGAAAGTCCAATGGGTATGGAGATCAACATGTTGAGGAAAGTTCAATGGGTATGGAGATCAACATGTTGAGGAAAGTTCAATGGGTATGGAGATCAACATGTTGAGGAAAGTTCAATGGGTATGGAGATCAACATGTTGAGGAAAGTCCAATGGGTATGGAGATCAACATGTTGAGGAAAGTCCAATGGGTATGGAGATCAACATGTTGAGGAAAGTTCAATGGGTATGGAGATCAACATGTTGAGGAAAGTTCAATGGGTATGGAGATCAACATGTATAATCACATCCCTGAAAGCCTCCTTTGAAGCCTCAAAGGAGAGAATAATTGGTACCAGTTTCAGCTTTTATTCATGGAATTTTCTAAAATGTTCATTTTTAGTTCTTGATTGTTTATATTCTAGGCAAACGCAGCATGCGTTGTAACTTGTAAGACTACGAGCGAGATATCTGAATAATAAGGTGTGATAAGAGTGGTTAGAATAGTTGTACCATTGCTACTTTATCGACTCTGGTATGATTGAAAACTCTACACACCTTGACGCGTATAAATTATAGGCTTCTGTCAAGTGACGTCATCCATTGTTGCAAGAGACACAACAATGTCCATCAGTTGGAATATGCCAATCAGGATGTTTGGTAGTCCACCAGTTCGCTGTATTATTGCTATGGTCACTATTCTTTGTCATTTGTTACTTGACAGAAGCCATTGTTGGGCGAATATCGAATCTAGAAAGCAGTGAATCTTGGCAACATAATTCTGCTATTATTTCTCTCTATTCGATGAATAAGAACCGTATATCAAATTATTTTATCTTAAACGGCTGGCCCGAATTGCATACAAAATTGTAATAATGAGTATCATTTATTTGTGGGCCTACACATTCAGAGATTTTTTTGAGAGATTTTATTTTTCGAATTTTCTTGCCCAGCCTAATCTTATGTTTTTTTTTTAGAAACTTTGAGAGGGTATGTCTAAAAACTGATCCAACCGATTCATTCCAAGAACTATACATATTTCCAAGTTGGATAAGTTTGCGTGTACAGAAATAGTTTCATGTTGATAAGTAAACCCCTGCGACCTGTGCAGTGCTTTAAATAAACAAACATAAAAAAACAGACGGACAAAGCTCCATACGAGTAGGATGGAAGTATTAGTATTCGCTCATCTAACAATTGTTCCCTCCTCTTTGAAGGGGGGGGGGGGCGGGGGGGGGGGGGGGGTAGGTGCAAAACTCAATTCTCACCATTGGTCCGTCTCATTATGTTAAGACAGAAAACGCCCTTGCAAATTTTTTTTACCCCATTTGACATGGGAGAAAAAAAAACGTGAAAAGTCGATAATTTTCGACCGGGTCCAACGAAAATCTCTCTTATGGAGAATAACATGTAACGCTTCCTAGAGCTAGGAACGTATGGAGAGTAACATGTAACGCTTCCTAGAGCTAGGAACGTATGGAGAGTAACATGTAACGCTTCCTAGAGCTAGGAACGTATGGAGAGTAACATGTAACGCTTCCTAGAGCTAGGAACGTATGGAGAATAACATGTAACGCTTCCTAGAGCTAGGAACGTAGAAGAACCAAGATAGGTAGAGAGAAAGTGTTCCCACCAAATATCTGCGCTCGAATACCATCTTTCGTTTGATGTATAACATAGCTACTTATCAACGCCATATAATCTCAATTGATTAACTCGCATGGCGTGTGGCTTTATTGTTGTAGATTTCAGTGCACCCAGTGGCCCAGCAATAACCTTGAGCTGTCAACACTGAAGAGTGAGGGCAGGTGTCTGAAGGGGGGAAGAGGACATTGGTTTATTCACAATGATTGTCAGAAACTTGAACGACAGACGTTTGTACAATACTGTATAAAATAAAATCATATTCCGCGAATATTGGGCGTTCTCACACAACCTATTTTTTCAAAATATTTTTTGTAAATATTCATAATGGTTATTCATCTTCAAAGGGCGTTTTCTTTCATAACATAATGAGACGGACCAATGGGAAAAAATTAGGATTCCCCCCCCCCCCCTTACCCTTCCTTTAAGAATGTACAAACCAGAAGAGGCTACGAATTATAGTTATTTCATAATTAATTTTCCCATCTGACATATGTACTGGAAAACAATGAAAATTACTCATTTTCCTTATATTTAAGCATTTCCCATACATGGAGTTTGAATGGTGTTTACATTAAACTATTATTTTGGCACACATCAACAAATTCAAACCTCACAATTGAATAGTAAAACTTGAGATGGACAGCTGATTGTTATTTTGTTTTGTAGCTCTTCAAATATAGCATGTTTTATGAGAGCCAAATATCCAGTTTTACCAACACAAACATTCATTTTATTTTCGTCATTCATGTGAGCAAAAAAAATGAGATTTTATAACTAAATTTAAAAATTTAAATTTAATAGTTATAGAGTTTCAATGGGAAAATAGCTTTCATGGAACACTTTCAAGTGATTCTCAACAATCAGAATGAATGAAATATGTATCCAAGGTAGTTTTGACTATTGTTATGTATGTTGAAAAAAAATGTGATTATTTTTGCAATACTCTGGAAGTTTTCCTCGAATTCATACTATTACCTTGAAATAAGTCTGAGGAGATACTCATATCCATTCCATCCAAGAGTATTTTGACGACAAGGAACAACTCCTATTTACTCATACTAGTCAAACGCGAAATATGCGTTGTAAGATGAGCGAGATATCCTAATAAGGTATAAAAGTCCTTGAAGTAGTTCTACCCTTGCTACTTTATCGACTCTGGTATTCTACACACCTTGATATCTGAATAAGCTATAAAAGTCGTTAAAGTAGTTCTACTCTTGCCACTTCATTGACTCTGGTGTTCTACACACCTTGACGCACTTTTAAAAAATACTTCATTGTTGGTCAACACTTGAATCTAGGAAGCAGTGAATCTCGACAACTTAATAGGCTTCTGTCACGTAACAAATGACAAACAATTGTTACCATAGCAACACAGCGAACTGGTGGACTACCAAATATTCTGATTGGTCAATTACAACTGGTGGACATTGTTGTCTATCTCTTTCAACAATGGGTGACGTCACTTGACAGAAGCCCATTCTGTCACAATTTGTATGATTTATTTTATGAATATTATCAGTCATTTTATTTTTTTTCTTCAAAACGACTGATCAGAATTGCTTACAAAATCGTAATAATGTGTAAAATCTAAGTACGGTATACAGATTTAGAGAAAATTTCATTCCATTTGGAGAGATTTTATTTTTCAACATTTTCCGCCCAGCCAAATCTTATGGGGTCCGACCGATTCATTCCAAAAACTCTACAGTTCCAAGTTGGATGAGTTTGCATGTACACAAAAAATTTCATGTTGATCAGTCAGCCCTTGCGACCTGTGGAGTGCTTACAAAAAAAAAAAAAAAACACACAGACAAAGCCCTATAAGAGTGAGATGGAGACTTCGCTACGCTCATCAATGAATAGAAGTAATCTTTATTTTCCCCATTATTATCATGTATAGGCCTATGTGTATATTATCAATAATGATGATGCATATGTTTTACCTGACTATCATTTGCTAATCAATCAATAATAAAAAACTTTCCTCATTATTTATTATCTATATTATGTAATGGGAAGAGAAACACACACACCTTGATTGTGAATCTATCAACTCACCGTATTTCCGACTCATCCATCGATAGTATCAATCATTTTACAGTTTGAGTGATTCTTATCATTGATCCATCTCCCTGATAGTTTTCTTAATAGCTTTGATTGATCAACTTATTTCGCACTGATGACACTTATTCTTCTTTATTTCTCTTATTTTACCGTTATATTCGTATTGAATTCATTTTGTTCTTATCTCCATGTGTTGTTATCCTATTTCATATTTGTCATGCAATTGTTTAATTAAAATAAAAAACATGTTGAAATTGAAAATTAAATTGAAATTTGCAAAGATGACCTTTGTCTTCAATACGCGGGTTCATCTAATCTGTGAGAAACTCCGGATTAATGTGTATCGTTTATGTGCTCAAGTTCAGTACACATTTCAATTTGTATTTCATTTTATATTGGGTTTAACGACGCACTGTAATGATGACTAAGATCTATTAGCGACTGATGAATGATCAATGAGATGAAGGTTTTATGGGAAGGAAGCGGTCGTGGCCAATGTTGTGGGAACCATCCCAGCATTATAGCCTATAGACTACAGAGGGAAACCACAAAACACCCTGTGAAGATGGACGGTAGCCGGGATCGAACCTGGTCCGACATACCCACAGCCTCCCGGGTCACATGGAGAAAGTGCGCCAACCACTCAGCTACATGTGCCGGTCATTTGAATTCATTCGGAGAATTGACCATTGTAGATCGTCCGCCCTCGTGATGTCACAAAATATAAAAACCAATCAAGTGGACAGTGGAGCGGGGGAAATAGGGAAATAACCGATCAAGGTGTCTAAAATTCCCCCTGCTTCGTATAAGTCACGCCCATCTACAGTGGTCAACTGTTTAATCATATTTTTCATTCTCAGTTATTATGTTTTTTCTTCTGAATTGCTTGTTTTTCTGAAAAGCGGTTCACCCGTTAGATGATGACATTCGTATGCCAAGTTTCATCAACAAGTTGTTTCTCGTTTGACCTGTGGAACTCCAACAGAAAAAATAATTCTCGGGTACGCCTAACGGTGAAATTGAGTATTCGCTTCGCTCATCCAATAAAACTAGGCAAACGCAGCATATGCGTTGTAAGATGAGCGTGATATCTGAATAAGGCATAAAAGTCGTTAAAGTAGTTCTACCCTTGCTACTTTATCGACTCTGGTACTCTACACACGTTGACGCATTCAAACAATACTTCATTGTCGGGCAAATAGCGAATCTAGAAAGCGGTGGATCTCGACAGCCTGATTCTGCTATAACATCTCAACGTATTTGATGAATGAAAACAGTTTATTTAATTTTTTTCCTCAAAACGGCTGATTCGAATTGCATACAAAATCGTGATAATGTGTATCATTCATGTGTACACATTCACAGAAAATATCATTTTATTTGGAGATTTTATTTTTCAAATTTTCTTGCCCAGCCTAATCTTATGGGATCTTTAGAAATTTTGAGATGATATTTCTCAAAATTGGTCCAACCATTTCATTCCAAAAACTTTACAGTTCTAAAGTGTGAAAGTTAGCCCGTACAAAAAAGGTTTCATGTTGATCAGTCAAACTATGCGACCTTTGCAGTGCTTACAAACAAACAAAAAACACACACATAGACAAAGCTCTATAAAAGTGGGATGGAGTCTTCGCTTCCGCGCATCTGATGACCCCACCAACAGGTCGTGTTTTTGGGGACCAGCGACCGAAACAGAACGATTTGGGCGAACAGATCCTTGGTACAGTCGGGAAAACGAACAGAGTCATTAATCCTCGGAGAAGACAGTTTTTTTTCTAATTCGTGATTTCCAAATGCTTTTTGAAGGGGGGGGGGGGGCATTTTATTCTCTGGAGAGTTGGTTTTTGTGCAGTTGGTGCCAAACCGGTCGAAACATCAACAATAATGACATTCTGTGAACATTGCATTGCAACCAAATGAAATTGAAACATTTAATATTTTGAACAGGTTGTTAATCTTATGTGTATTTTCAAACTTGAAATTATTTCCCGCAAAAAAGTGCTGAACCGATTTAGCTCGAAAAAGTTCCAACTGATTCTCGTATGGCACGAATGATCAGGCGAAGTTCCAACTGATTCTCGTATGGCACGAATGATCAGGCAAAGTTCCAACTGATTCTCGTATGGCACGAATGATCAGGCAAAGTTCCAACTGATTCTCGTATGGCACGAATGATCAGGTAAAGTTCCAACTGATTCTCGTATGGCACCAATGATCAGGCAAAGTTCCAACTGATTCTCGTATGGCACGAATGATCAGGCAAAGTTCCAACTGATTCTCGTATGGCACCAATGATCAGGCAAAGTTCCAACTGATTCTCGTATGGCACCAATGATCAGGCAAAGTTCCAACTGATTCTCGTATGGCACGAATGATCAGGCAAAGTTCCAACTGATTCTCGTATGGCACGAATGATCAGGCAAAGTTCCAACTGATTCTCGTATGGCACGAATGATCAGGCAAAGTTCCAACTGATTCTCGTATGGCACGAATGATCAGGCAAAGTTCCAACTGATTCTCGTATGGCACCAATGATCAGGCAAAGTTCCAACTGATTCTCGTATGGCACCAATGATCAGGCAAAGTTCCAACTGATTCTCGTATGGCACCAATGATCAGGCAAAGTTCCAACTGATTCTCGTATGGCACGAATGATCAGGCAAAGTTCCAACTGATTCTCGTATGGCACGAATGATCAGGCAAAGTTCCAACTGATTCTCGTATGGCACGAATGATCAGGCAAAGTTCCAACTGATTCTCGTATGGCACCAATGATCGGGCAAAGTTCCAACTGATTCTCGTATGGCACCAATGATCAGGCAAAGTTCCAACTGATTCTCGTATGGCACGAATGATCAGACAAAGTTCCAACTGATTCTCGTATGGCACGAATGATCAGGCAAAGTTCCAACTGATTCTCGTATGGCACCAATGATCAGGCAAAGTTCCAACCTATTCTCGTATGGCACGAATGATCAGGCAAAGTTCCAACTGATTCTCGTATGGCACGAATGATCAGGCAAAGTTCCAACTGATTCTCCTATGGCACGAATGATCAGGCAAAGTTCCAACTGATTCTCGTATGGCACGAATGATCAGGCAAAGTTCCAACTGATTCTCCTATGGCACGAATGATCAGGCAAAGTTCCAACTGATTCTCGTATGGCACGAATGATCAGGCAAAGTTCCAACTGATTCTCGTATGGCACCAATGATCAGGCAAAGTTCCAACTGATTCTCGTATGGCACGAATGATCAGGCAAAGTTCCAACTGATTCTCGTATGGCACGAATGATCAGGCAAAGTTCCAACTGATTCTCCTATGGCACGAATGATCAGGCAAAGTTCCAACTGATTCTCGTATGGCACGAATGATCAGGCAAAGTTCCAACTGATTCTCGTATAGCACGAATGATCAGGCAAAGTTCCAACTGATTCTCGTATAGCACGAATGATCAGGCAAAGTTCCAACTGATTCTCGTATGGCACGAATGATCAGGCAAAGTTCCAACTGATTCTCGTATGGCACCAATGATCAGGCAAAGTTCCAACTGATTCTCGTATGGCACGAATGATCAGGCAAAGTTCCAACTGATTCTCGTATGGCACGAATGATCAGGCAAAGTTCCAACTGATTCTCGTATGGCACGAATGATCAGGCAAAGTTCCAACTGATTCTCGTATGGCACCAATGATCAGGCAAAGTTCCAACTGATTCTCGTATGGCACGAATGATCAGGCAAAGTTCCAACTGATTCTCGTATGGCACGAATGATCAGGCAAAGTTCCAACTGATTCTTGTATGGCACGAATGATCAGGCAAAGTTCCAACTGATTCTTGTATGGCACGAATGATCAGGCAAAGTTCCAACTGATTCTTGTATGGCACGAATGATCAGGCAAAGTTCCAACTGATTCTCGTATGGCACGAATGATCAGGCAAAGTTTCAAAATGATCGGTAATTTTTTCGGACTTGATAAGCGAATCACACGAAAAGACAGGAACACATATAAAAGTCAAGCTCAATTTCTTCCAGTTTCTGGAATGAAAGGTTTTTACGCTCATCCAGGATACAGGTATTGATTTAATAATCTGAGGAGATACATAAGGCACTGGTAATGAATACACTATCAAGATTTAATATGCATATCACATAGATAAGTTATTGCAAAACTTTGAAGTGATCCATACAATAAAAATGAGATTGAATTAAATATCGATCAGGATCAGTTGGATTCAGATTTAAAATAAGTTTGGATCCTACAACATTAGACTTTTTGTTTTGTCCATTATATACAGTTCCATTATAACACATTCATGTAATACCAAACGAATGATCGTGAGACGTGGTCTTATCGCCGACTCAAGTATGTATCACTCTGTCGCATTGTCCGGCAAGTGAGCCGCACTATGCGTCGCGTTATCCGCATTGTCCGGCAAGTGAGCCGCACTATGCGTCGCGTTATCCGCATTGTCCGGCAAGTGAGCCGCACTATGCGTCGCGTTATCCGCATTGTCCGGCAAGTGAGCCGCACTATGCGTCGCGTTATCCGCATTGTCCGGCAAGTGAGCCGCACTGGGCCGGTCCAGGGCGGCGAACCTACTGCCCTGGAGAGGCAGGTAGGTGCCCTGGCTCGTGGCAGAGCCGCTCGCAGGTCTGTTCCTGGCGTCTCCACGGACAGATCCTGGCAAACAGGTTCAAACGTGTTCAAACAAACAAACAAACAAACAAACAAACAAACAAACGAGCACATGTGGCCGTCAAGACGCTCAGTTTTTTTTACACAAAATCGATCATGAGATACCAAAAATGGCGTGGTGACACAAAATTCCTTCAAAGCTGTCGGTCACTAAGCCCAAGCCTAAGCCCAAGACTGAGACCAAAACTAAGACTAAGCCCAGGCCTAAGACTAAGATTGAGACTAAGCCCAAGAATAAGACTTGTACTAAGACTAAGACTGAGACCAAGACTAAGACTAAGCCCAGGCCTAAGACTAAGTTTGAGACTAAGCCCAAGAATAAGACTTGTACTAAGACTAAGACTGAGACCAAGACTAAGATTAAGCCCAGGCCTAAGACTAAGATTGAGACTAAGCCCAAGAATAAGACTTGGACTAAGACTAAGACTGAGACCAAGACTAAGACTAAGACTAAGCCCAAGCCCAAGACCAGGACCAAGACTAAGACTAAGACTAAGACCAAGACCAAGACTAAGACTAAGCCTAAGCCCAAGACTAAGACTAAGCTCAATACTAAGACTAAGGCTAAGACTAAGACCTGGTATTACCAAGTTTAGCTAGCCTTTATCTGACAGTTTAAACTTGTTATCACCATGGTTACCCATGCTATTTGTTTTCACGAACTCTCAGGTGAATACTAACTCGACTTGGTGATACCGGGCCTAAGACTAATACTAAGACTAAGCCCAAGACTAAGACTAAGACTAAGACTAAGACTAAGACTACGACCAAGACTGATACTAAGACTAGGAGTTGAGAGGTACCTGTTGACTCGCTGTGGCTCGCTGTCGCCCCGATCTCCTGGCTCTTCTCCTCGGTGGGAGACATCGCCCTCTGCCTGGACTGTTGGGCGACCTCAGATATCGACCGAGCCAGCGCCATGCGCTCTGAAACAGACCGCTGCTGCGTCTTTCCGTGTTCACTCCAAGGCCTTCCCAAGGTCTTCCCAAGGTCTTCCCACCCGGACCTGGCTTGAGTCAAGTCAGAACCGGGAATATAAGAAGGGACTGGTTTCTAGCTTATCAGCAGGAAGGGTGGCAACGCAATGCTGAAATGATGTGTCCTTGAACAGGGCGACATAGCAGGGCTGCGGGTGGTTATTGAATGAAATATTTACAGAAAACGGCCACGGCTGCTCAGCAGGTATGAGAGAATAGTAGTTATCTGCAACTTGATATTTACCAGAATATGATTTCATCCAAGTTCAGAGTCACAAATTAATATTGATTTGAATAATACAGTACAAGTATCATTCAGTTATTCAACAGCAGACTGTTGTAGTTATGCGTGTGAGCTTGGTGGGAAGAGACAACATCAGGAAGGCAGTGATGCGACTATGCTGCCCTCAAGTGGTTACTAAACAAAACAATATGTTGACCGCCATTTAAACAAAATGGCTACATAGAGACAAAGTGATACATGCTTGTTACGACAGCTTGGAACTGTCAGCATGCCGGCTCGCTTGGTGCCACTCCCTCCCGTTCCCATAGGCACCGAGTTTGGCCGGGGAGCGCGCTGCTAACATTACATGACGCGCTCCCGGTGGTAGTTTCGAGCAGTCTTATAGGGAAGATTCCGTCTGACAGCTCGGATCCAGTGTTGTTGTTATGGCCGACTTTGTGAAAAGGGTTAATAATCAAATCATTAAATAGGGTTTTAAACCCATCACAGCCGGCTATGTGGCCGGCCAGTCCTTAGTGAAGGAACTAGTTTGTTCTAAGCTGGCCATGTTTTGGATTTGTGGGAGGTTCGTGTTAATAACTTGAGCTTCACATCAGCTAAAGTGGTTCGCCAAGCTTCCATTGGTTTACCCCATTACGAAGTAGGCCCCTGAGTGAAAGTATACCTAGGCCTAACGCACAGCTTCACACCAGTGTTAGTGTTGGATCGTCGGTGTATACACCCCACAACACAACAAGTAGAATTACCTTTTCTCACACTTTTCAAACGATCGGTATTATCCATTTTATTTCAACTTGTTTACCCATTAATCAACATGCATTTTCCAATCCCGCCCGAACAACTTTACCCACAAAGTTGCGAAATCTTGCCGCCAGTATCGCAACATGTCCCTAGGCACGGTGCCCATAGCAACCTCTACCTTTCTCGTAGATCATCATGAGCGGAGGCGGCATCCTCGCCCCCTTGTCACCGTCCGCCGCCGCCGCCGCCATGCGCTGACGCGACAACGACGGCTGTCTGTGGCGGCGCGCGTTGAAGCCGGCCAGCGACGACTTGGACTCGGACTCGGAGGAGTGGCGACGGGCGAACGACGCGGCTGTCGTGCTGCTCGAGGTGGAGTCCAGGTCTAAGTAGGTCGACTCCTCTTGGGACTGTTAACATGTCAGACGCGCGTCTGTTGCTATACTGTGTAGTCAATTGGGGACACTTTGCCTATTCTACCAAAATAATTTTACTTTTCCTTCAAATTTCGAAGTGATTATCATACTTATTACTTATTATATTATTTCAATAATCTCGGGTTCAATTCACCACAAATTCATGGAGCAGAGACTGGTATTATAATAATTTCAGTTCCTATCTGAGTGCAAACACAAGATCTCTTCTTTCTTGCACTCAGTAATATATTTTCCTTTTCATCATGTGTTGTTGTTAATTTTATCATCATTGTTGTAATATGTTGTATCTGTTATGTAATCTGTGTATTGTGATATGTTGATTATAAGGAAAGGAAAATGAATGAAATAAATAAATGAAATTATTTACACCAATTTAATTATTAGTGATGCTGTAATTTTCAATCTTTGGTGCCAGAATATTCAACTTTTATTCTCGTATATTGATGAAGGTAAAGTTTGAAAACTACACCATCACTAATATCTGAATTGGTACAATAGACAAAGTTCCCCCAAACTTTATTATGGGTTAGGCAAACTAACCAATACATCACAGGTCGACATTTACCCAGGAGCTTTGCCGCCTCACTCCTGGTTCGTTGGGTAACTGCCCAAAAGCATTGTTGTGGCTGTTATGAGATTGTCAGGGGAATCCAAGTTATTCGTTTTCAACTTTTCAAATGCACAATATTAAAGTTGAACGTCAACATTGTCAGCTCAGTTGAATTCAGCTACATTTGCTCGGATATGGTTGAACATCTGATGGTGATAGATTCATCTGAGGGACGAATTCAGCATACTTGAGCGAGGATGGATGATGACTAGGAAAACGCCATATATGCGTTGTTAGACGAGCGGATAGTAATAGTATGTCGACTTTTTTGCCAAACTTTTGCGTACATTGGCCAATTGGGTGACATTTGAGTTAGAAATGGGTAAAAACTGCTTCGAGTGCTACCAATTTAGCACATTTTATGTTTTTTTCTTCAGAATGGCTCACTCGATCAAGCTGAAAGTTTTCAGAAATGTGTATCAGAATGTAATTCAACTTCAGGCAAATTTTTTTTCACTGTGTGTTATTCTCGAGGAGGTTAAATACTAATGGTATCTGACCTCCTTGGTTATCCCAATGGATATTTTTGAAAGTTCTAAAAATCATAAAAAAAGTTACCACCCGATAATGCCACAAAACCATACAGACCTAAGTTAGATGAGGAACCATAATGCAAAAAGTTTGGAGTTGATAGCTGTAGCCGTTTGATCTGTGGAGAACCGACAAAAGAACATAAAAACAAACAAACAAAACATAAGAACGAACACCAATTTATTTCAGCATCTCAAATTGAATCCTCGCTAAAGCTCGTCTAACAAGGTACCTTCACTTCAGAATGATGACCCAACGTACTAGTGATCAGGACCCTTATTCCTAAAATTGTGAGATTATGAAATGAGATGAGTGAAATGAGATGAGATTATTAGACGAGCTTTAGCGAGGATTCAATTTGACATACTGAAAAAAATTGGTGTTCGTTTTTATGTTTTTTTTGTTTTTTTATGTTTTTTGGTCGGTTCTCCACAGGTCAAACGGCTACAGTTATCAACTCCAAACTTTTTTTCATAATGGTTCCTCATCTAACTCAGGTCTGTACAGTTTTGTGGCATTATCGGGTGGTAACTTTTATTTTCATGAATTTTAGAATTTTTAAAAATACCCATTAGAATAACACAGCGGGAAAAAAATAAAAATATTTTTATTTTCAAAGGAAATGAAATTTTGTGTGAAGTTAAATTTACATCTTGATACACATTTTTGGGAATTCTCAGCTTGGTCGGGTCAGCCATTTTGAAGAAAAAATATGAAATGTGCTAAATTGGTACCACTCGAAGCAGTTTTTACCCATTTATAACTTGAATGTCACCCAATTGGCGAATTTAGGCAAAAGTTTGGCAAAGAATTTGACATACTTTCCGCTCGTCCAACAACGCGTATATAGCGTTTTCCTAGTAGTAAAGAAATACCATGATTAACCCAGAGTAGTACCAAGTTATAATCTAATAAGTTTCACTTAATTCACCATAATGTATTACTCGTCAAACCGAATCTTAGTACAGCAATAAACTGTTTGATTCACATCAATGTACTAGTCATGTGACCAATTGTGAGACATGAATCAATAGTTGGTGTCTTCTCAAGAAACAACGCAATTAAAGCTAGGAAATATTTGTAGGCATCACTTCGATTCACTTTGGATTTTGGCTATCAAACTGATTCGAGTGACAAAGTGGTTAACACACTGAACCGTTAATCAGAAGACCGGGGTTCGATTCCTGCCATGATCGACCATCCTAACAGGAGTTTTTCGTGGTTTCCCTTTGTCATTCAGGTTGACACTTGGGTGGTTCCTTAGAACAGGCCACGACCGACTCCTTCCCACTATTCAAAGACACATAATAAAATTACCTTTCATCTCATCATCCCATCATCTCATTCATCATCCACCGACGCCAATGTATCGTAGTCATCAGTAGAATGCGTCGATAAACCCAATATAAATTAATGCATACAGATAATTATCGCACCGATGGATATGGGCAACAACAGCGTTATTGTGAGCTTCGCAATCAGTTATTTATTGAAAACCAAAAGTGTGCTGTTATGACGGTACAAATTATAATGTATCACACTAGTTTCTCATGAATAGCACTATACGCATTCAACGTATATAATTGGAAATATTAAATATTTTATAACCTTGTCACGTATGCAGATAGAAGGGCAAATATACGTGCCTACGTAATTCATTCGCTCAGCATTTCATTTATCCACATTGAAGTCTTCCATGTAAAAGATCGTAAAAACAGTACGCTAATCGACCAAGTAAACGTCGAGGCTCACTTCGATCTGATTTATAATATAATTTGATTCTCAATCACAAGCAAAACTGGAAGAACCAACAGTTTACTCGTATCTGAAGAAAGTCTGGATGACATGCTGCGTATCTATTCAGCGGTTTTAGTCATAATTCAAGGATTCACCAACAGGGAATTATTATCTTTATTTCAGTCCTCATTAGACGAGCTTTAGCGAGGATTCAATCTGACATACTGAAAAAAATTTGTGTTCGTTTTTATGTTTTTTCTTTTTTTTTGTCATGTTTTTTTGTCGGTTCTCCACAGGTCAAACGGCTACAGCTTTTAACTCCAGACTTTTTTCACTATGGTTCCTCATCTAACTGAGATCTGTAAAGTTTTTTGGCATTATCGGGTAGTAACTTTTTCTTTTATGAATTTTTGAAATTTCAAAAATACCCGTTAGAATTACACGGCGGAAAAAAGGATTTTATTTTTTTTTAAAAAGAATGAAATTTTGTGTGAAGTTGAATTACATTCTGATACACATTTCTGGAAATTCTCAGCTTGAACAGGTCAGCCATTTTTAAGAAAAAACATAAAATGTGCTAAATTGGTACCACTCGAAGCAGTTTTTACCCATTACTTGAATATCACCCAATTGGCGAATGTAGGCAAAAGTTTGGCAAAAAAGTCAACATACCATTACAATCCGCTCGTCTCACAACGCATATATGGCGTTTTCCCAGTTATCTCATTCCACTTTTTCATCTCACTTCTCACCGTTTTGCTATTCCCGAGTTGAAAAATCGTGAAATATGGAATGAAATTATTTTTACTAGTAAAACGCTATATACGCGTTTTTAGACGAGCGGAAAGTAATAGTATGTCGACTTCATTGCCAAACTTTTGTTTGGCAATTCGCCAATTGAGTAACATTTTAGTTATAAATGGGTAAAAACGGCTTCGAGTGGTACCAATTTGGCATATTTCATGTTTTTTCTTCAAAATGGCTGACCCGATCAAGCTGAGAATTTTCAGAAATGTGTATCAAGATGTTATTCAACTTCACACAAAATTTCAATTTTTTTGAAAATAATTTCTTTTTAATTTTTTCCGTCGTGTTATTCTAATGAGTATTTTTGAAATTTCTAAAATTCATAGGAATAAAAGTAACCACTTGATAATTCCACAGAACCATACAGATCTAAGTTGGATGAGGAACCATAACGGAAAAAAGTTTGAAGTTGATAGCTGTAGCCGTTTGACCTGTGGAGAACCGACAAAAAAACATTAAAAAAAAAAAAAAAAACGAACACCAATTTCTTTCAGTATGTCAAATTGAATCCTCGCTAAAGCTCGTGTAATTATATGAGAGATACCCTTTAAGAGGCCAGCAGATTATAGCCAATAGCAGCCCGTGAAAATGTGAACAAATAGGATACACTGCCTTCCCTAGTTACTAGGAAAACGCTATATACGCGTTGTTAGACGAGCGTAAAGTAATAGTATGTCGACTTCTTTGCCAAACTTTTGCCCACATTCGCCAATTGGGTGACATTTAAATTAGAAATGGGTACAAACTGCTTCGAGTGCTACCAATTTAGCACATTTTATGGTTTGTCTTCGAAATGGCTCACCCGATCAAGCTGAAACATTTCAGAAATGTGTATCAAAATGTGAATCAACTTCACTAAGAATTTCATTTTTTTTTAAATAAAAATACATTTTTTTTTTCGTCGTGTTATTTTAATGAGCATTTTTGAAATTTCTTAAATTCATAAAAAAAAAAGTTACGATCTGATAATGCCACAAAACTATACAGATTTGAGTTAGATGAGGAACCATTATGAAAAAAAGTTTAAAGTTGATAGCTGTAGCCGTTTGACCTGTGGAGAACCGACAACAAAACACAGAAACAAAAAAAAACATGAAAACGAACACCAATTTTTTTCAGTATGTCAAACTGAATCCTCGCTAAAGCTCGTCTAATCATCCTAGTGGCAGTGATGCAAAGCCCTCTCGAGTGCTATGCACAATATTTGACAACTCACTTTGACATCTCACCAACCAAATGGGTGGTGAGATTTTCTAGTACTAGAAAAACGCCATATATGCGTTGTTAGACGAGCGAATAGTAATAGTATGTCAACTTTTTTGCCAAACCTTTGCCCGCATGCGCCAATTGGGTGACATTTAAGTTATAAATGGGTAAAAACTGCTTCGAGTGGTACCAATTTAGCACATTTTATGGTTTTTTTTTCAAAATGGCTCACCCGATCAAGCTGAAAGTTCTCAGAAATGTGTATCAGAATGTGATTCAACTTCGGGCAAAATTTTTTTTTTTCAAATAAAAATATCTTCTTTCTTTTTCGCTGTGTTATTCTAATGGGTATTTTTAAAATTTCTAAAAATCATAAAAAAATAAAGATCCGATGATGCCACAAATCTATACAGATCTAAGTTAGATGAGGAACCGTAACGAAAAAAAGTTTGAAGTTGATAGCTGTAGCCGTTTGACCTGTATAGAACCGACAAAAATCATGAGAAAAAAAAACAGTATGTCAAATTGAATCTTCGCTAAAGCTCGTCTAAAAACGTGGAATGACAGGAAATGTGAAATTTGTGTTTCGGGAATACCAATCAGCGATTTTGAGTGAGATTACCAGAATTTCACCAAAATAATCTCATCTCATTATCTCTTAATCTCGAGAATAAGGGTCCAGTTGGTGAAGTGACTCTGAATGTTACCGAGGCGAGCAGGATCCGACTGCCTTGTCCCGCAGAGTACTTGGAGTCCAGTATCTGGTCGAAGAATTCGCTGGCGGTCTTCTGTCCGGTCCTCATGATCTCCTCCTCCTGTCCGTCTGACAGCATGTCGACGTACACCTCCTTCAGCCGGTCGTTGGCAAACGACACGCGACTCGTGCGCGCCCTGTACGCGCCCTCCTGCTGCTCCTGGTACTGAAACTGGTCCTCGCTCTCCGACATCTCCTCGGCCGTCAGCTCCGGCTGCTCCGCGGCGGGCTCCGCGTCGAGCGGCGGCCGACCCAGCTCGGCGCGGAGGTACTCGTTCAGCTCCGCGGTCAGCGACGGCCGCGACATGAACTCGCCGACGAACTCTGGGATGTGAGGAGGACGTCTCGCGAGGACGGCGCGCAGGATGAGACTGACTATGGCGTTCACCTGGCCACAAGATCGCCAGGATCGTCTCAGCATGGAGTTGTATTGTTATGGAGGTAGAACTAACTTGGTCACTTTAATCTTTAAATAGTTGGTAACGGCAGCCATATTCAC
Organism: Brachyptera risi; assembly: GCA_964007535.1. NCBI lineage: Eukaryota > Metazoa > Arthropoda > Insecta > Plecoptera > Taeniopterygidae > Brachyptera > Brachyptera risi. The sequence continues at coordinate 6,839,662 of OZ023336.1, read as the reverse complement.
TGCTCGAACTGATTGTTGTCAGGTGTGGATCTGCAGTTACTTGTTTTATATTCAGTAACTGAAATAAATGCCTTTTATATCATTACTCAAGGGCTTTTATATCATTACCTGATGTGTAATGATAAAGAAGGCCTCACTGAATCACCGACGTGGGAGTAGCTCCAACTGGCAGTTGAATCAAGAACATGGCCGCCGTTTGGAAGTAACCGGAAGTACACGGCTCGTCGGTGAGTCGGACCTCCATAACAATACAACTCCATGTCTCAGAACCATACTCATACTTGTAGCTGTGTCGCTTTTATCCTTGCAAATAGTCAAGTCATACTTCTATTTATTTAAATTTCATCATTGTAAAACTAGATTGTTACGTTGACATTTCTGAATTGACAACCAAAATACAAAATGTGTGGAATCTTAACTTTAGTTGGATTGAAAATAGGCCTGATGAATACCTTTTATAACACTCGAGTTGTTTTTTCAAATATAGGATTTAAATTGTCCTTTTATCGATATAGACTATTTGTATGGTATCATCAACGTAGGTGTGACTCTGATAGTGGCTGAAAGAAGCCTCTCCTGGAATACATGAGAGACCCGGAAGCAAGTTCTGCAACCTGCAACTGACGTTCTTGGTTCGCAGAGAGTGCGCTCTTATGGTGATATACTAGGAAAACGCCATATAGGCCTATGCGTTGTTAGACGAGCGGATAGTAATAGTCTGTCGACTTTTTTGCCAAACCTTAGCCTACATTCGCCTATTGGGTGACATTTAATTCAGAAATGGGTAAAAACTGCTTCGACTTGGTACCAATTTAGCACATTTCATGGTTTTTCTTCAAAATGACTCACTCGATCAAGCTGAAAGTTTTCATTAATGTGTATCTAAATGTAACCCAACTTCACGCAAAATTTTTATTTTTTGGGAAAAATAAAAATATTTCCTTTTTTTCCACCGTGTATTTTCCACCGTGTCCTAACGAGTATTTTTGAAATTTATTAAATTTATAAGAAAAAGTTATCATCCGATATTGCCACAAAACTATACAGATCTGAGTAAGATGAGGAACCATAATGGAAAAAAGTTTGAAGTTGATAGCTATAGCCGTTTGACCTGTGGAAAACCGACAAAAAAACATAAAAAAAAAAAAAAAACATAAAAACGAACACCAATTTTTCCCAGTACCGGTATGGCAAATTGAATCCTCGCTAAAGCTCGTCTAATAACCTGACCACATTATATCATGAAACTGGCAATTCCAATTGGGATAAGGTAGCCCTTAGAAGGATTCGATCCGCTGACCTAAAGTATACAAATCGGGCGCGCTAACCACTTGACAATGTGTTGATCATAGCGAGATGGGCCACAATCTATGATACACTAGGAAAACGCTAGATACGCGTTGTTAGACGAACGGAAAGTAATAGTATGTCGACTTCATTGCCAAACTTCTGCCTAAATTCGCCAATTGGGTGACATTCTAGTTATAAATGGGTAAAAACTGCTTCGAGTGGTACCAATTTAGCACATTTCATGTTTTTTCTTCAAAATGGCTGACCCGATCAATCTGAGAAATTCCAGAAATGTGTATCAAAATGTTATTCAACTTCACACGAAATTTCAATTTTTTGGAAAATAAAATTTTTAAATTTTTTTTTCCGCCGTGTTATTTTAATGGGTATTTTTGAAATTACTGAAATTCATAAAAATAAAAGTTATCACCAGATAATGCCACAAAACTTTACAGATCTAAGCTAGATGAGGAACAATAATGAAAAAATTTGAAGTTGATAGCTGTAGCCGTCTGACCTGTGGAGAACCGACAAAAAAACATTTAAAAAAAACAAAAACAAAAAAAAACATGAAAACGAACACCAACTTTTTTCAGTATGTCAAATTGAATCCTCGCTAAAGCTCGTCTAATTATTTCAGTCTATGAGACCTTGATTCTGTCACTAGGAAAACGCTATATACGCGTTGTTAGACGAGCGGAAAGTAATAGTATGTCGACTTCTTTGCCAAACTTTTGCCTACAATCGCCAATTGGGTGATATTTGAGTTAAAAATGGGTAAAAACTGATTCGAGTGGTACCAATTTGGCACATTTCATGGTTCATCTTCGAAATGGCTCACCCGATCGAACTGAAAATTTTCAGAAATGTGTATCAAAATGTGAATCAACTTCACGCAAAATTTCATGTTTTTTGAAAATAAAAATATTTTCTTTTTTTCCGTCGTGTTATTTTAAAGGGCAATTTTGAAATTTCTTAAATTCATAAAAAACAGTTACCATCCGATAATGCCACAAAACTATACAGATCTAAGTTAGATGAGGAACCATTATGAGAAAAAGTTTGAAGATGATAGCTGTAGCCGTTTGACCTGTAGAGAACCGAAAAAAAAACATAAAAACAAAAAAAAACATAAAAACGAACACCAATTGTTTTCAGTATGTCAAATTGAATCCTCGCTAAAGCTCGTCTAATTATATCATGTTGACACTGTAGGTAGCTCCCCTAGTGAACATCAATCAATCAAGCCATTGTCTTTTGTAGCCAGCTAGCTAGCCCCAAGCGCGTAATCTCAAGTGGTTTCAAGGGATTCCTCCCTGGGGTTCCTGCGTGGGATCCTCCAAGGGATGCTAGCTTATGAGGGCGAAGAGGACTACTAAGGATTCCCAGCCAGAAGGGTCATGCAGACCTACCGGCTATTCACTGCCATCTAGTATATCTAGCGCCTCACTCGTCGTCAGCATCAACACAACCTCGCGCAGATCACGGATGCCACGTGCTTCACGCCTGCACAGTGGCTGAATCCTGAGGATCAAGAATATCCTCTAGAGAGCTGATGTGATTTGATGAGCGTAGCAAAGATTCCATTTCACATACCGAAAAAAAGGGGCTTCGTTTTTTTTTTGTAATTTTGTAATTTTGTACGCGGCATAAAGGTCAGGAAAAAATACCTATTGACTTGAAAATTTTTCTACATGTTTCTGTTATACCAGAATAGGCTGGGATTGTTTGTCAGAAAAATCGTTCGGAAGGTTTTTCCGGAAAGAATCGTAAAGATCGAAAAATCCTCGTAAGAATAGCCCGGAGGAAAAAATACTTGAAAAACAAGAATTCTTCAGAAGCGATCAAATTTTCACCGAATATGAAAAATACCATCAAACATCTTTTCAGAGATATTTGCGACAATCAGATGGGAAATAACAAAGAAAACGCATTAAAGGTTTATTCAATATTTGGATCAATTGGTTTTGCAAAGTGTATATGCGACAGGTTGCAGCACTATAAGTATCAACAAAATGCAGATAAGATTTTTGAACGTTTGAGGTAATTCAAGGTCCGTCAATAAGGATTGAGCTGCAGACTATTTTTCATTCTAGTCTTCCATACTCCTAAGCTCATCTCACAACGCGCATCCCGGGTTTTCCTACTATAACAACAAACGATAGGAAGGTCGGGGTCGCAAAGACAGCGAGCACTTGACAACGTTTAGGAGCCCACCGCAAGAACAGTGCCAACAACAATGGGAGTGAACACATTGACACGTTATTCAGCCTCCCAGCAGATGAAATTCAATCAGATTCCCGGACTCTCGAAGCCAGCAGGCCTAGGACGTTATACCGAGGGGTTTATTATAGGTGAGAGTCGTGAACCCTCACCTGATGAATTCTGTGCTGAGGCTAGGATTGGTTGATGCTTGCTAGAAGAGCTATACCTGTCATGGCAACAAGGCTGGTCTCTATGTTATTCCAATGCTACTTGTTGGCGCAAAATCCCAGCTCTGCTTATGAGGTGGGCTTCGAAATGTGATGAATATTCACAGTCCAAGAGACCGTGAATTTGTTATTATATAATAATGTCATAGTTACCGGTAACTTTTATAGTGGACATAATCCAATCAACGTCTCTTGGAGCTAGCTAGACCTGGCACGTTATGACATGTGGTTCATTGGGTGAGGGTCCAGGACGCCACTATCCAATCAACGTCTCTTGAAGCTAGCCAGACCTAGCACGTTATGACAAGTGGTTCATTAGGTGAGGGTCCAGGACGCCACTATCCAATCAACGTCTCTTGGAGCTAGCTAGACCTGGCACGTTATGACATGTGGTTCATTGGGTGAGGGTCCAGGACGCCACTATCCAATCAACGTCTCTTGAAGCTAGCCAGACCTAGCACGTTATGACAAGTGGTTCATTAGGTGAGGGTCCAGGACGCCACTATCCAATCAACGTCTCTTGGAGCTAGCCAGACCTGGCACGTTATGACAAGTGGTTCATTAGGTGAGGGTCCAGGACGCCACTATCCAATCAACGTCTCTTGGAGCTAGACAGACCCAGCAAGTTATGACAGGTGGTTCATTAGGTGAGGGTCCAGGACGCCACTATCCAATCAACGTCTCTTGGAGCTAGACAGACCCAGCAAGTTATGACAAGTGGTTCATTAGGTGAGGGTCCAGGACGCCACTATCCAATCAACGTCTCTTGGAGCTAGACAGACCTAGCACGTTATGACAAGTGGTTCATTAGGTGAGGGTCCAGGACGCCACTATCCAATCAACGTCTCTTGGAGCTAGCCAAACCTGGCACGTTATGACAAGTGGTTCATTAGGTGAGGGTCCAGGACGCCACTATCCAATCAACGTCTCTTGGAGCTAGACAGACCCAGCAAGTTATGACAAGTGGTTCATTAGGTGAGGGTCCAGGACGCCACTATCCAATCAACGTCTCTTGGAGCTAGTCAGACCCAGCAAGTTATGAAAAGTGGTTCATTAGGTGAGGGTCCAGGACGCCACTATCCAATCAACGTCTCTTGGAGCAAGTCAGACCCAGCAAGTTATGACAAGTGGTTCATTAGGTGAGGGTCCAGGACGCCACTATCCAATGAACATCTCTTGGAGCTAGCCAGATTTGGCACGTTATGACAAGTGGTTCATTAGGTGAGGGTCCAGGACGCCACTATCCAATCAACGTCTCTTGGAGCTAGACAGACCCAGCAGGTTATGACAAGTGGTTCATTAGGTGAGGGTCCAGGACGCCACTATCCAATCAACGTCTCTTGGAGCTAGTCAGACCCAGCAAGTTATGAAAAGTGGTTCATTAGGTGAGGGTCCAGGACGCCACTATCCAATCAACGTCTCTTGGAGCAAGTCAGACCCAGCAAGTTATGACAAGTGGTTCATTAGGTGAGGGTCCAGGACGCCACTATCCAATCAACGTCTCTTGGAGCTAGCCAGACCTAGCACGTTATGACAAGTGGTTTATTAGGTGAGGGTCCAGGACGCCACTATCCAATGAACATCTCTTGGAGCTAGCCAGATTTGGCACGTTATGACAAGTGGTTCATTAGGTGAGGGTCCAGGACGCCACTATCCAATCAACGTCTCTTGGAGCTAGCCAGACCTAGCACGTTATGGCAAGTGGTTCATTAGGTGAGGGTCCAGGACGCCACTATCCAATCAACGTCTCTTGGAGCTAGACAGACCTAGCACGTTATGACATGTGGTTGATTAGGTGAGGGTCCAGAACGCCACTATCCAATCAACGTCTCTTGGAGCTAGCCAGACCTAGCACGTTATGACAAGTGGATCATTAGATGAAGGTCCAGGACGCCACTATCCAATCAACGTCTCTTGCAGCTACCCAGACCTAGCACGTTATGACAAGTGGTTCATTAGGTGAGGGTCCAGGACGCAACTATCCAATCAACGTCTCTTGGAGCTAGCCAGACCTAGCACGTTATGACAAGTGGTTCATTAGGTGAGGGTCCAGAACGCCACTATCCAATCAACGTCTTTCGGAGCTAGCCAGACCTAGCACGTTATGACAAGTGGTTCATTAGGTGAGGGTCCAGGACGCCACTATCCAATCAACGTCTCTTGGAGCTAGACAGACCTAGCACGTTACGACAGGTGGTTCATTAGGTGAGGGTCCAGGACGCCACTATCCAATCAACGTCTCTTGGAGCTAGCCAGACCTAGCACGTTACGACAGGTGGTTCATTAGGTGAGGGTCCAGGACGCCACTATCCAATCAACGTCTCTTGGAGCTAGACAGACCTAGCACGTTACGACAGGTGGTTCATTAGGTGAGGGTCCAGGACGCCACTATCCAATCAACGTCTCTTGGAGCTAGCCAGACCTAGCACGTTACGACAGGTGGTTCATTAGGTGAGGGTCCAGGACGCCACATTATCTTATCAACGTCTCTTGCAGCTAGCCAGACCTGGCACGTTATGACAAGTGGTTCATTAGGTGAGGGTCCAGGACGCCACTATCCAATCAACGTCTCTTGGAGCTAGCCAGACCTAGCACGTTACGACAGGTGGTTCATTAGGTGAGGGTCCAGGACGCCACATTATCTTATCAACGTCTCTTGCAGCTAGCCAGACCTGGCACGTTATGACAAGTGGTTCATTAGGTGAGGGTCCAGGACGCCAGTATCCAATCAACGTCTCTTGGAGCTAGCCAGACCTAAGACGTTACGACAAGTGGTTCATTAGGTGAGTGTCCAGGATGCCACTATCCAATCAACGTCTCTTGGAGCTAGCCAGACCTGGCACGTTATGACAAGTGGTTAATTAGGTGAGGGTCCAGGACGCCACTATCCAATCAACGACTCTTGGAGCTAGCCAGACCTAGCACGTTAGGACAAGTGGTTCAATAGGTGAGGGTCTAGGACGCCACTATCCAAACAACGTCTCTTGAAGCTAGCCAGACCTAGCACGTTATGACAAGTGGTTCATTAGGTGAGAGTCCAGGACGCCACTATCCAATCAACGTCTCTTGGAGCTAGACAGACCTAGCACGTTATGACATGTGGTTCATTATGTAAGGGTCCAGGACGCCACTATCCAATCAACGTCTCTTGGAGCTAGCCAGACCTGGCACGTTATGACAAGTGGTTCATTAGGTGAGGGTCCAGGACACCACTATGCAATCAACGTCTCTTGGAGCTAGCCAGACCTAGCACGTTATGACATGTGGTTAATTAGGTGAGGGTCCAGGACGCCACTATCCAATCAACGTCTCTCGGAGCTAGCTGGACCTAGCACGTTATGACAAGTGGTTCATTAGGTGAGGGTCCAGGACGCCACTATGCAATCAACGTCTCTTGGAGCTAGCCAGACCTAGCACGTTATGACATGTGGTTCATTAGGTGAGGGTCCAGGACGCCACTATCCAATCAACGTCTCTCGGAGCTAGCTGGACCTAGCACGTTATGACAAGTGGTTCATTAGGTTAGGGTCCAGGACGCCACTATCCAATCAACGTCTCTTGGAGCTAGCTGGACCTAGCACGTTATGACAAGTGGTTCATTAGGTGAGGGTCCAGGACGCCACTATCCAATCAACGTCTCTTGGAGCTAGCCAGACCTAGCACGTTATGACATGTGGTTCATTTGGTGAGTGTCCAGGACGCCACTATCCAATCAACGTCTCTTGGAGCTAGCCAGACCTAGCACGTTATGACATGTGGTTCATTATGTGAGGGTCCAGGACGCCACTATCCAATCAACGTCTCTTGGAGCTAGCCAGACCTGGCACGTTATGACAAGTGGTTCATTAGGTGAGGGTCCAGGACGCCACTATCCAATCAACGTCTCTTGGAGCTAGCCAGACCTGGCACGTTATGACAAGTGGTTCATTTGGTGAGTGTCCAGGACGCCACTATCCAATCAACGTCTCTTGGAGCTAGCCAGACTAAAACGTTATGACATGTGGTTCATTATGTGAGGGTCCAGGACGCCACTATCCAATCAACGTCTTTTGGAGCTAGCCAGACCTAGCACGTTATGACAAGTGGTTCATTAGGTGAGGGTCCAGGACGCCACTATCCAATCAACGTCCCTTGGAGCTAGCCAGACCTGGCACGTTATGACAAGTGGTTCATTATGTGAGGGTCCAGGACGCCACTATCCAATCAACGTCTCTTGGAGCTAGACAGACCTAGCACGTTACGACAGGTGGTTCATTAGGTGAGGGTCCAGGACGCCAATATCCAATCAACGTCTCTTGGAGCTAGCCAGACCTAGCACGTTACGACAGGTGGTTCATTAGGTGAGGGTCCAGGACGCCACTATCCAATCAACGTCTCTTGGAGCTAGACAGACCTAGCACGTTACGACAGGTGGTTCATTAGGTGAGGGTCCAGGACGCCACTATCCAATCAACGTCTCTTGGAGCTAGCCAGACCTAGCACGTTACGACAGGTGGTTCATTAGGTGAGGGTCCAGGACGCCACATTATCTTATCAACGTCTCTTGCAGCTAGCCAGACCTGGCACGTTATGACAAGTGGTTCATTAGGTGAGGGTCCAGGACGCCACTATCCAATCAACGTCTCTTGGAGCTAGCCAGACCTAGCACGTTACGACAGGTGGTTCATTAGGTGAGGGTCCAGGACGCCACATTATCTTATCAACGTCTCTTGCAGCTAGCCAGACCTGGCACGTTATGACAAGTGGTTCATTAGGTGAGGGTCCAGGACGCCAGTATCCAATCAACGTCTCTTGGAGCTAGCCAGACCTAAGACGTTACGACAAGTGGTTCATTAGGTGAGTGTCCAGGATGCCACTATCCAATCAACGTCTCTTGGAGCTAGCCAGACCTGGCACGTTATGACAAGTGGTTAATTAGGTGAGGGTCCAGGACGCCACTATCCAATCAACGACTCTTGGAGCTAGCCAGACCTAGCACGTTAGGACAAGTGGTTCAATAGGTGAGGGTCTAGGACGCCACTATCCAAACAACGTCTCTTGAAGCTAGCCAGACCTAGCACGTTATGACAAGTGGTTCATTAGGTGAGAGTCCAGGACGCCACTATCCAATCAACGTCTCTTGGAGCTAGACAGACCTAGCACGTTATGACATGTGGTTCATTATGTAAGGGTCCAGGACGCCACTATCCAATCAACGTCTCTTGGAGCTAGCCAGACCTGGCACGTTATGACAAGTGGTTCATTAGGTGAGGGTCCAGGACACCACTATGCAATCAACGTCTCTTGGAGCTAGCCAGACCTAGCACGTTATGACATGTGGTTAATTAGGTGAGGGTCCAGGACGCCACTATCCAATCAACGTCTCTCGGAGCTAGCTGGACCTAGCACGTTATGACAAGTGGTTCATTAGGTGAGGGTCCAGGACGCCACTATGCAATCAACGTCTCTTGGAGCTAGCCAGACCTAGCACGTTATGACATGTGGTTCATTAGGTGAGGGTCCAGGACGCCACTATCCAATCAACGTCTCTCGGAGCTAGCTGGACCTAGCACGTTATGACAAGTGGTTCATTAGGTTAGGGTCCAGGACGCCACTATCCAATCAACGTCTCTTGGAGCTAGCTGGACCTAGCACGTTATGACAAGTGGTTCATTAGGTGAGGGTCCAGGACGCCACTATCCAATCAACGTCTCTTGGAGCTAGCCAGACCTAGCACGTTATGACATGTGGTTCATTTGGTGAGTGTCCAGGACGCCACTATCCAATCAACGTCTCTTGGAGCTAGCCAGACCTAGCACGTTATGACATGTGGTTCATTATGTGAGGGTCCAGGACGCCACTATCCAATCAACGTCTCTTGGAGCTAGCCAGACCTGGCACGTTATGACAAGTGGTTCATTAGGTGAGGGTCCAGGACGCCACTATCCAATCAACGTCTCTTGGAGCTAGCCAGACCTGGCACGTTATGACAAGTGGTTCATTTGGTGAGTGTCCAGGACGCCACTATCCAATCAACGTCTCTTGGAGCTAGCCAGACTAAAACGTTATGACATGTGGTTCATTATGTGAGGGTCCAGGACGCCACTATCCAATCAACGTCTTTTGGAGCTAGCCAGACCTAGCACGTTATGACAAGTGGTTCATTAGGTGAGGGTCCAGGACGCCACTATCCAATCAACGTCCCTTGGAGCTAGCCAGACCTGGCACGTTATGACAAGTGGTTCATTATGTGAGGGTCCAGGACGCCACTATCCAATCAACGTCTCTTGGAGCTAGCCAGACCTAGCACGTTATGACAAGTGGTTCAATAGGTGAGGGTCCAGGACGCCACTATCCAATCAACGTCTTTCGGAGCTAGCCAGACCTAGCACGTTACGACAAGTGGTTCATTAGGTGAGGGTCCAGGACGCCACTATGCAATCAACGTCTCTTGGAGCTAGCCAGACCTGGCACGTTATGACAAGTGGTTCATTAGGTGAGGGTCCAGGACGCCACTATCCAATCAACGTCTCTTGGAGCTAGCTAGACCTAGCACGTTATGACAGGTGGTTCATTAGGTGAGGGTCCAGGACGCCACTATCCAATCAACGTCTCTTGGAGCTAGCCAGACCTAGCACGTTATGACAAGTGGTTCATTAGATGAGGGTCCAGGACGCCACTATCCAATCAACGTCTCTTGGAGCTAGACAGACCTAGCACGTTATGACAAGTGGTTCATTAGGTGAGGGTCCAGGACGCCACTATCCAATCAACGTCTTTCGGAGCTAGCCAGACCTAGCACGTTATGACAAGTGGTTTATTAGGTGAGGGTCCAGGACGCCACAATCCAATCAACGTCTCTTGGAGCTAGCCAGACCTAGCACGTTATGACAAGTGGTTCATTAGGTGAGGGTCCAGGACGCCACTATCCAATCAACGTCTCTTGGAGCTAGCCAGACCTAGCACGTTACGACAGGTGGTTCATTAGGTGAGGGTCCAGGACGCCACATTATCTTATCAACGTCTCTTGCAGCTAGCCAGACCTGGCACGTTATGACAAGTGGTTCATTAGGTGAGGGTCCAGGACGCCAGTATCCAATCAACGTCTCTTGGAGCTAGTCAGACCTAGCACGTTACGACAGGTGGTTCATTAGGTGAGGGTCCAGGACGCCACATTATCTTATCAACGTCTCTTGCAGCTAGCCAGACCTGGCACGTTATGACAAGTGGTTCATTAGGTGAGGGTCCAGGACGCCAGTATCCAATCAACGTCTCTTGGAGCTAGCCAGACCTAGCACGTTACGACAGGTGGTTCATTAGGTGAGGGTCCAGGACGCCACATTATCTTATCAACGTCTCTTGCAGCTAGCCAGACCTGGCACGTTATGACAAGTGGTTCATTAGGTGAGGGTCCAGGACGCCACTATCCAATCAACGTCTCTTGGAGCTAGCCAGACCTAGCACGTTACGACAGGTGGTTCATTAGGTGAGGGTCCAGGACGCCACATTATCTTATCAACGTCTCTTGCAGCTAGCCAGACCTGGCACGTTATGACAAGTGGTTCATTAGGTGAGGGTCCAGGACGCCAGTATCCAATCAACGTCTCTTGGAGCTAGCCAGACCTAGCACGTTACGACAAGTGGTTCATTAGGTGAGTGTCCAGGATGCCACTATCCAATCAACGTCTCTTGGAGCTAGCCAGACCTGGCACGTTATGACAAGTGGTTAATTAGGTGAGGGTCCAGGACGCCACTATCCAATCAACGACTCTTGGAGCTAGCCAGACCTAGCACGTTAGGACAAGTGGTTCAATAGGTGAGGGTCTAGGACGCCACTATCCAAACAACGTCTCTTGAAGCTAGCCAGACCTAGCACGTTATGACAAGTGGTTCATTAGGTGAGAGTCCAGGACGCCACTATCCAATCAACGTCTCTTGGAGCTAGACAGACCTAGCACGTTATGACATGTGGTTCATTAGGTGAGGGTCCAGGACGCCACTATCCAATCAACGTCTCTTGGAGCTAGCCAGACCTGGCACGTTATGACAAGTGGTTCATTAGGTGAGGGTCCAGGACACCACTATGCAATCAACGTCTCTTGGAGCTAGCCAGACCTAGCACGTTATGACATGTGGTTAATTAGGTGAGGGTCCAGGACGCCACTATCCAATCAACGTCTCTCGGAGCTAGCTGGACCTAGCACGTTATGACAAGTGGTTCATTAGGTGAGGGTCCAGGACGCCACTATGCAATCAACGTCTCTTGGAGCTAGCCAGACCTAGCACGTTATGACATGTGGTTCATTAGGTGAGGGTCCAGGACGCCACTATCCAATCAACGTCTCTCGGAGCTAGCTGGACCTAGCACGTTATGACAAGTGGTTCATTAGGTTAGGGTCCAGGACGCCACTATCCAATCAACGTCTCTTGGAGCTAGCTGGACCTAGCACGTTATGACAAGTGGTTCATTAGGTGAGGGTCCAGGACGCCACTATCCAATCAACGTCTCTTGGAGCTAGCCAGACCTAGCACGTTATGACATGTGGTTCATTTGGTGAGTGTCCAGGACGCCACTATCCAATCAACGTCTCTTGGAGCTAGCCAGACCTAGCACGTTATGACATGTGGTTCATTATGTGAGGGTCCAGGACGCCACTATCCAATCAACGTCTCTTGGAGCTAGCCAGACCTGGCACGTTATGACAAGTGGTTCATTAGGTGAGGGTCCAGGACGCCACTATCCAATCAACGTCTCTTGGAGCTAGCCAGACCTGGCACGTTATGACAAGTGGTTCATTTGGTGAGTGTCCAGGACGCCACTATCCAATCAACGTCTCTTGGAGCTAGCCAGACTAGCACGTTATGACATGTGGTTCATTATGTGAGGGTCCAGGACGCCACTATCCAATCAACGTCTTTTGGAGCTAGCCAGACCTAGCACGTTATGACAAGTGGTTCATTAGGTGAGGGTCCAGGACGCCACTATCCAATCAACGTCCCTTGGAGCTAGCCAGACCTGGCACGTTATGACAAGTGGTTCATTATGTGAGGGTCCAGGACGCCACTATCCAATCAACGTCTCTTGGAGCTAGCCAGACCTAGCACGTTATGACAAGTGGTTCAATAGGTGAGGGTCCAGGACGCCACTATCCAATCAACGTCTTTCGGAGCTAGCCAGACCTAGCACGTTACGACAAGTGGTTCATTAGGTGAGGGTCCAGGACGCCACTATGCAATCAACGTCTCTTGGAGCTAGCCAGACCTGGCACGTTATGACAAGTGGTTCATTAGGTGAGGGTCCAGGACGCCACTATCCAATCAACGTCTCTTGGAGCTAGCTAGACCTAGCACGTTATGACAGGTGGTTCATTAGGTGAGGGTCCAGGACGCCACTATCCAATCAACGTCTCTTGGAGCTAGCCAGACCTAGCACGTTATGACAAGTGGTTCATTAGGTGAGGGTCCAGGACGCCACTATCCAATCAACGTCTCTTGGAGCTAGACAGACCTAGCACGTTATGACAAGTGGTTCATTAGGTGAGGGTCCAGGACGCCACTATCCAATCAACGTCTCTTGGAGCTAGCCAGACCTAGCACGTTATGACAAGTGGTTCATTAGGTGAGGGTCCAGGACGCCACTATCCAATCAACGTCTCTTGAAGCTAGCCAGACCCAGCACGTTATGACAAGTGGTTCATTAGGTGAGGGTCCAGGACGCCACTATCCAATCAACGTCTCTTGGAGCTAGCCAGACCCAGCACGTTATGACAAGTGGTTCATTAGGTGAGGGTCCAGGACGCCACTATCCAATCAACGTCACTTGGAGCTAGCCAGACCTGGCACGTTATGACAAGTGGTTCATTAGGTGAGAGTCCAGGACGCCACTATCCAATCAACGTCTCTTGGAGCTAGCCAGACTTAGCACGTTATGACAAGTGGTTCATTAGGTAAGGGTCCAGGACGCCACTATCCAATCAATGTCTCTTGGAGCTAGCCAGACCTGGCACGTTATGACAAGTGGTTCATTAGGTGAGGGTCCAGGACGCCACTATCCAATCAATGTCTCTTGGAGCTAGCCAGACCTGGCACGTTATGACAAGTGGTTCATTAGGTGAGCGTCAAGGACGCCACTATCCAACGTCGTAGCTGTGCTAGATGAATACTCACTTCTGGGTGTTCCCCAAGGTACTTCTTGTTCTCCCTGACTGTTCCCAGTTTGTAGGCGTTGATCTTGGCCTGTTGGTCCGGCGTTAGGATCCCAAAGGCGTACGGCAGCGTGCTGTCCGGACACGTGGTGGTATCGTTCTTGTAGGGCGGGCATAGCAGCTCCTGGGTGTTGTCAGCCATCTCCTGGCGGGCTGTACTGTATGCTGGAACACGTGACTCGGTGCCATTATTCGAGCATGCTGAAGTCACTACACGGGTCAACATCATGCCACTCTAGGTACCTCGGTCAACTGAGGCACCGCTTCAGGAATTGAAGTCACCGTTGGGCGTGGTTTCGAGTCCCGCATAAGACATGGGTTTTTGTAAACGACCTTACACTTTCATCACATCATAGTTTCGTAATCACCTGCTCATCCGTAACCCCATATGACCTAGCTGTTGATGGGGTTGCTAAACGTCGGAACTTGATAGTCCTAATTCCTCCACAATTGAGGCTGATGAGAATGAGAGTAAGGGGTCAACTAAACGCTGTCAACAGTTCTCAAATGAAATGAAAACAACTACAATTGAATTATTCATTTCAACCGTTGAGCCTCTCATGGGTGAAACGGATTGGATTACTCGGTTGCTTGTTTCGGATGACTGCATTGCAGGACAATATTCCAAGAAGAATATCGGAATAAAATGTTGATAACATTTGAATCCTCGTAATGAAGAATTAGTTATAATGTTCTGTCAACTTGAAACACATCTCATATCAGTATTATGACAGATATAGGCTATGAAAATATGGCTTTTCCGAAACAAAGCTCCATCAATACATCCACAGAACGAAAACAGCTGACCAGAAGATGTGATTTATGATTGATTTTTTATTGCATCTGAGTTAGCTGAGGCAAACTGAAGTCACCGTTTGGCGTGGGTCCGAGTCTCGCATAGTGCCTAATAGTTCTTGACCTTGTAGCCCGAGAGGCTGGTGGTCCTCGGACTACTACTCCTGGCGTCCCTGTTAGCAGCGCTCCAGAGAACTAGCGCCACTCACTCTAGCGACCGTGGCAGCAGCGCTCCAGAGGACTAGCGCCACTCACTCTAGCGACCGTGGCAGCAGCGCTCCAGAGGACTAGCGCCACTCACTCTAGCGACCGTGGCAGCAGCGCTCCAGAGGACTAGCACCACTCACTCTAGCAACCGTGGCAGCAGCGCTCTAGAGGACTAGCACCACTTACTTTAGCAACCGTGTCAGCAGCGCTCTAGAGGACTAGCACCACTTACTTTAGCAACCGTGGCAGCAGCGCTCTAGAGGACTAGCACCACTTACTTCAGCAACCGTGGCAGCAGCGCTCTAGAGGACTGGCACCACTTACTTTAGCAACCGTGGCAGCAGCGCTCTAGAGGACTAGCCTCACTTTTTCTAGCAACCGTGGCAGCAGCGCTCCAGAGAACTAGCGCCACTCCCTCTAGCAACCGTGGCAGCAGCGCTCCAGAGAACTAGCGCCACTCCTTCTAGCAACCATGGCAGCAGCGCTCTAGAGGACTGGCCTCACTTTTTCTAGCAACCGTGGCAGCAGCGCTCCAGAGAACTAGCGCCACTCCCTCTAGCAACCATGGCAGCAGCGCTCCAGAGAACTAGCGCCACTCCCTCTAGCAACCGTGGCAGCAGCGCTCCAGAGAACTAGCGCCACTCCCTCTAGCAACCATGGCAGCAGCGCTCCAGAGAACTAGCGCCACTCCCTCTAGCAACCGTGGCAGCAGCGCTCCACAGAACTAGCTAGGATTTGATCATGGTATTGTTCCCTCAGGCAGTTGAAGAGGGACAATCGAAAGACCGAGGAAAAGATAGGAGGAAGTTGTGAGATGGGATGAGGAGAAAGAAGGGAATCGTGGGAGAGAAAGTGGTGGGAGCTTGTGGAGAGTTTGGAGTCAGAGGGAGATGGCATGTTATGCCTCACCCCAAGAACTTGAGTGATTTGACTCAAGACGTTTGGTGATCACCACCCCCCCCCCCTCCCTCCCCCTCATTTTCAAACTTGATAATACCTTCTGATGTAAACAAACGACTTCGTTCATTTTTTTGTTTGTCTTTCTCTAGGATGCTACTATCCTAGTGGGTGATAATTGCCACTTAGGGCCAAAAAATGCCATTTATTATTAGAGTTTCAGATTTCAGAATTAAAAACATGTGCTTGGGGGATTTATACGTCGTAAAAGTTGGTACATTTGCCGCGCACCACTATTGCAATAATAGATATTACCTTGCTTTATTGTTTCTCGTTTGAAAGCACCGAAATGTTCAGAGACGTAAATCTTACTTCAACTTGACTGTTGTTTCCTTGGTAACAAAACATTTCTTCAATAACAACAATAACAGCAACAATATCTTCACTGACATTTAATTTTACAACAATAATATTCTCTAAATATTCATTTTATTGTGTTTGAACGACGCAGTGTGATGATTTACTATCAGATTCGGATGAATAATTGCTGAAGGGATGGGTTGTGAGAAGAAGGTTTCTCAGGTGTTTGGAAGAATATTGGGTAGGGAGCGGTCGTGACTTGAACCGTAGGAATCATCCCTATACATCCACCGAGGCTCACGGTGATATGACCAACTTAATAATGTCAACGGACAAAATATCGCGGCTAAATAACCGCGGAGACCATCATAAATGTCCAGAAATAACTAGAACTATATATGTGTGTATATATATATATATATATATATATATATATATATATATATATATATATATATATATATATATATATATATATATATATATATATATATATATATATATATATATATATATATGTATATATATATGAATATATGAATCTTTATTAGACTATGTCATGGTAAACATGATTGCCTTTTGACACATAATAATAATCAAATACAAAATGAATGAAGTAGAAAAAACACATAATAATAAATGAATGAATGAATATTTGAGTTTTACGGAGCGTCAACGACTAGGACATAATAATAATACACACATGAATGATTGATGAAAAAATTATTGTAGAAAATAATGAGAGAGTAATAAACAGTAGCCTGATATGAAAAATTAATAATATGAACAGAGATATGAGAATAATATAAAAATAATTTGAAAAAAAAAATGAAGAATATCCATGCTAAGAATGTGATGAGTACAAATGGTTTCTCAAAATGGCAATAGATCCTTTCAAGGCTAAAATACCTATTAAATTGATGAAATCACTTTTCAGACTAAAAATTCTACAAAATTCAACAAAAAAACTTGTGATAGTGCCCCTAGCGCCTATCAAAAGAACGATCGGGGTGATATTTGAAATATTGTGGGTGGTTTTCAAGTATGAAGATGTTGTTTCATAGATGTTTTTTTTTTCAACATCCACATTTGTTGCTTGATCTAACCCTAATTCAAAACTAATTGTTGGATCGAGAACATATCCGTGATTGGTCTTTCGATTTATGGCAATGACGTCTATTCTACGGGTACTATCGTTTTCCCCCAAGCAGTGCACTTCTTCGTGTACCTCCAAACCATTTATCCGCAGTGCTGAGGCCAATGCAGCTTGGATGGTGTGATGCCAGGTGTTTCTCAGGAGAAATCCGTGCTGGCAGAATCCCAGGACGTGTGGAAGGGTTCCTATATCGATGCGACAACGGCTACCGTCCTGGGATCTGCCATGGAGGACTCTGACTGGGATACGTAGGCTGTGAGCTTGAGTGCATCAATCCATTCTGATGATGATAAACTATTTTTGTTGCTGACCCATTTATTTGATCAAGTATATTCTCTGTAAAGGACAACATCTTTTCCTTTTTGAGGAAGGGCACACCAGTTATTGAATTCCTTCTCTCTTAATACATCTCTTATGTTACTAGGTGTAATTTGTTTTCGGATTTAGAATGTGTATGAAGATTTTCATCTCTAACTTCCAACTTTTGTAAACATATTTCTCTCTCTTTCGATATATCTCTCGATTCCGTGACTTAGGCATTCTTTATTTTCTCCAACACATTGCAAATATTAATGTGCTGAATGAAAGCTTCCCATGTAGCACGGAAAATGGTTAATCCCTTGAATTTTCTAGCTGTATATAACATGCTATTGGGTGTGTCACCAGAGAGAGAGAGTATCTTCATTAAAGCACTTCTTATAATTTTGTCAAGACTCTCAGGGTAATTATTTGGAAGTTGAGTCAGAGGAGCATACTGTGAGGGATAGATCAGACATGGCCATATGTACTGACTGAGTACATTCAATTTTTGATCTGGCATCAGTAATGGGGACGATGTGATAATCTGAAGTGTATCTTTTAGATCAGCTATCACCCTTTCGGTGTCAAAAACGATAGTCTGAATAAAGTTGACTCCCAAATATTCAATCACCTCGATATATATCTTATCTATATCTTATCTCATCTCATATATATATATATATATATATATATATATATATATATATATATATATATATATATATATATATATATATATATATATATATATATATATATATATATATGTATATATATATATATATATATATATATATATATATATATATATATATATATATATATATATATATATATATATATGTTACCGCCGATCTTGATAGATGGCGATGAAAAACAGTGGACTGTATGTTGTTGAGTTACGGTGAGGCCAGATGGAACGTAAATAATCGGGTGCCGACTTGGCAATAATAATCAGGCCAGCATAAGCCAAACTCAGATTGTGCCTCGCCCCAAAACGATATGTTATGAACAACGTCGACTTGACGTTGTTAATCAAACCAAGCACACGCCAGTCCTGGTCATGCCTTTTTCCAAAGCCAAAGGAACCAGAGGGTGAATTACACCAACCTGGGTCAACATAATCAAATCAAAACCGAGAAGCGAAACAAAAATAGAATCTTCAGACCTGAGTGGTGTCCCCACACACCATTATAATAAATAAACAAGAAGCAAAGAGGCTTGCCAGAAACGAAACCCCCAACGCCGTAGATGCTGATGCACAAGTGTGTAGAGACGAGAAGCGAGCGATGTGGATGCCTGTCCCACCCCCACCAAGCCGAGAGCGTGACTGAATAGAAACAGCTGATGGGAGACGTCCAGATAGGTCTTGACTCGACCGAAGAAAGATTGCAACTGACTCACAAGCCGAGCCTGTGTGGTTCAAACAAACGTGAGAGACTGGCGAAGGGGAGTTCGATACAAGTGACTGGCGAGAGGGTAAACGATGCAATCAACTTGGTCGAAAGCCGGCCAAACTGGTTTTCAAGAATGCGGAATGGAATGGCAAGTCATGTCATGTTGCGCGTCTGGGAATAACATTGACGGAATCAAAACAAATAAGGCCAACTAGGGAAATAGATAGCTGGTCCCACAAAGACCGGCGTTAACATACCGCCCACCAAAATGATCATTTTAAAGCTGAGGTCAACGTTACGGAAAAATTAGGAAAATGAAATGAGAACAGCAAACTGTTCGTAAGAAGTCTTGCAACTTCATAGGCAACGTGAGCAAAGAGATTTTCACCGAATAATTGGATTGCTTTCCCAATTGGATCGGAGAACAGCAAAGGAATCGCACATTAGAGATGAGAGGTGGGCTTCTTTGGGGAGTAGGACTGGGTACCGCACCTCTTCAGGAAGTGACGCAATCTTCCACCCACCTTGAGTAAGCCCGAGGGTTCGAGAAACGGTTTCAGCGAAGCGATCCGGGATGAAACCTGTCCCTGTTCGGCAAGTTGGCTGATCTCGGTTGCATAAAAGTGGTTTTGAGTGACTCTTATGATCATTTCAAGAGCGTCTTGCAGCTCCACAGGTTTTAAAGAACCCGTAGGAAGGAGAATCTTGGATCGTTCAGCCAATAAGAGACGGGCAAATCGAACTACATACCCAAAGACCCGTTGTGCTTTGAGAAGTGTGGAAAACTTTCGAAAATTCACCAGGAGAGGATCTACTTTGACCGTTGTGGTCAAAGCGACCATGGAAGCCCTAATGTCTGGCAATTCAGGCAATAAATCAGTAGATGGCACAGAGATAGGCCACAGAACATGGGGACTTCTGAGAAAAGAAGGACCCGAGAGGTACAACGGGTATTCCATGAGCTGAGGAGGCAGTATTCCACGAGAAGCGCAGTCAGCGGGATTTTCTTCGGAATCCACGTGTGCCCAGTTGGTAGGAGTGGAGTTGTCAAGTATCTCCACTACCCGGTTGGCGACGAATGTCTTTAGTCGATGTGGAGGGGTGGCAAGCCAGGCGAGCACAATAGTCGAATCAGTGTAGAGGGTTACTGACTCCACGACAAGAGTGCTGAGTGAGGGAAGAGTACCTTTCAGCACACGCGTTAGAAGCAAAGCAGCAGAGAGTTCAAGCTTAGGGATGGTCAAGGGTTTGACCGGGGATACTTTACTCCTTGCTCGCAACAAACTAATATGCGAAGTTGCATGATTCGTTGTGTGAAGGTAAAGTATCGCAGCGTAGGCCTTCTTGGAGGCATCACAAAAGCCTACAAGTCGATGTATGCCTTGTGAAGCAGGAAATGCGCGTGGAACTCGGAAATTCGAGAGAAGAGAGATCTCGGCTACCGCGTCCAACCACCTTTGAGCAAGAAGCGGTGGTAAAACGTCGTCCCACTGCACACGCGATAACCAGAGTTGCTGAAGAAAAATCTTCATCCAGCATACAAGAGGGGTGAGGAATCCCAAAGGATCAAAAATGCGCGCAATGTACGACAAGACCGTGCGCTTCGTTACCACGCCTTCGAATGGTAAGGTGTGGAAAGAGAAATCATCCAATCGGGGATCCCAGAACAGACCAAGGATCTTGATGCCCTGATCGTCATCCGAAAACACGACTGGAGTCTCTGGATGATCATCCGGAAGTGCACTCAATGCTTCTGGGAGGTTACTGGCCCACCTTCGGAGTTCGAAACCTCCAATAGCTAGAAGAGCCTGTAATTCCGATTGAAGAATGCGAGCTTGAGCAAGGTCTGCTGCGCCAGACACGATGTCATCCACATAGATGTGAGATGTTGAAGCACGCGAAGCATTAGGGAAAGGAGCCCCTTCGTCGTGCACGAGCTGCTTCAGCACTCGTTGAGCAAGAAAAGCTGACGGTACGAGCCCATACGTGACCGTTTTGAGCTCATATTCTCTTACTGGAGAGTCTGCACAAATATGTGCTGATATTTGCGGTCAGATGGTTGGACCAGAATCTGACGATACATCTGCCGAATGTCAGCACAAATTGCGATGGTATGAGAACGAAATCGAGTTAAAACGCCCGGGAGTTCGCTCTGAAGCTTGGGACCACTGAGTAACAGCTGATTAAATGAGGTGCCTCTCTCATCTGGAGGAGAGGCGTTAAATACCACTCTCAGCTTTGTTCTGGAGCTGGTAATCTTGTGTACACAATGATGCGGAATCACGTAGCTCGAAGAGGTGCTTGCAAGATGCATGTGTTGCGATTGAATATAGTATTGCATGAATGCTTGATACGTAGCATCATGATCAGGATTGCGTTCCTTTCGCCGCTCCAGACTCAAATAATTCTGGAGGGCGGCCTCATGATTAGATCCGAGAGGAGAGGATGTGTTCTTGAAAGGGAGTGCTACCGAATAGCGTCCGGAAGGGTTCCGTGAGTGCGTAGAAAGAAAATGCTCCTCACAAAGTTCATCGTCCGGATCAACTTGAAGAGAACGTGAAACTTCTTCCGATTCCCAAAACAATCGAAGAGTAAGATCCAATGGAGAACCAGTGCAAGCAAGCAGAGAGAGCGGAGGCTGGAACTCGGCATCCGAACACCGAATAGGACCCAAAACCACCCAGCCGAAGACCGTGTTTATGGCAGATGGACTGCCACTCATCACAATATCACCTGACTTTTCAAGAATATCAGGGTATAAATCGGCGCCGATCAAAAAGTCGATCTGATCGGGCACATGAAAGCGGTCGTCGGCAAGAGAGAGACAAGAGAGAACGTTCAAACACCACAAGCGGAACGGTGGTGGTTGGAAGTTGACTCGCTATCGCAGGCATAACGTAGGCTTGCACACTGAGAGAGGTTGCAGGGATGAACCGGGAAGAGATACTGCATTGAACAGTCCCAATGACCCGAGCACTAACGTGACCAATACCAGAGAGTTCGGAATGACAAGGATTGATTTTCAACCCTAGCTTCTGAAGGAACGAGTGAGTGAGAACAGAGATTTGTGAACCACAGTCGATAACCGCACGGATAGGTTGCAGTTGACCGTGAGAATCGCGGATCGAGGCGTGAACAGTGCCCAACAGAGCTGTGGGTAGCACTGGCTTGCTTGTCTTGACTTGACAAGCGAGAGTTTGAGGATGAGGTGAGGTGGTCTCCGGAGGAGAAGAGACTTCGGTTGCTGAAATGTCACGAGTCAAGGGGTTGATTCGTGCAGTGTGTAACAGCGAATGATCTCTGTTACTTTGGCAAGTACCGCAAACACTCTTAGAGGTGCATTGCGGTCTGAGGTGAGCGCCCATGCAGTTGAAGCAGCGTTGCAGGCGACGTAACGTGTTGTATTTGTCGTCAACGGACTGTTGCCGAAATACGGAACACGAGTATAGAGAATGCTCCCCTTTGCAGACTGGACACGAAGATTATTTCGTAGAAGAGCTTGCTGATTTGCTTGCTCGCGAGATTTAAAGCTGACGGGTGGAGGGTTAGCAACCAACAAGGAATTGATTCGCTTTGTGGAAAGCGGAATAACTTTTGAAGAGCTAGCTGCTTGTTTATCGAGCCCACACAATTCCATCGTCCTAGACTGCTCTTCAATGAATTTGATCAACGACGCGTAGCTAGGAGTGCTGTGCGATGAATGTTTCTGCTCGAAGGCATTGCGCGTTGATGTGTCGAGATTTGTCAGTGCTAACGAGAAAAGCAGAAAATCTGACAAATCTTCGATATTCAGAGCTTTCAACGCTTCGATCGAAGTCTTATGAACTTTCAGAAATGATCGCAGCCCAGAATGTGAATTGGTTTTGACTTTTGAGAGGCGTAAATTCTAAAACCTGTTGAACATACGTGGTGGCTAACAACCGAGGGTTATGATACCGACTGACAAGAGCATTCAGTGCCACAGAATAATTGGCTTCCGTAATCGGAAACCCGGAGACGAGGACAAGGCGTTGTCTTTGAGGGTGGTCCTCAAATAATGGAATTTCTGAACTTGATTCAGATCGTTGTTCTCGTCGACGAGAGATTTGAATGGAGAATAGTATTCCGTCCATAGAGTTATGTCACCAGAGAATGACGGCAACGTGATTGTCGGCAATGAGATGGCTCGAAAACCATTTTGATTAGGCGACTGAGGCGGAGTAGGCGTCGTCGCGGCAACGGCGGCGAGGTACAGCCCACGAGTCGCATACAACATTTCCTCGAAGCTGGCTTCAACAGCGTCGACCGGTAAGGCATCGTCGCCTTCGTCAAGCTGAGCGTTCAAAGATATTATTTCTCTCTGAACTTCCTCAAAGTTGGCTTCCAAAACGTCAAGTTTGTCGTAGCGGGGTTTGTACAACGGAACTTTGGCACTATCAAGCGTTTCAAAAGCATCGTAGGAGCGTTGTAGCGTCGAAAATGTTCGCTCACGTTTTGCCGTGAGCATTGCTTGTTGTTTCGAGATTTTAGACGCCATTATAGCGAATGAATAACCACAAATGCAAAAACACGAAACAAGAACAAGGACCAAAGACTAATGATATGAATTAATCACGGAGAAATAACCGTCGAACGCAGAGAGAAAGAATGATGCTGAATCATACCACTACTGGGTGTCTAGGACACGAGTTGAACCAATGTTGATAATAACTCGCACAGACGGACAAAATGAATTATTGCGACGTGGAAGCCGTCTCAATGCCGAGGCCACCTGAGTCACACAGCACACCGATACAAGAGTGTGAAGGCGAACGACCGGAATCCAGAGGTGGACTCTGCCAAGCGAACGAAAATATAGTTCGGGGGTGGACTCCGCCAAGAGAACAAGAATAGAATCCGGAAGTGGATTCCGCCTCACCGTCACGAGAAATTGGAACCAAAATAATCTTTGGCTCAAAGGGACCAAAATGTTACCGCCGATCTTAATAGATGGCGATGAGAAACAGGGGACTGTATGTTGTTGAGCTACGGTGAGGCCAGATGGAACGTAAATAATCGGGTGCCGACTTGGCAATAATAATCAGGCGAGAATAAGCCAAACTCAGATTGTGCCTCGCCCCAAAACGATACGTACTGAACAACGTCGACTTGACGTTGTTAATCAAACCAAGCACACGCCAGTCCTGGTCATGCCTTTTTCCAAAGCCAAAGGCACCAGGGGGGTAAATTACACTAACCTGGGTCAACATAACCAAATCAAAACCGAGAAGCGAAACAAAAATAGGATCTTCAGACCTGAGTGGTGTCCACACACACCATTAGAATGAATAAACAAGAAGCAAGTAGGCTCGCCAGAAACGAAACACCCAACGCCGTAGATGCTGATGCACAAGTGTGTAGAGACGAGAAGAGAGCGATGTGGAAGCACATCTGACTGAATAGAAACACCTGATGGGAGACGTCCAGATAGGTCTTGACTCGACCGAAGAAAGATTGCAACTGACTCACAAGCCGAGCCTGTGTGGTTCAAACAAACGCGAGAGACTGGCGAAGGGGTGTTCGATACAAGTGACTGGCGAGAGGGTGAACGATGCAATCAACTTGGTCGAGAGCCGGCCAAACTGGTTTTCAAGAATGCGGAATGGAATAGCAAGTCATTTCATGTTGCGCGTCTGGGAATAACATTGACGGAATCAAAACAAATAAGGCCAACTAGGGAAATAGATAGCTGGTCTCACAAAGACCGGCGTTAACAATATATATATATATATATATATATATATATATATATATATATATATATATATATATATATATATATATATATATATATGTATTTATTTTTTCTCTCCTTTTTTTCTACCTAAATATATATATATATATATATATATATATATATATATATATATATATATATATATATATATGTGTCTAGCATTGGTCAGAAATATTTGTGGATATCATGAAATCGCATCTCTTCTTTGATTCGCATTTATTTCAGAATTCTGTTTTCAACCATGATATAATCATTTTCCAATTATTGGCTCGATGAAAAAAAAATTCACAGCATGTTTATACACATTTTATTCCACAAACTATATATATATATTTTTTTTTTAATAACATCGAAACTTGATACAAAATCATTGTTCTCCAATTAAGGCTATGGATGAAAGATAGGATCGTTTGGACGGGGCAACACAAGGGCGATCTTACCACCCCATTTTGGTTATTCAAAACTAATGATCTTCAACACCAGGACTGCGCCGTCTGTGACCATAATTTTTGGCCGTAGATAAAAGTCTTTCAGTATAAACACACGAATGTTGATATCTTCAACTTTGAACTAAGTCTCCTGGGCAATGATCACTTCTTTCCCTCGACAGCAGATGTAAAATTGATCATTAAACAAAATGCACAAATTAAATTAGTGATAGGCCTAAAATGTTATAATTAGGCCTATCGCTCTACTAATTAATGGTCGTGGCCAATTAGTACTTCTGAAACTATATCTGAATATTCTAAACTATATCGCAAGGAAATTTTCATAAAAAATTAATTGAATTTTTAAAAAATATTTTCAAGTCACAAAATGTAGTTAATCCTGAAAACATGGCGGAAATAATTCAAAAAATCATAATATCGGATTAAAATCAAATTTTGAAAAATCCTTGGATTTGAGTCTGGTAATAAGTACAAGTAAAAAAAAAACAGCAGATTTGAATATATCATCTCTGAGAGAAAGATATCTGAAACTGAGTGAATAAACATTGTCTGCAAGCATACAAGGACTGGGTCCCCTAACTCCCACACAAGAAGATGCGTCACTCTAAACTTAAGGGAGGACAGAGGTGAAAATCTTATGATCCAAGGTATAATATTAAACAGTCTCAATACTGAACAAGTAACACGAAGAATACAAAAAATAAAAATATAATTTTTGTATTTTTTGTATGGATTTTGTATGTTTTTTGTATAAATTTTGGCATTACTGGAAAACATCTTTTCTGGTTAACCAACACGGATAATTTCGATATTCGAAGTGTCAACTAATCGCAACGAACCAGTGCATATTCTAATAGTGGGTATTTGTTCTAACGTCACATTAATACTTTTGCTGTTGGAGATTTTTGAAGTTTTATCAAATTTTATTTTGTTTTTTTGAAAATTTACCAAATATTCATCATTTTACTGTACTACTATTTTTGATTTGTTCAAGTTTTTATTACCTACTTCTCTCCAAATATTATTGAGGAAAATTCACGAAAATTGCAACATATTCCAACGGATAGTTATGGAGAAAAGTTGTTTCTTACACTCAATTATTGCAAAATAGTTGATATAAAAGACAAAATTGAAAAAAAAAAAAAAAAAAAGTGTAAATACTCATGTTCTCACCTCTGTCCTCCCGAGAACTCGGAGAAAAGTGTACCTAAATACCTTGTCAGTAGGCCTATAGGGCTACGTTTCTCAACAAGGCATCTTGCGCATCTACTTGCGCAGGAGGTCCGTACAAACATCTCTGCACCACATTGGGCTCGTTCCTCCGCAGACATTAGTCCCATTATGTACCATTTACCGCCACGGCACGAACCATCAAGACGACGTGTTGTTGTAGAATGTAGGTCCGAAATCACGCAAATAAAGCCGAGTTGTGTAAACACAAAACTGTACATTAAACTTCCTCGTATCAAGTGGATAAATAAAATAGAATTAAACCATTAAAATATGTACATTATAGTGTTTATTGATGAAAAGGCAGTTAATATGACACCGTTAGTTGAGATTCGCGCCGCTTGGTGGCAGGCAGAACATAACGGGTCGAACACATTATGTTAGATTACAGAAATATGTGTTGGTTCATTAACTATTGTTTTCCTAGTCTCTTGTATTTACTCGAGCGGTCGGGGGCCATTTGACTGAAAACAAAACTTCCATTTGTTTGGTTTGTTCACAGAAGAGTAACCTGGTTGACTACACACCATATACACGCCACGAACATAGAGATGATTAGCATGCGGATCCAACGGCCTGACGAGGCAACGACGCGGCCGACCAGACAGTTGGCCGCCGTTCCGGTTAACATGGGAGTCTGATAAAGGGACAAAGCTAACCACAACAAGAGCCGATCAGTCAAATATTGCTAGGTATTGCCAGGTATTGCCAGGTATTGCCAGGTATTGCCAGGTATTGCCAGGTATTGCCAGGTATTGCCAGATATTGCCAGGTATTACCAGGTATTGCCAGGTATTGCCATGCTTACAACAGCCTATGACTTCTGAAGCAGTGCTGACCGATGAGAGATGGATTCATTCTTCAGTTTCAATGCTTACCAAGATGCATTGAGGGTTGCGTTGGTTTGCCGCCAGGAGATGGTAACTTCACTTGGCTTTTAAATACGCTCCATTTCCTGAGTACTTTTCTGAAAACCATTGATCGCTGCTCTATCTAGTGTTGTTTTGGAGAAACGGCTGATAGGCTGGCAAACTTGATGACTGTTGTTATTAGCTGAGCCGATGTCATTGAGTAAAGTTAGTTCTTTTTATCACCACTTATCTACGCACTGTCAATGGTTCTTCACACGTGGACCGTGAATTGGAACATATATTCAACATGGGAGGGATAGGAAGTGAGGACACCATCTCCAACCGGCAAACCAACGCAACCCTCAATGCATGTTGGACCCCACCAACAGCTGGTTATACGGGGCTACGAACGAGCGAGTGATGATAGATAAGAGGACGTTTACATAAACCCATGCCTTGGGCGGGACTCGAACCAATGAGCCCAACGGTGACATCAGTGTCTAGCTGCTAGCAAGATGGGCGTCAGTAGACTGAGCCACGGGGACCGGTAACAGGAGGGAGAGACAGAAAAAGAGAGAGAGAGAGAGAGAGAGAGAGAGATGAGAGAGAGAGAGAGAGAGAGAGGGAGAGAAAGAGAGAGAGAGAGAGAGGAGAGAGAGACTTGGAGAAGGAGAAGAGAGAGAGAGAGAGAGAGAGAGAGAGGAGAGAGAGAGAGAGAGAGAGAGAGAGGGAGAGAAAGAGAGAGAGAGAGAGAGACTTGGAGGAGAGAGAGAGAGAGAGAGAGAGAGAGAGAGAGAGAGAGAGAGAGAGAGAGAGAGAGAGAGACAAAGAGAGAGGAAGAGCAGGCGCAGAGTGGACTTTATGGGCTGCGGCGAGCGTGTGGTCTAAGTGGTGGGTCGTGCCAGCCCCAGCGCCTGGTTAATGGACCATTGGGCCAAGACCCAGTTCCCAGCGGCACGGGCGTTACATGTCGTCGGCACGATTCGTCACCCCACGGCACGGCGTGCGTGGCCAATCGAAACAAGTGTAATTCACTGCACAGGTGGCTCTCGCTTCCATCTCATCTTACCGTCATCTCATTCAAGCATTAGACCTTAGTCATCGTACTGTACGTCGTTAAACACCATATGAATTGACACATGACAACC
>OZ023336.1:6802900-6811011 GCA_964007535.1 Brachyptera risi | reverse complement strand
AATATATATATATATATATATATTTATATATATATATATATATATATTTATATATATATATATATATATATATATATATATATATATATATATATATATATATATATATATATATATATAGAAATTAAAATTGTCTCCTTGATCCATATTCATGATAATAAAATATAATTCCGGTAATATCAAGTGAAGTTTCTTCAATAAATTGAAAACCTAACGTTTCAATGCGTTCTCACGCATCCTGTTCACAGTTACAAATATCTAATACTATCATAATAATATTATTATATCATATATATAATATGATATGATAGGCCTATATATTATACAATAATATTGAATATTTTTACCTGTGAACAGGATGCGTGAGAACGCATTGAAACGTTAGGTTTTTGATAAATTGAAAAAACCTCACGTGATATTACCGGAATTATATTTTATTATCATTTATATATATACATATATATATATATATATATATATATATATATATATATATATATATATATATATATATATATATATATATATATATATATAAATATATATATATATATATATATATATATATATATATATATATATATATACTCATATATATATATATATATATATATATATATATATATATATATATATATATATATATATATATATATAAATATATATATATATATATATATATATATATATATATATATACTCATATATATATATATATATATATATATATATATATATATATATATATATATATATATATATATATATATATATATATATATATATATTCTGAGTGCAAACACAAGATTTCTTCTTTCTTGCACTCAGTAATATATCTTCCTTTCATCATGTGTTGTTGGTAGTTTCATTATTGTTTTTGTAATCTGTTGTATCTGTTGTGCGTAATTATAAGGTAAGGATAATAAACGAAATAAATAAATGAATAAATCAATAAGTATATATATATATATATATATATATATATATATATATATTTATATATATATATATATTCATTTATATATATATATATATATATATTTTTTTTTTTCTCTCATTTATATTTTTATATATATATATATATATATATATATATATATATATATATATATATATATATGTATATATATATATATATATATATATATATATATATATATATATATATATATATATATATATATATATATATATTCACATAAACATATACATATATATATATATATATATATATATATATATATATATATATATATATATATATATATATATATATATATCACCCGAAACCCTCCTGGGTGAAAACTTGAGGCCTGAAATATTTCAGCATCTACAAAATCTCTTTCATATAAAAGGTGTGAAATCAAAACTGTATGCCAAATACAACTCACAAATTATTCTTCAATAAGACCTAAAAAATAACAGGAAACACTCTCAGTCCATTTCTCTATTCCAAAATCCCATCATTTTGATGATATTCAGTAGGTTCAGTAATTGAGAGCCTGAATTACAGGCCTACATTTGATTGGGGAGTTCACTTCATAGAAACATCATCACGTTATATAGCTATAGGCACGTTAGATTGAAATGGGGCCATTATTCGGGGTTTAGTGATAGAAGCATGAATTTTTCACCACACATTTGAATCATGATTTAAAGAAAAATGGTTCGGGGAGGCCTTCGAAAAGTTGTCCAGCTTAGGGGTGGGAGAGGGTTGAAATTTGGGGGTGGAGAAGATTGATTAATTTCTTGAGGGTATAGTCTACACAATTTGAAAGGGTATATATTACATGATGGGCCAATAAATGGTATGAATAGATACTCCAATTCGGAAAAACGGTCATTTGACCTTGGGGTTGACCACTCTGTTGACCTTTGACCTTTTATCAACCTTCAACTTATTTCACTATAATTCCGTCTTGCGACCATTCATTTTGAAGGTAATTGTTCAAGGAATGTTAATATGAAATGATATTTGAATCTCCCCCGAACATCATCAAATGAGGTGCAAACTTCGGTGTGCCAAATTTAAAAAAATATGAGAAAATGGAACAAGGCCCTGAATTTGATTTTCCGGAAAAATTTTGCTCACTTGTAGCTGATTCTAAATTCATATCAATTGAATGATGAGGAAATTTTCCCTATTTGGGGAGAAAAAAAGTCAAAATTCTGAAAAAGTGATATATATATATTTTTTTTTTTTCTATCTTGAACACGTAGTCAGAGCTGTTATTACTGTATATATCTCCACAATGAACCATATAGTCAAATCGGGTGCCGGTATGCAATCAATTTAGAGGCCCAAAATCTGGTCCGAAAGGTTTTCAAATATTTTGTAATCGGCCAAAATGAAATGAATTGAATCTTATCTTGCGACCATCCTTCCTTTCAAGAGGGAATTGTACCGTGAATATAATTCTCACGTCACACATTTACTAATTGATTTACTCTCCATTTTCTCCATTATTCACATCTTTGGATCAGAAAGACAAGTATTATGTTTGATGACGTTCACCACATATGGTTATGAAAACTCTCTTCGACATGTGCAAGACGCACTTGTTTGACAGCCACAGGTATCCTCTATGCATCCGTTTTTCAACTTGCAAAATATTACTTCGTCGCAGGAATGCATGGCGTCTGCTAGTGTTGTTCAACGAGGTTCCCACATCCTTGAAAATCCCATAAGCCATCCCCAATCCGATGCATTGGGAAGTGTCTGCATGAGAGTTGAAGATGTGCCCCACACAAAGCCTGCCTGAAAGCAGCTCGCCTTACATGCTGTCTCAACGCGTCTTGGGTTGGTGGCAAGGCTTCCATTACCGCCTGTCTCTGGGTAAACTGTTCTTCTCTGCACTGAAGAACGTGTCTGACGTGGAAGAACTAGCCCTATCATGAAACTGGATGACAAACTTTTCTACAAGAAGGAAAGACTCCTCGTTTATTGTTTCTGGTTCAGAGGATAACTTCCGGAATAACTTTGTTGATTCTGGGAGAAGATTCCAAACTCACCAGGCCGTTCCCTTATCTTTCCCAGCAAAGTAAGAGCAGTTGTCGCACCTTTTCACAGCAGGAAGAAGGGCAATGCCAAAGATTCATTAGGATCAAGGGTTGGCAATCTCGTGAGCAGCTATGCTTCTCAAATGCTCCAAGCTCAAAATGCTCAAAACCCCCAAGCATATGAAACAGTTGCCGTTCATTTTCATCAGCTCGGAGAAACTTATGACATTTTTTGGTGAAGTACTTGAACTGTCCACTTGCCGTATAGTACCAAGTTCTCTCTTCTGTCTCGTGAACGATTTGAGTGAGTTGGCCGAATAAACCTCCCGAATGATATCCACTCGAGGGGCTCTCTTTAGCTGAGACACGATGTGAGGAACGAACATTTGGGTAGCATAAGTGATAAGTGATCAAAAGTTTTCAACCAAATGCTTATGTGGCTGCAGCATGTGACAATCACTTCTCCATCTTGAATAATTGTGTCAATACTTTGGGTAATCGCCACCAAGTTTGATGAGACGTCTAGCATACAGAAAAAAATGCCTGTTTGTTTCTCTGCCTCAAATGTCCATCCTGGAAGATGGATGGAGGACAGGGATTATTCTCGTGTTCAAAAAAATTATTCAGGTCTCCATTTCTCGTTGACAGCCGATGTTGAAGCGTGAAAATGAAGCACAGTCGTTTTGCATAGACATGACTTGTGTACCTATTGCTTTGATCCAACCTTTTCAAGAGGAGGCGCGAAAAGTTGTAGCTTATTCTTACGTCGGACGTGACTTACTATGGAAACATATGAGAATGGAGGCGATCGTCGACGAATGCATCGAACTGTTGGTTACCGAGCCCCTCAATGCTTTTCAGTGTGTCGTGACTGCTGTCATAGGTAACAATTCCTTATCCTGTGACCATAGAAGATCATTCCCAGTTTCTTCTAAAGGATTCCTAAAATCTTCCATAGCATCTACCACGTTGACCAAGTCAGATGCGAACTTTGTCTGAGAACTGGTATTCTGCTCATGATGTTTGTTATCTTTTCGATCCACTTTTTCGAACTCGGCTACTGGTACAATTCGTGCCATTTCTGGGCCGACGATCTTCTATCTGCGCAGTGCTTCCGTGTTTTGCAGAATACCAATGGCACCACCCTCTCTTTTTATGAGAGCATTTGTCTGCTCAAATGCCTGATATAAGGCCATGGCAGAAAAAGCGTTTTCAGTTTTCCTTACCAGAAAGTTTCCCTTTTTGTACTCTTCATGCACATCAGGACAGGTATGCTCTGATGCCATCATATCTCTGAGATGAACAGTCAGCCAACGCGAGTAATTTGTAAGATTAAGGGCAAACCATCACGGAATAATTTCAGAAAGCATCTTGTTCCACAGTTTGAAATCAGCGCTGCGAATTGAACGAATAAATCCAAGAAGAATGAGTTCCAGTTCTTCAAAACTGTAGACCAGTATTTGAAGTGTGGAACCATTTCTTCCTGTTTTTGACACCATTGATCAAAACTAATACTGTCTGTCCTCCACGCATTGTTCTTCATTGTCAGAAGCACGGCGGCGAAGAACACTGAGAGCTGTGGCAGTCAGCTGGGGGGCTCGTCTAGTTTTCGTGGCATGTGCAACTCGAATGAAATATTCAGCTACACCCTGATGAGCTACAGTTGCTTTTGCCAATGCTTCAACCAAGCCACTTCCATCCATCCAACACCCCATAATTCCAAGGATTGCCATTTCGATATGTAGCCCGCCATATAACCCGCCAAATATCAGCAGAAATGTCAACTTCGGATTTCCTCAATAATATAGTGAGAATAATAATATCATCGGTCAAACTGTGAGAGAATCAGGGAAGTGAAATTATTCTTATTCGACATGCATTCAGAATTGTTAGAGGAGGTCCAAGTGAACATTCTTTCTAAGCAGAATAATCAGTCGTTTCTTAAATGTTCTGTACTATATATTATCCAAAATGTGTATATTATATAAGTCCATTCCGAAGTGGTGTAGAGGGTGAGGCGGATCGGGACCGGGACCGGGAGGAGAAGATAGAACACGTGTATCCGGTTTGATGTCACTGTTGAAGTCAGTTCAATCCAGGATTATAGTTATACAATCCTAGGTTCAAATCGATCACACTGATGAAAATGGAAATCATACGTCGAGATCGTGTTCATGGTACACTCGGCTTTGGAACGAATAGTTGCAAGATAAGTGTCACGTGAAAATAACATTTTCCCCGATTAAAAATTTTGGCAGCCTCACCAATCAAATTTGAGGGGTTCTGTATTCAAATTTATATGTGTCCATTAGCAATATATAGCATTAAATGATAAATTATCGAGTCATATCCGGTTTTAACTGCAGAGACTACCATAAAATAAAATATGATCAACTTTTTCCTCCGCAAAATTTCAATTCCTGATTCTACCTACTCAGAATAGCAAAGTATTTTTGCCATTTGATCATGATAAATTTATAACTTTAAACTGGTGAGATGAATTGCAACGAAAAATTGAAACTTTGGGCCTTGTTACATTTTCTCAAATTTTGTAAAATTTGGCAGTCCGAAGTTTGCACCTCATTTGATAATGGTCGAGAAAAAATAAAATATTATTGCATATTCTTATTCGGTGAACAATTATCTTCAGAACGAATGGTCGCAAGACGGGATTCGAGTGAAAATGAGCTGTATGCAGATAAAAGGTCAAAGGTCATTACTGGTCAATCCCAAGGTCAAATGACTGTTTTTCAAAATTCAAATATACGTTCAAACTATTTAATGACC
The DNA here is from genome assembly GCA_964007535.1 of Brachyptera risi. Taxonomy (NCBI): domain Eukaryota; kingdom Metazoa; phylum Arthropoda; class Insecta; order Plecoptera; family Taeniopterygidae; genus Brachyptera; species Brachyptera risi. The sequence goes on along the minus strand of OZ023336.1, from coordinate 6,805,224 downwards.
TATTATGAATATTGTATACTATTCAGTTGCGCAGACTACCCTCAAGAAATTAATCAATTTTCTCCACCCTCAAATTTCAACCCTTTCCCACCCCTAATCGGAGAAATATTTTTCGGGACTCCTCAAGCCATTTTTGTTCAAATCACTATTCAAATACGTGGTGAAAAATTCATGCTTCTATCACTAAACCCCGAATAATTAATCTTACGTGCCTATAGCTAATAATAGCAGATACAAATATCGTCGCGCGCACACTAAGCCAACACAAAATAATTCTGCTTGCCATTTTGATCTCTTATTTTTATTTCGTTTCTTTTATATTGGGTTTTTAACGACGCACTGTAATGATGACTGAGAACTATTGGCGTCGAATGAATGATTGATGAGATGATGGGATGATGAGATGAGGGTTTCATAGGTAGTGGGGAAGATAGTGGGAAGGAAGTGGTCGTGGCCTATATGGTAGAAACCATCTCGGCATTAGCCTAGACTACAGAGGGAAACCACGAAAAACCCCTGTAAAGATGGACGATGGCGGGGATCGAACCGGGTCCGATATGCCCCTTCACCTCCCGGATCACATGAAGCGAGTGCGCTAACCACTCAGCTACATGTGCCGGTCCATCATAATCGTATGGTAAAATATCGAACGACAGAATGCCTCAAGCAGAAATGAATAGAATTTAATAACACAATATCATTGTCTGTTCATTATTAACCTTCTTCATCTCAATATCAAGCTCCGAAAATAGGCTTATAGAAGACAAAAGTCTCATGCGGGTCTCGAACCCACGCCCAACAGTGGCTTCAGTTCATAAAGCGGTGCCTCACCTAACCCTGCTACGGAGTGGCTGTAGCATAATCCGAACTATATGACAAAATCATTTTTGAAGTTTAGCGTTCAGGTTACAATAGTTTTGTTCAGGCTTAACATCATGCTATAGCTAACTCTCAGTTAACCAAGTCTCAGAATAGATCACTATCAGAATAGCTCTTGCTCATAATAGCCTCCTCTAAGATTGGCCAATTCCCTGATGTGTTAACTCTCAAATTAGAAAATTAGCTGAAAAAATAACTTGCAGATTAGCTAACTCTGAGATAAGTCAACTCGCAGCTGACTGTGAGATGTTGTAGCAGGAAGTGTGGCCTGCACTCGTGAGTCGAGTCTTGCTGTAATCCACGTGTCACGACCTCCAGGGGTCAAGGGGTCACCGAGGTCAGAGGTCAACCAACACTCACAGGAAGTACACGACGAGGGTCCGTGCAGGGACGTGGGAGACCCCGTGTGCTTATATGAGTGAAAAGAATCTCAAATCGAAACTACCAATCGTCAATGTTAAAGAATGTGCACTACAAAGCATCCTCCACAAAATGAAAATGTTTTTGTTATGAAAATTAGTTATAATTAAAATTAGTTAAAATTAGTTATAATTAATTATAAAGTTATAATCTCATGGGTAATTCCAAAACTCTTGATCATGAATGTCTGAAAATCTTTCCGCCCGATTGTCACCGAATAATACACATCTCCACGTAAGAAGATGTGTGATGGGACTGATGATGTTCGCCCCGCCCTGATGGAATTGGGAAATTACGACAACGTCATATTTTGTACTAATTATCCACCATTTCGCATCCCTAAATCGACTTTTGCACCCCAACCCTTGACAGAGATATTTACATTTCAAGTGGGCGGGGCTAATTTAACGACAGCCTCGCCCACTTTAGAAAAGTGAAAAAAAAAACATCTGGGCGGGGCTAACTTAATGGACCCTGAGTGATGGACAGAAGAGATTCATGAGGATCAGTCAGTATTGCCTGGCGACCTGAACAGTAAACAAACAAACAGAAAAACAAACATTTACTTTATTCTTTCACGAAGTGAGGACTCTAACGCTACTCCAACGGACCTGAGGGTCGATTGTGAAACTCTTTCAACAACTCGTTCGACAACGATATCATTCGTTATCTCTACCGTAGTGACAACCAAGTTCTCACTTACCCCTATGGTCTAACTTTCGTTAGACTTCTCACAGTGACAACTCTAGTCGACACGAGATCTCATTTGAAGGACGTTATATGTTAAGATAGTACATCATTCACCATGGCAATATGAAGGCCCGAAAACCTCCTCTGCATTTCGAACATCTCAAACCTTATAGTGCAGTCATCTGCTTTAGACAAACAACACTTGGGTCTTGATAGTTTCACTACTTCATCACATTTAGCTCGATTATCTGAGTGGGCCTACTTCATGTGGAAAAAGGAGAGAATACCGAGAGCGATGGGGTTGATATAGCAGAAGACAATGGAGCTAAGAGAAG
>OZ023336.1:6592900-6800400 GCA_964007535.1 Brachyptera risi | reverse complement strand
TTATTACAATTTTGAATGCAATTTTCAGCCGTTTTGAAGGAAATAATTTAATAGACTTGTTTCATTCATCAAATATTATATGAACAATAGCAGAATTATGTTGCCAAGATTCACTGCTTTCTGGATTCAACATTTGCCCAACAATGAAGTATATTTTGTATATGCGTCAAGGTGTGTAAAGTTTTCGATTATACCAGAGTTGATAAAGTAGCAAAGGTGGAACTACTTTAACGACTCTTATTGTACCTCATTCAGATATCTCACTCATCTTTCAAGGCATATTCTGCGTTTGTCTAATTAAACATAAAAAAATATTGTCTTTTATTTTCATCAGTTGAAGCTATGATAGGATACCAATGAGGCGGTGAACAGGTGGAAGCAATTAGATCATTGCATGATTAGAGTAATGAATCAGGAGGGCAGCCAGTTGAAAAGATTGTATGTTCAACTCTTCATCACATTCCATATAACATCTCGCTCATTTACAACACTCAAGTAAAACGCTCAAGGTGACAAGCCACTGAGAATCACGATTTTTCTCATTTTTTTTCGAATCATTTTTATTCACACTCTATAAAAGAACCTCAAAAAGGTTTGTCACATTTGGAGACTTCTGTCACACTATCAAACGTGTATGTGTCATATTTCAAGCCATTGTGGTGAATAAAGATCAACAATTTGTACTGCCTGTAACTCCTTTCAGTATTTTCATGCGCATGCGATTACGGAAATCGCTACTCCTTTTAGTGGTAATACTTGAAGAACTACTTGTTCATGTGAATGCAATGTGATATTCTTGACAATAAATGAGAACCACATTTTCAATTTGGGCAAAATTTTCCTTCAAATAAATTTTCAAATTCAATTATTTTGTCCAAAACTGAGAAGAAAAATATTTGCGAAGTTCCAGTTATAAAAAAAAAATCAATTTCGGAGTAAATTCCAGAATGTGCTTTCCGTTTATCTTTTATACATTCGTGCTGAAGAATATAAGAGAATAATAGCTTCAAAAACACTAAAGAATATAAGAGAATAATTGCTTCAAAAACACTAAAGAATATAAGAGAATAATAGCTTCAAAAACACAAAAAGTGTGGGGGTAGTATTTAAAAAAAAAAAAAAAAAAAAAAAAAAAAATGACTGAAATTTTTTTTAAATGTCGTTTTGAGCGAAAAAACATGATGTGTGAAAATGTCATCACCTTTGAACCCTTATTTAGGAAGATAGCCATTGAGGGGGTTGATGCAAAAACAAGTCAAGTCACATTTTTGGCGTTTTTGAGAAAAGCGCGCAATTATGTAGAATATTTTTTTGTCTTCATTTTGGAGCAATAATGAGTCAAGTCCGGACATACCTCACAAGCCGGTATGCAATGCACACTCATAGCCACTCACTTTTGTGGGAAGAACAAGACATGTCCTAGGACTTGCCTCGTTCTTGCAACCAATCAAGGTGGCAGTGAGCTGTCAGATTTTACCAAATGGCCGTCTAGATAGAGTTTAAAATCGAAAAAAATCAGAGATTCTAGCAATCAAAATATCAACTTTGTATTGATTAAAATAAACAACTTTCATAAAAATCGTAATTATGTTATAAATTTAATTGGTGCAAAAACATGATAAGTCCAAATGCATCAAGGGTTGCAAAAAATAATCATCCCTTCAATAAAAATCACTCAAAATGATTTTTTCATTAGAAAATTAATGGATTTGTATTACTATACTTATGGAAGTAAATAATATGTGAGCTATAAATTCATTTGGAATTTGGAATCTAATATTGTGAATATCTCCAGATATGAAATTTGTGACTTGACTTGTTTTTGCGCCAACCCCCTCGATTTCAGTTTCTTGCCCCCTTAAACGGTGCGCTCTCCTCTAGTGACCATCCTTTCAGTATACTATTTGTTTTCTAGACTTGCTATATACTGTGTAACTTGCATAATCTATTGTAATAAATTCTAACCGGCTGAATAGATGAATAAGTGAATGCATAAAACATTCCACGAACCACATTTGCCGTTTCGATAAGCACTCACTTAAAACTGTATCATCCGTAAGTTCTCATACATCAACATGCATTATTACCTTCTCTGTCTGTCATCATGACCGTGTTCTTGCTCGGCGTGCCGACCACGGCGTCTCGCTCGGACGAGATCGTCTGCTCCCCCCTCCCCTATGACGTCAGCAAGAGGGTCATCAGGCGCACGCACTGTCATAACGGCAGGCGGGACACGGGGGATTTATAGAATACACACATTCTGTCATCTCCACTATTAGTTTCTATATATGTTCATGAAAAAGTGTCATTGAATAAAATTATTATTATTATTATTCTAGTATTATCCTGAGTTATTTTGCAGTTGTAAGTATCAATCGTATGTCTGATAAGTCCCATATTGTTCCCAACAAGAAATTTTGCTATTGTTTCATAATAAAATCATCATATGTATATTCTCTCAATTTTTTGTGTCGAATGGAAATTTATATATTTTAAAATTATAATAATGAGGAAAATGGAAAAACTCATATATGTATTGTTATATTGGCACATTCAACCATCATTGGAACTCGTATGATTCACAAACTAAATACGCCATCACTGAACCTGTAATTAATTTGTTTCAGTATATATTACTATATTTTCCATGTGTTGTAATTGTAATGCAAACCACAGATAAGCCTGTTTACAGGCTTCGTGGATTATTGACAACTTGAATGTAAAATCTTAAATTGACAAATAAACATCTTTGAGAGAGAAAAAAAAGTTCTTTATTTAATGAAAAGCATACTAACTTCAAGATACTTGTATGCCGGTAAAGTGGGGTGACTTTAACCCAGTGGTGTGACTTTGCCCTTTTGTTGGAAAAAGTTGTAAACTGCTACAAATGAGAAAGTTTTAACTTCATTGTATCTATTTTGATACGTATCTATTGAGATACAAAAAAAATGGATACGATAAAATTAAAACTTTTCCATTTGTAGCAGTTTACAACTTTTTCCAAGAAAAGGGCATAGTCACCCCACTGGGTCAAAGTCACCCCACTTTACGGTAGGCCTATGCTTTTTGATATGAGTTCAATCAGCTCTGAGACAATACGTCAATGAATGCTAAGAATGTGATGACATTTATTGACGTATTATTTTCAAACTAATCGAATTCACAAAAATCAAATATTCTAATTACTGAAGAGCATTATCTTGGAGTTGATATGCTTTTTATTCAATTACACTATTCCGTGAACATGGAAAATAAATAGTGGAGATAAATTTCTTCATTTTGTTATGCATGTACCAATGCACGTAAGCTTGAAGGTGTACACAGACAAATGCATGCCTTGCCTAAAGGCCTACACAATGTATGGAAGCCGCCTGGCAGAGTATGTTGACTTGATATTTTGCAACGTAATGTATTTATATTGGGTTCACCGACGCACTATACCGATGGCTACGATCTATTGGCGTCGGTGGATGGTGAATGAGATGATGGGATGATCAGATGAAAGGTTATTTTATCAGACGTGTTTTTTGATACTGGGAAGGTGTCGATCGTGGCCTGTTGTTAATGAACCATCCCAGTATTGACCTGAACGACAGAGTGAAATCACGAAAAAACCCTGTCAAGATGATCGACCATGGCGGGAATCGAACCCCGGTCTTCTGAATGACTGTTCGGTGTGTTAACCACTCGACCACACGTCGGGTAGCTGGCTTTTAATGCCTGAACAACTTGATAACATGAGCCTTGGAATGTCCAGCAGTGCTATGCAAACCTCGTTCCCTTGTTTGTTTCGGATGAGCGAAGAGAAGACTCAATTATACAGTATTAAAAAATGGCAAAGATGTACTTATTTATATTCATATTTTTTGTTAGCGCTCCACAGGTCTAACGGGAAAAAGATTGAGTAAGCTTGGCATGTAGTAAGTCAAGTATGTCATCATGCAACGCTGTCTACTTTTGGGGCGCAATCGAGAAAACCGTTCTCCAGAGAAATAATTACAAAAGTGTGAGACAAGTGCATGGCCAAGTGGTTAATATACTGTGAAGCGTCATTCAAGAGACCGGGGTTCGATTCCCACCACAGTCAACCATCCTGACAGCCTGACAAGGGTTTCCGTGGTTTCCCTCTGTCGTTCAGGTCAATACTGGAATAGGTCAAGAGCGACTCCTTCCCATTATCCAAAACACCGAATAAAATAACGTCTCAAATCATTATCCCATCATTCACCGACGCCAATAGATCGTAGTCACCAGTACAGTGCGTCGTTAAACCCAATATAAATAAAAACAAGAGAAGATAATAAGAAATCACATATTTGCGGTTATATCTCTAATTTTGACCATCGTAGAAGGTTAGGGCGACTTCCTCGGTGTATATTTTGACCTCAGAGTGGGTCGAGGCCGATGGACGATTGGGTCCCGAAGCGTGGTTATTTAATAGGGGAGACAAGACACTTCCACAATTATATCACACTTTTCACCTTTTGTTGCAAATTATTTTGACAGGCGCTAAATGACCTCGCTGTCGATGCGCCTCAAAACCCTAATATTCATTCATTCAAGACCAAATGAGAAGCAATTCTAGAGAACCTACGAGTTGAGGCGGGGGGGGGGGGGGGGGGGCAGAGTTTTCATCGTATCATGTTCGAGTGAAGAACAGTATATTTGTAAATGAAATTAAGACACAATATTGACATTAGTTGGACATGCTTGAAAGATGTGGGTTAAAATGGGAGAAACACAAAGTCACGTGACTTTCGACTTCAAACGAATCATGTTCTCAATCTTATGTCACATGGCTATCATTAGCTATAATTTATGCCAATTCATTCATCAAATAATATCTTCATCAAACCGCCAGACCGATCTCACTGAAATGCGTGATCACGTGTATCATATTTGTATTTACGATCAGAGAAAGAAACATTTTCGAGTTACCACAACTTTTTACGCCCGACTCGATCTTGAAGTATTCCTTCAAATTTGTTATTATGTTCCCCTAAACTAGTCCACCGATTTGGCCAAAAAACTATACTGCAGTTCCTAGTTCAAGTGGATCAGTCGAACCGTGCGACCTGTGCGACAAGCCAGACAGCCCGCTCGTCGCTATCAGAGCAGAGGCCGTCTGGTGCGCTTTGTACCCTCGTGCTGAGCCGACACCTGACCCGCCTCGAGGCTAGCTTCATGGCCTCCCTGTGTGGTGGCGGGGGGGAGAGAGAGAGAGAGAGAGAGAGAGAGAGAGAGAGAGAGAGAGAGAGAGAGAGAGAGAGAGAGAGAGAGAGAGAGAGAGAGAGAGAGAGAGAGAGAGAGACAGAGAGAGAAAGAGAGGGAGGAAGAGTGGGAGGAAGAGATATGTAGAGAGAGATAAGGGAGAAGCATTATCCCAGCACACACTTCTTTCAAAATAATAGCACAATTCTGTCAATCGAGCTATTTGTGGTTTCTAGCGACAAACCACAAATAGCTCGATTATATGTGCTGTAAGAAGTTGTCCCACAGACATGTATCTGTGGTGACGACCAACGGCCCGACCGCAGCCCGCTCGACACAGCCGGCCGTCTCCAGCAACCAGCGGCCGAGACGGGCGGTCGAGCCGGCTCTGAGATCACGTGACCCTCACACGTAAAGCTGGCAAATAGCTACGTTATCAAGCATTAGTGACTTTTTCGCGACTGTCCTGTGTTTTTACTCTTTGTCAAGCGGTTTATTTCCCTGCGGTTTGACCAACATCCTCTCATTGGCTCATTGGACCAGGACAACGCCATACCTGTTCTTGCTAGACCATCACCTCAACAGTCTTTATATATATATATATATATATATATATATATATATATATATATATATATATATATATATATATATATATATACAATGTATATTGCCATATATTTGGCAATATATATATATATATATATATATATATATATATATATATATATATATATATATATATATATATATATATATATATATATATACATATATATGTATAAATATAAATATATATATGAATATATATATATACATATATATATATATATATATATATATATATATATATATATATATATATATATATATATATATATATATATATATATATATATATATATATATTCATATATATATATATATATATATATATATATATATATATATATATATATATATATATATATATATATATATTCATATAGCTGTTCTTGCTAGAACCATCACCTCAACAGTCTTCATATATATATATATATATATATATATATATATATATATATATATATATATATATATATATATATATATATATATATATATATATATATATATATATATATATATATATATATATGTATATATATATATATATATACATATATATATATATATATATATATATATATATATATATATATATATATATATATGTGTGTATATATGTATACATTTATAGATATATTTATGAGAACTTTCTGTTGGTGTACAGCAAGTGATGTTGATAGCATGGATATTATTTTGTATCACTGAAACATACCACCTCGTCGAGGAATTGAACCCCGGACCTTGCTTGATGCGCAACTTCTCTTAACCATCTGAGCTAACGAGGCGGGTATCTTCCACTGTGGGTGTAGTGGTACAGATGGGAATTGAGGGAAAGAGATATGTTCTAACGCAGTTACCATGACATGCACTGTGAGCATTCACGACCGATTGCACTGTGACTCCCAATCATTCTAGCTAAAAAAATGGCCTGACCCACCACTAATTGCATCAAAAGGTCTTAAGATTGGATTCCATTTATAAAAATGTGCTGATCAACATACTTGGAATCGCAAAGAATCTCATGCACCGTTTTCGAGTAAATCGAGGTCAAAGGTCAAAAATCACGTTTTTTACCAAAATAAAATTCATATCTTTTTTTCTAAACACAATGATGATATTTTTGTGAAGCTATAAATTCAAGTCCATAAAATGACAGAACGATTGAAAGAAACATTGTGGAAATCGTATGAAAATTATGAGGTCAGTCGAAGGTCAAAATATGACCTCATTTGAGCAGTTTGGAGAAATGGATAGAACTACTCAATTTTGAACAGGTTTTGATCCAAGGTTTTTACCCACACATTATTATATATTGTAGTATTATGATCGTGAAATAACTTCTCCACCTCACCCGAGGTCAAAGGTCAATCACGATGTATTCTCAAGTGTGACAGGTCAAACGATGCACACCCTCATTCTGCGTCCAGATAATCACTTTCCGACCTGAGATGTGTTCGATGACATATTTTCAAATGCTGGTCGTTATTCTGAATACGATCTAGAATTGAGATGTTGAAAGTCGCTCTCCGTAGCTCAGTCAACTATGGCAACGCTTCATAGACTCAAGTCACCTTGGGTGTGCGTCAAATCAGAGGTGGTTCTTGAAAATAGAATAACATTCAAGTGGAGTTATCAAGTGGAGCCCATACAATGAAGAGATCATTGAAGACGAATGTGAGAATCGGATGAAAATTGAGAGGACAGTCAAAGGTCAAATTTGACCTCATTTGAGCAGTTCAGAAAAATAGAGATAACTACTCGATTTTGAACAGATTTTGATGCAGCATTCGTACAAACCTAATCAGTATACAGCTTATATCGTGATCGTGAGATAACATGGCTTCACTCGAGGTCAAAGGTCAACTACAATGTTTCTCCAGATGTGACAGGACAAACGATGCATACTCTTACCCTGCGGCCAGACTGTCACTTTATGACCTGATATGTGGGCAATGATGATATTCTTCGGTTTTCTCATTCAACCATATAATTGCACAAACCGAATCAATATTATTGATGAACCTACAATTTGTATACCTTTTCAGATCACTCACATAATTATTCGGAAATCAGGATCGTCTCCAAAATCGGTTTCGCCGTCTATTATCGGAAGGAGATGATGTGAAGCTTGTGGAAGACTACAGATGTGACGGGCGTAGTCTTCTCATCAATTAATATCTGTGCTTATTGTTTCACTCTTCATGTCCGTACCTCAACACAATCAGATGGATGTAATTGAAGAAGAAAAAACCTTTATTGGTCCCCGACTATATTATAAAACAGGATGGCAATCAGTATAAAAAATACATAGAATAATTGACGAGCGTAGCGAAGTCTACATCCCACTCTTATAGGGCTTTGTCTGTGTTTTTTTTTTTTTTTTGTAAGCACTCCACAGGTCGCAAGGGTTGACTGATCAACATGAAACTTTTTTTATACACGCAAACTCATCCAACTTAGAACTATATAGTTTTTGGAATGAATCGGTTGTACCAATTTTGAGAAAAATCATCTCAAAGTTTCTAAAAACCCCATAAGATTTGGCTGGGCGGAAAATGTTGGAAAATAAAATATCTCCAAATGAGATGAAATTTTTTCTAAATGTGTATACATAGATTTTACACATTTTCACGATCTTGTATGCAATTCCAATCAGCCGTTTTGAAGAAAAAAAAACTGATAATATTCATAAAATAAATCATAACAAGGGTGAGTGAGCTCACCCTTGGACGCCCTCATATAGAGAATTGAACCTTAAATTGATTGCTTCTATTGACAGAAAACCTAAAATGGATTCTTCTGTGGAAAAAAACTCCCAAATTGATTGTTTCTTTTGACAGAAATCTTAAATACATTGCTTCTATTTACAAAAAAACGTTACATGATTTCTTCTATTGACATAAAATCCTGAAATAACTTTTCTCATCAACAGAGTAGAGTAGACCCACCTTTGATATTTTACTTATAATCTAATTAATAATATTATCAATCGTAATAATCTAATACTTTTATTAAATGCATTAAATGCTCATTTTTCTATGTTGCTTAACGACCCCACCAACAGCTAGGTTATGGAGAGTACAGATGAGTGGGAGATGGAAAGGGTGAGCGAGCTCACCCTTGGACGCCCTCATATAGAAAAATAACCTTAAATTGATTGCCTCTATTGACAGAAAACCTCAAATAGATTATTCTGTGAAAATGAATTCTGGAATTGATTGTTTCTATCGAAAGAAATCTTAGATAAATTGCTTCTATTCACAAAAAACGTTACATGATTTCTTCTATAGACAGAAAATCCTAAATTAAATTCTCCTATCAACAGAGTCGAGTACTTTCAATATTTTGCTTATAGGCGTAATAATCTAAAACTCTTATTAAATGCTTTTTTATGTTGCTTAACTACCCCACCAACAGCTAGGTTATAGAGAATATGAATGAGCGGGTGATGAAGAAACAGTGAGGTGATGATAGATGGGAGGACATTTAAAAAAACCCACACCTTACGCAGGATTTGAACCTGCGGCCCTGAAACCAGAAGCAGATGTGCTACCTCTAGACCAAGTAGGGCGGTTTGAATGCTTCTGTTGGCAGAAAACATTCAATATATATATATATATATATATATATATATATATATATATATATATATATATATATATATATATATATATATATATATATATATATATATATTTATTGCTTCTAGTGAAATAAAACTTCGTATCACAACCTTGTATTGTATACAGAATCCTAAAGAAAGTACAAAAGCAATATTTGTATGTATAGTGGTCTCAGTTTTGTGTACCACACATTGTGTTGATAGGCATCATGCATGTTATTCTCAAAACATGAACAAATGGCCTAAAGTCCATTCATATGAGCGTGTTAGTGATGCAACGATTAAACTTAAGCCACACGATACACAAAATTATAAAATATGTTGCAATTTCATTATTTAGATCCTATTCGGATTTATTGAATTAAAATCATTCATGATGTTATTCATTATTATTAAATTTGTAAAAACACACATTAAGAACAGTTTCCCTGACAAGAGTGCTTACTACCATAATGTCATTGAGTTTTTAGTAGTTATAAACTCAATGATAATGTAAACGTAGTCATTACACATTGATACATCACAGACCTATTTTAGCTGTAATATATTTTGAAGGATTGAAAATATAATGTAAATTTTATATTAATATTGCCTGTTTCTTATGAATCCATAAAAGTGAGCAATCTATAAGGAGGATTATTATTATTATTATTCATTCAGTTTTGGTTTATTTTATTTTATTAAAAGAAATGTATTCTTTACTCCTATTTCTATTATTATTATTATTATTGTCATTTACCATAATCAATATATGTTTATGTTTGCCTGCTGAAATTAGTTTTCTATATTATTTGTCTATTAGTTAGCCCGCACACAAGGTATTATCCTTACGCGGGCTTCACACTATTACTATTTATTACTATTATTTATTACTTTTTATTTATAACCATTTTGTATTTTCATTTCTGTATTATGTTTTTCTATGCGTTATGTGTGTGTGTGTGAATAAAATACATATCAAATTGAATTGAATTGAACCTCTGGGGCTCTGGCAGACGAAAGACATTTTTTATGATAATGCCGTGTCCAGATTCGGCGTGATTGGACTGGGTTTATTACAGAAATGATCACCTCGAAGAGATCCAAACGAATGTCTAGAAGATATAGGCGAAAAACGGGAACCATGTCGTGAGCCTCATGAGGCCTTAATTGACTTGGAAAAAAATCAGTCATTGTGATTTAACATTGGTCTCATGGCACTACGACATGGTTCACGTTTTTCGCCTATATCTTCCAGAGTTTTGTTTGGATCTCTTCGATGTGCTCATTTCTGAATTAGGCACAATCCAATTAACACGAATATGGGCACGGCATAACTCTGAAGAATCCCGTTCGACCGCCAGAAGGCTGTGAAAATACCCCTCATTTTTTCGAATTTTCACCAAGAGGGTATAAGAGAAACTCGAAAATTGAAGGGTGCAAAATCCCTCTTTTTGGTGGGGAGGGGAGAGAGGGTCCCTTCAGCATCTATTCGTTGAATTTCCAGCGATATTTCGAATGGTTCATTTACTACGCGTGTCAGAAATGTCAGCACAAATTTTGTCCGAAAGTTGAATGCTCGCCATTTCCACATTTTCGCCTGATTTGGCCAATATTTCAGCACGTGGAATCGGATGTCATAATCTACGAATGTCAAGAGAAAAGCTCCGAAAAAATATCAATTGACAAGAATGTTTTTTTCAGGGGTTTGTATACCCATTAAACGTCAGCCGGTGCCGTCGCGGTCGCTGCAGTGGCCGTTGACGCGAAAACCGACCCAAAATCGCCGCCATCATGTCGAGGAGATAGATAAGGAAAATGCAAATTTTGGGTTTCGAACTGGTCATTCAGGTCGGGGTAGGATAATATGTGATACAAACCTGGACCGGAATATATCGAGAACAAAACAAATTTTTTCCGAAAGTGAAATAAATGCTCGTCATTTCCACATCGGTTTTCCGATTGAACCAGTTTTTCAGAACGTGAAATCGGATGCCCTAATCGGATGTCCGAATGTCGAAAAAAAATTGCGAAAAAAAATTAATTAACGAAATGTTTTTTTTTACGTTTTTTTCGGCCTAGTTGACGTCGGGCGGCAGCGTTGCGGTTGTTGCAGTGTCCGTTGACGCGAAAAACGACCTGAAATGACCGCCATCGGGTCGAGGAGATCGATAGGGAGAAAGATGATTCTGGATGATTCTTCGAACTGGTCTTTCAGATCAGGGTGGGATATGCAATACCAACCTGGACCTGGAAATTGAAAGCAAAACAACTTTTTCCGAAAGTTCGATGCTCGCCATTTCCACACCGGTCCCCCGATTGGGCCAGTGTTTCAGCACGTGAAATCGGAAGTCATATTCCAGGAATGTGGGGAAAAATCCGAAAAACATCAATTGACGAAAATGATACATCAATCTGTTAGGGAATGTATTTCTCTTAAACGAGCATCAAACAGAAAAATTGAAGATGGAAATCAAAATGGGGTTGGTCCACCAACCATCCTAAATAAGTCATTTTGTTGCAGAAATTCAACTAACCCCTCCGATAGAGGTCCGTTAATCGAACAACGCGAATCCGTTGGGGGATGAATCTCACCGAAACGAGCGTCATTAAAAAAAAAGGAGGGGTGGAAAACAAAATTTGATCGATCAACTAACCACCCCATAGGCCTATCTATGAGTCATTTCGAAGCAGAATTAAAAACAAAGCCTCGAATAGGGGTCTTGTTCCAGCACCCAGAATTGTGAAAATATCAACCTGTTAACGGATACGTTTGTCCTACACGAGCGTCACACAAAAAAGGTTAAAGATGGAAAACAAAATGGGGTTGGTTCACCAAATCCCCCCAACATGAGTCATTATGTTGCATAAATACGAACAACCCCTCCAATAGGGTTCCGGTTAGCGAAAAACGTGAATCCGTTAGGGGATGAATCTCACCGAAACGAGCGTCATACAAAAAAAGTTGGGGGCGGAAAACAAAATGGGATTGTTCCAAAAACCACCCCATATGAGTCGTTTGGTTGCAGAAATTCAAACAACCCCTCCAATATGGGTCCGGTAATCGAAAAACGCGAAGCCGTTAGGGGATGATTCTCACCCAAACGAGCGTCATACAAAAAAAGGTTAGGTGTGAAAAACAAAATGTTACCGATCAACTGTTCATTCCATATGGGCCATTTTGTCACAGAAATTCAAACAAACCCTCAAATAGGGGTCTGATTCCAGCACTCAGAATTGTGAAAATATCAACCTGCTAAGGGATGAATTTCTCCTAAACGAGCGTCACACAAAAAAAAGTTTGAGGTGGAAAACAAAATGGAGTTGTTCCACCAACCACCCCATATGAGTTATTATGTTGCGAAAATTCCAACAACCCCTCCAATATGGGTCAGGTAATCGAAAAACGCGAATCCGCTAGGGGATGAATCTCACCCAAACGAGCGTCATACAATAAAAGTTAGGGGTGGAAAACAAAATTGTATTGATTAACTAACTACCCTATATGGGTCATTTTGTGCAGAAATTCAAATGACCCCTCAAATAGGGGTCTGGTTCCAGCATCCAAAATTGTAAAAATATCAACCTGTTGAGGGATGAATTTCTTCCGAACGAGCATCATACAAAAAAAGTTTGAGGTGAAAAACAGAATGGGGTTGTTTCACCAACCACCCCATATGAGTCATTATGTTGCAGAAATTCCAACAACCCGTCCAATAGGGGTCCGGTTAGCGAAAAACGCGAATCAGTTAGGGGATGAATCTCACCCAAACGAGCGTCATACAAAAAAAGTTATGGGTGGAAAAGAAAAATGTAATCGATCAAATAACCACCCTGAATGGGTCATTTTGTTGCAGAAATTCAAATAACGCCTCAAATAGGGGTCTGGTTCCAGCACCAGATCGGGTGCTGGAATGCAAACCATAATAATAGAAAAAAATATATTCTGTCAGGGGATATAATTGCCTTCGAAAATATCCGGGGGTGGATAATTATTGATTGTGCATCATTATTCACCCTATATAAATTCATTCACCCCTTAAAATCATTTTAAAGGCATCTTCTTCTTTTTAGCTTTTTTTGTTTTCTTTTGGCCAACTTGTAATCTAGCTAGATGCCCGAAAGCCCGATGCATATTTCATACGGTCCGGAGGCATAGTTCATGTTCATTCCTTTCACCTGCGGGCCTGAGTTTTAATGCTTAAAATGTGTTGTCAGTCTTACAACAAGCTGAAAATGTGAGAGTATTTAGAAATATATTTGATTGAACTGCTCTTCAAATTTATTCGAATCATTTCATCGAAACACACTTGAACGACAGATATAGGGCTAGGCCTACATGTATTCTTTGCGTCAACTGTGAAAACCTAACCAAACATTCACGCTTATCGTTTAGACCCACTGTCTCTCATGGCTCTGGTATTATGTCATGGGTGCAATTGCGGAGGAATGTTAGGCATGTACATGAAAGAGTAGCTAAACAAAATACATAGGGATGATTTGGTGCATCGGGATGCACCGTTGAGCGGTGCAAGATTTTATGCAAGGTTCAGATTGCCAATAAACCTTGCGCGGAACTTTGTACAGGATTTGAACAAATTTAAGGGACCTCCAAAGAGGGCCTCATCATTATCGAATAGGCCTACCGTAAAAGTAACACAATTTATATCAGTATTGTCAAATAGGCCACAGACATTGGATTTGATGTGTTATAACCTAACCTAACTAGTAACTACACACTCGAAGCTAAGCTAGGCCCTATTCTATTGTCTCCTACCAATCATGGGCCTAGAAAGGCTAGGTTGGTTTTTGGAGGTTTGTTATGAAAATTATTGATGAGCGTAGCGAAGTCTCCATCCCACTCTTATAGGGCTTTGTCTGTGTTTTTTTTTTTTTTTTTTTTTGTTAAGCACTCCACAGGTCGCAAGGGTTGACTGATCAACATGAAACTTTTTTTGCACACGCAAACTCATCCAACTTAGAACTGTATAGTTTTTGTGATGAATCGGTCGGACCGATTTTGAGAATCATCATCTCAAAGTTTCTAAAAACCCCATAAGATTTGGCTGGGCGGAAAATGTTGAAAAATAAAATCTCTCCAAATGGGATGAAATTTTCTCTAAATGTGTATTAATTGGTTTTTCACATTATTACGATTTTTTAAGCAATTCTGATTAGTCGTTTTGGAGAAAAAAAATAAAATGACTGATAATATTCATAAAATATATCATAAAAATTATGACAGAATTAAGTTGTCGAGATTCACTGCTTTCTAGATTCAAGAGTTGACCAACAATGAAGTATTTTTTATATGCGTCAAGGTGTGTAGAATACCAGAGTCAATGAAGTGGCAAGAGTAGAACTTCTTTAACGACTTTTATAGGTTATTCAGATATCAAGGTGTGTAGAATACCAAAGTCGATAAAGTAGCAAGGGTAAAACTATTTAAAGGACTTTTATACCTTACTGAGATATCTCGCTCATCTTACAACGCATATTTCGCGTTTGACTAGTAAAAGTAGTTTCACTGCCGCTTGTCTTAGAGTCATGGCATAATGGTAAATACCGGGCCAATTTATCGACCGATTAAGATGTTGGGGTCATGTTAGGTTGTGATAGGCCTTAGACATAGATGATGGTTTGAGCGTTCGACACAAACCTTACCCTACCTAATCATGACCGCCATTGAAAAGTACAAAATCTTGAAAGCCTATAAAACATTACCCTATCCTTCAGGCCTACCTCTCACCATAGAGTAATGATAATGAGTAGGGCCTACCATGGAGGAATAGATTAAAGGCTGTGGATAATCGTACAGTCAGCCATATCAATACACGTGAATAGATTGTACGGTCAGCGTTGTCATTGGTTGTTTGTGTTAGTGACGTAAGATTCGTTCGTGAGGATAGTCTAGTTGTCATTTTCATTGAGAGAGTGCACCAGACACCAGTTACCAATAAACGAACATGATATGTAAGCTCCGTTCCGCCTGCCGGCGGTATTCGCGAGGATTAAACCCAACCCAATAACCTAACTCACTGTCCGCAGCCTGGCTTTGTCCACATAATGGCGTTCTTCACTGCACAATGTTCTCACTCGTGGCGCTAGTGCGCCATAGCCCGGCACGGTTGACTTTTCAGCTGTTACAGTATTGTTATTGTGTTGTGTACAAATTTACATCTCGGTTTACATATCTCCGATCTTGGAAATTCCAACGGCATTCAATAGTGCTACGTTAAGCTGGATTTCCATGCACGCGACATGATATCGCGCGTCAAAATCGCGAGTAGCGGACATTTTGAAAGTCGCTTGGCGATTCGAGAGTATAGACATTTAGAGACAAAAACTTGAACTACTATTGGCGGTAATTATTTTGTTCAGCTATCCCATGGTAATCGAAGTCGATTATCGATAAGTCGCCGGATGCAGTATCCGAAACTGTGTACTTCCGACAATGTCGCGAGCTCATACCGCTCGAATGTTGAACAAATCTCTACTTTCGTGACGCGATTCGCGACTTGTCGCTGATTGGTCAGGGAAGGAAAATGTCTGCCGCCTCGCGACTTTGAGCCGCCATGACGCGCGACATGGTATCGCGCGATATGAGAATCGCGTGCATGGAAATCCAGCTTTAGTGCCGTAAAATTTACCGTCAGTGCCGCTTCAGTTTCGCCGTCACGACGAATTCAATTTTCAGAACCAGCCACTCACATATCTCTGATCTTGAAAATTTCAACGGTATACGTTGATGCTACGTTAGTGCCCGTTAGTGCCGTGAAAAAATCTTTAGTACCGCTTCGGTTTCACCCTTACGACGCGTTGTCAATGTGAGGGGCCAACTTCACGCCAGCCCCTCACATATATATCTCCAATCTTGAAAATTCCAACGGCATTCGTTGGTGTTGTGTTGGTGCTCGTTAGTGCCGTAAACATTTTTCGTTAGTGCCGCTCTGGTTTCGACGTTATAACGAGTTGTCCATGTTAGGGGCTGGCGTGAAGATTTGGCCCCTCACATGGACAACGCGTTATTTGGCGAAACCAAAGCGGCCGTAACGAAATTCTTCTAACGAATGCCGTTGGAATTTTCATGATCAGAGATATGTGAGGGGCTGGCGAAACCAAAGCGGCACTAACGAAAATGTTCCAACGAATGCCGTTGGAATTTTCAAGATCGGAGATAAATGTGAGTGGCTGGCGTGAAGTTGGCCCCTCACATTGACAACGCGTCGTAGCGGCGAAACTGAAGCGGTACTAACGATTCTCTCACGGCACTAACGTATACTGTTAGAATTGTCAAGATCGGAGATATGTGAGGCGCTGGTTCTGAAAATTGAATTCGTCATGACGGTGAAACTAAAGCTGCACTAACAGAAAATTTTACGGCACTAAGGGGCACTAACCAATGGTGAAATAATATTTCCATATTCTGACATGTGACCGTACACGTGTGACAACTTCACGGACGTAGTCAACCATACATAAATCACTCGATAACATGGCTCATAAGCAGACAGTTACAAAACTAGGGCAGTCCGCTGCTAGCGCACTCTGTCCGGAGCTTAGCGTGAAGAAGCCAATTGACCATGTTCCTTCATATATAAACTCTAGAGTAACCAATTCAAAAAAATGAAAAAATCAGTCATAGGCGGTGTTCGATCACAGTTCCCTGGCATGGGAGTCAGCTGTGCTAACCCATGAGCTACAGTAGTCACGTTGAGAGAGCGTTATTTTGGCCATTTTTGTCATGGACCGAAACATCGCGATCATGATATCACTGACCGTATTATTTATTTTCACTTAATCATACAGTTGACCGTACGAATATAGGCCTACACTCCGTAGATTAAAACCCCATTACTGTATGCCCATACCTCATTACCATCACATTACCTACCGATAAGTTGTGATAAGTTATAATAATTTGAAATATAATAATAATTAACATAATATAATAATATAATAATAATAATTATAATAATTAACAATTGAAAAGATAATGGAAAGATGGATCGCAATAAACTTAACGAATTATTTAAATGATAGTAATATCATCAATCCACTTCAATTTGGCTTTCAAAAGGGAAAAAGTACTTCTGATTTATTATCCTTATTTTCAGACTTTGTTAATTCTAGACTAAATTTTAATTTACATGTTCTGGCTCTCTTCGTAGACTTCTCTAAAGCATTTGACACTCTAAATCACCAAAAACTAGTTTCTATATTAGAATTCATGGGGATCCGTGGTAATCTGCTTTGTTGGTTTCAAAATTATTTATTCAATCGTCATATCGTGGTGAAAGTCGGCAACAACCTCAGCACTTCCAAAAACGTTATTTCTGGTGTACCCCAAGGCTCAATTTTAGGGCCGATTTTGTATTTATTGTATACCAATTATTTATCAGATCATGTAAAAAATTGTCAAATGTACTTGTATGCGGACGACGCCCTTATTATGAGTACAAATAGAGACATAACAACTGCTGTGCATAACCTACAAATTGATTTCACAAATATTTTAAAAATAACACACGATTTAGATTTGGTTATTAATTCATCAAAAACAAAAATTATCCACTTTTGCACTGCCTTAAATAAAGATAGAAATACACCCTTTCAAATTTTATATCACACTTATGATTGCTTGCACATTACAAGTTGTGGTAATCCTTGTTTAGGTTGCAATTCTAATATTGAAATTGTACACGAGTATGTTTATCTTGGCCTTAAAATTGATAGATCATTTTCATGGCGACCACACATTGATAATATTTGTAGCCGGTTAAGGTCCTGTGCATACAAAATTCACATGCTTAAACATATAATTCCTTTCACTTTGCTAAGAACTGTGTATTTTGCTCTAGTTGAGTCAATAATTAATTATGGAATCTTAGCCTGGGGTAACGCATCAGATTCACATATGAAATTGATAGAATTCGTTCAAACTAGAATTGTTAAAAGTATTATACCTCCTCATAAATTAGGATCTCTCCATCAAGATACAGTTGGAATTTTTCAGTGTTTAAATATTTTACCAGTTATTTACTTGTTCAAGTATAGATTCATTCTTGAATATTATTTTTCTGACTTATATAAAACACCAGTTGACACTCCATTTAATACCAGGCTCCAAAAACTTGAATTATTCCGATTACCACTTTTCAATAACAAAAATGGTAAAAGAAGATTGGAATATGCAATACCTTCAATATTCAATGACATACCTGTTGAGTTAAGAAAAATGAATAGATATGCTCAAATTAAAAAAGAAATTAAAGCTTTCATCATAAATTCAGTTAATTTCACATAATTTAGTGTCTACGTTAATTACTTATGGTACCGTATATTTTTTGTCATTAATTTTAATTTTTTGTTAGGGTCAATCACAGCATATGCTGATACAATATGGAAATTCTAGAATTAGTTTCCAATTGGTTGCCTTATTTTCGTTTTCATGCTCATTATTATTTAACCTATCGAAGTGAATTATGTTTTAATATGAGTTTATTAAATATTAGCATAGTAAATCACAGTGTATTTTAGTGTTTTGTTTTTCATCGTTTAAACCACAGATAAGCCATTTATGGCTTAGTGGACGAGAGTTCAAACTGTATTACTTTATTGTATAATTTAATTTGTGACAATAAAAAAAAAAAAAAAAAAAAATTTACGTGGAAAACCAGCGATTCTATCAACGCGCAAGAAATAACCTACGCCACGACAAAAAGTGGGCGTGGCCAAAGCAGTTTTTCTTTAATTCGTTAATTAGAAAATATACAGGCCATGTGGACAAGTTTTATTACCACGTAGTTGAAGATTGTGAAAATTTGCATAATCCAAGCTCAATAATTTTCAATTTACGTAGAAATTCAGCGATTCTACGCGACGAATAGGTTTTTCGGTCCCTTCTGAATCAAACATATAAGTGTGTTTCCACAGTGTGGTGAACACGCTAAAAATGGAGAAATCAAGCAGATTTTGAAAAATCATCAGAACAATACGAAGTCATCGGAATCACAAAAATTATTCGGATTGAAAAATTCACGGATTATGTTGAATGGATGATAAAAAAAAATATGATAGAATCTACTGCGACCAGAAAAATCCCCATATTCAACAAAATCACATGGCCTTAAATGAAGCAGAATAATTGAAAATAGCTCACAAAAAATTGAAATCGACAAGAAGTTTGACAAGCTTTCACGTTAAAAGAGTTTTTCAGTTGATTTCTCCGATTTTTGATTTTCTTGATGTTTTTGAGCTACGATACTTGATTTGTTGAATAGGCCTATATTCTCATTTTGTTATAGATGATTTGTTCATAGTGTGCAAAATATCTACTATGTAACTATCTGTAATTACTATAATCATCCATATGAATACCATAATTTCACTTCACAAAAATATTATCATTATTATAGCATTGTTTTTTTCTCATATGTTGCTAATGTCAAAGTGTGTCCATGTGACAAACATTGTTTGTTTTGATGAAAAGTTATATGTATGGGGCCATCAATATTTCACTACAATCAATTTGTATTCACAAAATTTGATCTCAATATTCGATAACTTTCCTAGGCCTATAGAATGCTCCATTTTCTTATAAACGACCGATTCGAATTTCTCCAAACAGTAGAAGTTGGTAGAAATGTGTAATAGAATAATATCAATTCTAATCAATAACAAAATCAATTAAAATAATATCAATTTCTATTATAGGAATTCTAATTTCTCTAATTTAAGTTTAATTTTAAAACGATAACATTCTTTCTTATACTTGATATTCTTATAGGGATTTTACCAATTTTCCCAATTCCTCCCGAGAAAACCGTCAATCCGATTTTGCTGAAAAAATAATCCCAACCTGTTATGTTATCATCGAAACTTGATACAGAAGTATTGTTCTCAGGGTTATGGATGAAAGTAGCATCGTTTAGACGGGGCACCACAAGAGCGATCTTTCCACCCCATTTTAATGATTAAAAAACAATCAACTTTTTGACACAAAGACTTTAATTCTGTTATGACACCAACGTTTGGAAAAAGTTTTGATTGGTTGCACACTCTCTTATCTGTATGCCACGTTCCGACGTACAAAAGAGAACATAAAAACAAAGCCCGATTTTGTTCGTCAAGTGAAATGAAGTCTTAGTTCAATGGAATTAAAAAATCGACAAGAATAATCTGTTGGTGGGGCATCCACAAGCAATAATCAATCAATCAGTATGGTTGAATGTATCATTTAATTTTGTCATGACTCACTTGCAACTCATTGTCACTAATAAGTAACTAGGAATAATCAACATATGAACTATGTGTTTGTTGTAAGAAGAGCGATCTACACATGAAAATATATTTGTTCTATCATGTGACTAAACTGATTGTGAAAGTAGCCTAAATAAATTGGTTGTGTGTACTCTCTGGCCAACGGGCAACCAAATTGACTATTCGCTGG
Organism: Brachyptera risi; assembly: GCA_964007535.1. Taxonomy (NCBI): domain Eukaryota; kingdom Metazoa; phylum Arthropoda; class Insecta; order Plecoptera; family Taeniopterygidae; genus Brachyptera; species Brachyptera risi. Next base: position 6,779,527 of record OZ023336.1, on the reverse strand, counting down.
TCGGCAGTAGCCTACACACAAACTGGCAATTAATACTGTGGTTCTGGTATCCATCGACGAAAGGAGGTTCATCTGCAGACAGAGCTTTCACGTTGATTAATGATCCATCAACGGCCCCTATTATGTTGGGGGACTCGGAAAGGTTGTGGAATTCTGCAATATGAAGTGTTTTACCTATATAGGCCTAAGACATACAAATCACAGAATATATTATAAATCTGTACATATTATTTTATATTGGGTTTTAACGACGCACTATACTGATGGCTACAATCTATTTGCGTCAGTGGATGATGAATGAGATGATGGGATGATGAGATGAAAGGTCATTTTATTAGGTGTTTTGGATGGTGGGAAGGAGTCGGTCGTGGCCTGTTGTTAAGGAACCATCCCAATGGCCTACTGACCTGAACGACAGAGGAAAACCACGAAAAACCCCTGTCAGGATGGTCGACCATGGCGGGAATCGAACCCCGGTCTCCCGAATGACGGTTCAGTGTGTCAACACTCGGCCACGCGTCTCAGTATAAATCTGTACATGTGCTGTATTCTATTCAATTTATATTGATTTAACGACGCACTTATTTACTGATGACTGAGATCTATTGGCGTCTGTGAATGACATGAGATGATGAGATGAAAGGTTATTCAGTGTTTTTGGGAAAGTGGGAAGGAGTCGGTCGTAGCCTGTTGTTAAAGAACCATCCCAGTATTGACCTTATGACAGAGGATAACCAAAAAAAACTCTGTCAGGATGGTCCACCATAGGCCTGTACATATACGGTACGATCGCCCTTGGGTTGCATAACTGATACACCGAAAATATGGTGCATCGAGAAAAACGTGGGCCTACACTGAAAATCCAATACACAGTAATTGCATTATTCCAGATGATGACTGAATGGGAAGGCTACAATATTGCAATTGAATAGTGTGAGACTGGGCCTACCCCCTTCTCCCCAAAATAATAGACTAGCCATCATGCATGAAAATATCGTTCTTGCGGTGTTCAAGATTTTCGGTTTAGGTTAGCTCAACTTGACTCTGATATCAGATCCTAGTCTGTGTATGACAGTTTTGTGTACTAGCAACTAATGACCTCGGCAACGTACCTGCTTTAACTCTGGCCACGTATGCCTCATTTTCGAGAGGGAAGGATATGAACTGGGGGGAGAGTTCAACCAATGCATTGCTAATGACACACAAAACTCGCGAGCAACTGGCTTGTCTTATGCCCGTTACATTGCCCATGACGAACTGGAACGTTCCAGATGCGTAGAATCGCAACGCAGTAAGAACTTGCGTTGCAATAGGCAAGGCATGGGACCTTGCTGTCGGTCTGGTCAAATCGCCTTCCAAAATGTTGCACAGTTCCAAGACGGTATATCTTGGGAAACCTGTACCGTTTGATCAGATTGTCATCCGACACATTTAATTGATCCAGCCTATCTTTGAATACTCTACCAGCTAACAATGATAGGCCTCTCCTGAAACTCAATGGCCTAGCCTCATCCAGAATTAGGAAACGCCCAGCGTTGAACATTGTAATATAATTAGTAGGATATAGCCTAGGCCTAGTTATATATGCCTAATATAATCATGTATATTATTTAATTAGGCCTAGTGTTGATGTTTAAGTAGTTATATTAGTTATCATAAGTTATATTTCAGCTAGGTATAGCCTAGTTAGTGGTAGTTATTAGTGGTTATGTCAACAACACAACTGTTTGACAGGTTAGGCTAGACCAAAGGGCTAGACAGACAAGGTGACTGGCGAACAGTGACATACGCTAGGCCTAGTCGAGAACAAGTCAGATGTAGAACCGGAATGACAAAATACGTAAATCAAATTGTGCGGTATTTAAAAATAACCTTGCAGTGTTTTGGTGACTAGAATTTAAATGTTTTCTCAAATTCAGCCATGAAATCATTGTAGATTGATATTCAAAGTCAAGAGGTGATCACTTACTAGGGCCTAGGCCTACCAGTCTAGAATAGGCCTAGGCGTAGTCTCAAAGTTGAGACAATTTCTTCGGTACTTCTCTCCAGAACTAATGAACTATGTGGATCTCAGACACTTGCTAGGGATTGGAGGGACGATAAAATATTTTTTTATGAGTTTGGATTAAGACAAAATATGGTATTATCTCGAAAGAAGGTCGTAACTTTGAGCCGAATCAATGTTATGACCTTTTGTGAATTTGGGCCCAGAAGATAATATAAACACATCCGTTGTTTATAAAATGTTACCATGGTTATCAGAGGGCAAAAACCAAAGAGGTCAGTATTTTAACCTCCTTGACAAAAAATGGGGTACACTCAATTTTTTCGGTTTTTATTTAATTATAAAATATTTAGGCTACTTGGACAAAAGTTATTATCGTAACGCGGTAGATTATAACCAATTACAACTTGGAAGCGCTTAAATTTCTAATTTACGTGGAAAACAAGCGATTCTATTAACGCGCAAAAAAAGGTATAAAAGTCCACGCCATTCCAAGGCCTATAGAGTTTTTTTCTTCATTTCGTTGATTTTAAAATATACAGGCTATGTGGACAAGTTTCATTACTACGTAGTCGAAGATTGTAAAAAATGCATAATCCAAGCTCGATAATTTTCGATTTACGTCGAAATTCAGCGATTCTACGCGACGAATAGGTTTTTTCAGTCCCTTTTGAATCAAACGTATAAGTGTGTTTCCACAGTGTGGTGAACACGTTAAAAATTGTGACAGAATCAAGTTGTCGAGATTCATTGCTTTCTAGATTCAAGAGTTGACCAACAATGAAGTATTTTTTATTTGCGTCAAGGTGTGTAGAATACCAGAGTCAATAAAGAAAAGGAGATTAGAACTACTTTAACGACTTTTATAGCTTATTCATATATCAAGGTGTGTAGAATACCAGAGTCGATAAAGTAGCAAGGGTAGAACTACTTCAAGGACTTTTATACCTTATTCAGATATCTCGCTCATCTTACAACGCATATTTCGCGTTTGACTAGTATAGAGAAATAGATTGAAAATATGACACATGAATATCACATGAATATGATACATGAAAAGGGAACTGATCGAATAGAAAAAATGTAGAAACAAAATAGGATCGAATAAAATAATAAGGAGATTTAGTGATTACAGAATTAAAAAGTGATATAGTGAAACGTTAATTATATAAATGATTTCTTAAAATTCTTACGAGTCTTTAAGAGCTGCCATTCCGATTCCGACTGAACTCATAATTTTCATACGATTTCCACAATGTTTCTTTCAATCGTTCCGTAATTTTATGGACTTCAATTTATAACTCTACAAAAATAGCATTATCGTGTTTAGAAAAAAAGTATGAATTTTATTTGGGTAAAAAACGTGATTTTTGACCTTTGACCTCGATTTACTTGAGAACGGTGAATGAGATTTTGGGCGATTCCAAGTATGTTAATCAGCACATTTTTCTGAATGGAATTCAATCTTAAGACCTTCTGTTGCAATTAGTGGTGGGTCAGGTCATTTTTTTCAGCTAGAATGATTGGAGTATATTATTGGTCACCCAAATCACGTATAGCTCAGTAGAGCAACTGGGAAACTTATATATATATATATATATATATATATATATATATATATATATATATATATATATATATATATATATATATATATATATATATATATATATATATATATATATATATATATATATATATATATATATTAAGGACGCACTATACTGATGGCTACAATCTATTGGCGTCGGTGGATGATGAATGAGATGATGGGATGATGAGACGAAAGGTTATTTTATTAGGTGTTTTGGATGGTGGGAAGGAGTCGGTCGTGGCCTGTTGTGAAGGAACCATCCCAGAATCAACCTGAACGACAGAGGGGAACCACGATGCACCCCTGTCAGGATGGTTGGCCATGGCGGGAATCGAACCCCGGTCTCCCGAATGGCGGTTCAGTGTGCTACCACTCAGCTACGCGTCTCGATAACTGGGAACCTCCTGAAGATATCAGCAGCGTTTGTTTTAGAGACCACATTGAGAGTCAGGTACCACACAGCATTTATCATCCTATAAGTAGGCTACAGTAACCATGCAAATCCGTCACTGTTCGGTCAAAGATCCTCAAAATAATGTCTTTCATACAGATATAAAGATCGTATAAATAATTCATCATATGTTATTTAATTTATTATTATATATTCTTTATAAAAGATTATATGAAGATGAACTATATTGATATGTTTTTTTCCATTTTGACTCTAAGTAGCGAGTATACTTGATTTCATTGAATACCAGGGGGGGGGGGGGGGGCTCAGACGTGTCCCGGGAGGGCATCCCCAGGGATATGCCTGGAATCTTCACTAACTACACTACACACGATCGGTCAGTTATAAAGATTTGGACGGTGAATTGGTACATATTTTCAACATGGAAGGGATAGGAAGTGTGAAGACAACACATCAAACAGGCAAACTAACGCAACCCTCAATACATATTTGCTGCGTGGTAAGAATACTCAATTTCGGACCTAATGGTCGCCAGACCGAATCTAGCTGCAGTTCTTTATGACGTTCTAGTTTTCTACTGTATTTTCCAGAATACTCAGTCATTATAGGCGATATTAGTATTACTGTAGGTGTTACTATAAGGTCTACGGAATCAGTTAGGGTTTGTTGTGCTAGGCTTTTGCCTTCACGAATGTTTCATTCATTATATTTGTCTTATTTTTTGTTCAGGCTCATAGAGGGAAGGTTTATAGAGTAATTTTCCCATAGAAAAAGCTACCCAATGTTAATTTGCTAATAATGTAGGGAGTTTAGCTGGGCTAAGTGCGTTTGGTCCTATATGGGATTGTGAAAAGCCAGCCCTGAGCTCCACCAAGGAATGGGCCCATACCTAGCGTAGGGCACAGATTCACACAATTGACCAGGAAACATGGGCTTATTGTGCTACGATTTCAGTCCAAGCTAGCGCTAGGCATTGATCCAAAACTCCAAAAGAGAAATGATTTATCATAATTTACAATTTATAAGTCATGACCAGAGCTGCGCATTTAAATAATGATATGCCTGAAAATATTAAAACTGTGATTACGATAAATCAATTCAAGAAATTAGTCAAAATGTATTTTTATAATCGACAATTGATAATAAGGTTAGAATGTATGTTTGTTTTTGGATGTAATACGTGTTATTGATAACCTCATTCCGTACAAGACACGACGGATACACCAGGTTAATTATTTATATTTGCTCCTCTACGAGATATTCTCACTGGAAGCTCAAATACTCATATGGATTATGTATGCAATGTGATTTAATGTGTAATAAATAAATGAATAAATACATAAAATAGATACAAATGTATGTCCCACGGATAAAGCCTATGGTAGCCTAGGCCTAGATGTGAAGCGTTGAAAGGGATGCCCGCAACACGTCGTCTCAGTTCAACACACGAGATGCCTTGGGACTAGCTAGACGATATAGATCAATCAATCAAAGGCATCAAACCGATATCAGAAATACTGTCTTGTCTAATGGCCCGTTCTTTGATCGATTTCGTCTTTTTATTCGCACGGACGAAATCTCCAATCACCGTTAGTAGGCCTGGCCTAGCATTCCTATCTTTAAAATAGAATAATAGTATTTTTCACCTCACAGTTCAAGTGGCACTTTATTCCACTTGGAAAAGTCCGTATTTAATTGTTCTGAGATTGTCTTTTGATTACTGGTTTAATTGTGGTTGTTTTCTGTCTTCTGTTGTAGTTGTGGTTTTGTGTTTCTACCATTGAGGATTACACTGTCCTCATAATCTCTCTTTGATCTCGACAGCAGTGTAGTTGAGTGAAGTGACACGCGGTTCCCATGGATAAGTCTTCTGGGAAACTTGTTCACTTACCTAATTGCTGAGCGCGGTGCGACGATCTGCTCCTAGCCGTGCTGACCACCGTTAGCGCCTATAGCTTAGCCCCGCAGAGATCACGCGTGTCGTCAGGTACAACAATGTCGGCGAGAAGAACGAGTGACAACCGGAAGTGACGAGAAATAGGAATCAAAGTGGCTGTGTGTCTCAACGGAAGTATACACTTGCATTCACGAAAGATGAACGACGTAGCTACCAACTTTTTAAAAATATATATTGGGTTTTAAAGACGCACTATACTGATGGCTACGATCTTTTGGCGTAGGTGGACGATGAATAAGATGAAAGGTTATTTTATTAGGTGTTTTGGATGATAGAAAGGAGTCGGTCGTGGCATATTGTTGAGAAACCATCCCAGAATCAACATGAACGACAGAGGGAAACCACGAAAAACCCTTGTCAGGATGGTCGACCATGGCGGGAATCGAACCCCGGTCTCCCGAGTGACGGTTCAGTGTGTTACCACGCGGCCACGCGTCTCGGTAACTGTTAAAACTCTGGTATTTGCATGATCTTACTGTGGTTTCAGGGATTTAAAACGCTTTTGAAAAATGCAGTTGCTTTTCTTTTCGTAAATCTCAGCCTGATAAATGAACCATAAACATGACTAATCAAGGTGATATTTGCATCTGTTGGGCTGGTAGCGTTTGTTTTGTCCCCATTATAACCCGCAGTTTCTCATGATCATAATCAAGTGTTATGGGAATGTATTTTATTTATGAATTGCAGTTGAATGTACGACTATTTTCAAATTAAAATCATCATTCAAAGAACTGTTACAGTTTTTTTTCCTTAATAACATCGAAACTTGATATAAAATTATTGTTCCTCAATTAAGATCAAGGATGAAAGGTAGGATCGTTTGAACGGGGCACCACAAGAGCGATCTTACCCCCCCAAAGAATATTGAAAATAAGATGAGTCATTTCACTTACAATGAATCCTTAGGTAATAAAGCCAGGGTTAGAAAACATTTCTCAATGTCGTCCTCGGTTGTCTTTCATACATTCACCTAGATTATCTATTAGGCCCTATTGGGTCCTATTAGGCCCTATTAGACCTTCACATTCAGGCCCTATTGAGCAATATCAGGTCCTATTAGACCCTATTAGGCCATACCAGGCCTTATTATAGCCCCTATTAGACCTTCACATTCAGGCCCTATTAGGCAATATTAGGCCCTAATAGACCCTATCAGGCCATATAAGGCCATATTTGAGGCCCTACTAGGCTCTGTCAGGCAATATCAGGCCCTAATATACCCTATAGACCATATAAGGCCATATTTAAGGCCCTATCAAGCCCTATTAGGCAATATTAGGCCCTGATAGAACCTATTAGGCCATATAAGGCCATATTCAAGGCCCTACCAGGCCCCATTAGGACCTCACCCAGATACACTTCACAATTTGTATTTTCTTTGGAAATATGAAAATAACTTTTTTGGTTCCGAAAACTGTGATTTTTGTGTTTTTCTTCAGTTTTCCCTGTAAACACTGGGTTGATCACAGCCTTCTATAGCCTGGTGTTAGCTTGGAACTTGTTCACCTCAGCTCCACGCGTACCTGTGATCTGTGACCTGTGACCTCGCTGGGATACAAGTACTTCCACCTCGCTGTTGGTCTGCTCGTCAGTTACCCACGACCAACAAAGTGACGGAAATATAACTAGGCAAACACAACATAGACCTGTGTGTTGTAAGATGAGCGAGTAAGGTAGGCCTATATAAGAGTCGTTGAAGTAGTTCTACCTATGCTACTTTACCGACTCTGATATAATCGAAAACTCTGCACACCTTGACTCCTATCAAATTATACAATTCATTGTCGGGATAATACAGAATCTACAAGACAGGGAATTTTGACAACATAATTCTGCTATTATTTATATCTATTTGATGGATAAAGACCGTTTATTCAACTATTTTTTCCAAAACGGTCTTCCTAATTTTACATTTTTCATAACTGTCCTCATAACTGATCATAACTGTCCTCATAACTGATCATAACTGTCCTCATAACTGATCATAACTGATCATAACTGTCCTAATAGCTGTCCTCATAACAGTCCTCATAACTGTCCTCATAACTGATCATAACTGTCCTCATAACTGATCATGACTGTCCTCATAACTGATCATAACTGTCCTCATAACTGATCATAACTGTCTTCATAACTGATCATAACTGTCCTCATAACTGATCATAACTGTCCTCATAACTGATCATAACTGTCCTCATAACTGTCCTCATAACTGTCCTCATAACTGATCCTAACTGTCCTCATAACTGTCCTCATAACTGCCCTCATAACTGTCCTCATAACTGTCCTCATAACTGTCCTCATAAGTGTCCTCATAACTGTCCTCATAACTGCCCTCATAACTGATCATAACTGTATCATTTGTGTGTTCACATTCAGGAAGAAAATGATTTTTTCCGGAGAGATTCTATTTCTCACATTTTTTCACCCGTCCTAATCTCATGGGTTGTTTTTTAAAAACTTTGAGATGGTATATTTCTCAAAACTGGTCCAACCGATTTACCCCAAAAAACTATACAGTTCCAAGTTGGATGAGTTTGCGTGTACAGAAAAAGTTCCATGTTGATCAGTCGAACCGTGCGACCTGTGCAGTACCCACAAACAAACAGAAAAACAAATGAATGAACAGAAAAAAACAGAAAAAGCTTCATAAGAGTAGGATGGAAGTCTTCACATTCGCTCATATAATGATCATATGTCAATCAATAACAAATTGAGTTCATAAAATAAGACGTGTAAGACTGATGGAATGCAATTTGTTTCAATTCAAAATAATAACAATTCATTTCCTTCATCAGCTTGTATTTCTTGTAGATTCAACTTTCTGTTTTGTCCCTCATTCCAATCTGTTTCTCAGCAAGCAGACTTCTGCCGCGATCAAAACAAAATGATTGAATAATAATTCCACGAAAACTACTTATAGAGACAACAACCATGATTACTCTAATTGCTTATAAAAACCAGCGTTCGCTTCGCGCTTCCTGTTGGCTCGAGACCCCCGCCCGACGGCACGAGACAGCCGCTCGATATCAGGTACTTGTGACTAACGGTAACACCACATGGTCCCTGTCGATCGACCGTCCCTGCCCCGCGCTCAGCACTAACGGTCGGGGGTGTCGAGCCGTCAAGTCCCACGGTTACCTGCACAGCTGTTGGTTTGCATTGTTAACAACTGCACTCAGTTCCTCTTGGTAATGGAAACTAATTGCAGAAAAAAGAAAAGAATTGATCAATTATATTTACATTTTCTTCATCACCTTTATTGCAAATTGAGTAAATGAGAAGATGAAAAATATAGAGATGAAACATTCTTTTTTTATCTCACAGTTAGGTCTTGACTATTTATTTCTCAGGTAATGACAATTAATAATAATAATACTATTAATTTTTCAAGATTTTTTTCATTTGTCAATTCAAGATTATACAGAAAAGTTCACAATATTCCACAAAGCGTGTAAATAATAACGATAATGAAAATAATAGCTGTCATATTGAACTCTTGTCGCATTGTTAGGGTTTTAGATAACCGTTGAGGTATTTATTGTACCAATAATTGTAATTGTATAAACGTTCAGTGGTAGTTTGGTACGCATGTGTACCCGCTGAGCACTGGCACTTTTCCATCGGCAAACCGAGAATTGATTCAATACAAATAATAATATATTTTTATATCAATAGATTGAGCAATACATTTTGATATTGTTGTCGTCAGCAGGATATTAATTAGATTCCATCCCACTCGTATAGTCTTATCCCTCTCTCAATCACTCATTTTGTATAATGATGAACTTTACATCTTCTGCTAATGGAAAGAAGTGATCATTGCCCAAGAGACTTCGTTCAAAGTAGAAGATATCAACATTTGTGTGTTTATACTGAAATACTTTTATCTACGGCCAAAAATTATGGTCACAGACAGCGCAGTACTGGTGTTGAAGTTCATTAGTTTTACATAATCAAAAAGGGGTGGTAAGATCGCCCTTGTGGTGCGCCGTCCAAACGATCCTATCTTTCATCCATAGCCTTAATTTGGGAACAATGATTTTGTATCAAGTTTCGATGTAATTAAAAAAAAATCTTATAGGGGGCCTATGTGTGTTTTTGGTTTGTAAGCACTCCACAGGTCGCAAGGGTTGACTGATCAACATGACACTTTTTCTGTACACGCAAACTTATCCAACTTGGAACTGTAAAGTTTTTGGAATGAATCGGTCGGACCGATTTTGAAATATATCATCTCACAGTTTCTAAAAACCTCATGAAATTAGGCTGAGCAAGAAAATTTGAAAAATAAAAAGCCCCAAATAGGATAAAATAAACTGTGAACGAGAACACATGAATGATACACATTATAACCATTCAGTGTGCAATTCGAATCAGCCGTTTTGAGGAAAATAATTAAATCAACTGTTTTTATTCATCAAATATATTATGGAAATAAATAGAGATTTAGGTTGTCAAGATTCACTGCTTTCTAGATTCGATATTTACCCAACAATGAAGTCGTTTTTATATGCATCAACGTGTGTATAATACCAGAGTCGATAAAGTAGCAAGGGTAGAACTACTTTAACGACTTTAATAGCTTATTCAGATATCAAGGTGTGTAGAATACCAGAGTCGATAAAGTAGCAAGGGTAGAACTACTTTAACGAGTAATACCTTATTCTTATATCTCGCTCACCTTACAACGCTCATGTTGCGTTTGCCCAGTATACACATATATAATTGAGTATGGCTGTAAGCCATCATTTATGATTTATCAATGAATTAGTCATTAAAATATATCAGACAAAATATAATACAACAAATAATGATACATTACAAGATTTCAGATTGATCGATACGGAATTGAGATAAATCAATAGGACTTGTACCACAATATAGACACTCTGATATACATAGATAATATAGATATTCAGTTGAATAATATTTAAAAAAACGAATCACCGAATATGTCAATACACAGACAAGTAAAATTGATAACTATTATGAATTTACTGAAATCCAGCATCAACGAACTCTTGCACAGAATAGAAACTATTAATTGTGAGGTGCTCCTTGAGGAGCGATTTTGATTGATTCAAAGGTAGATTCTTAATACTTGTTGGGAGAATATTAGGAAGTTTACTACCTGAAATTTGAAGACCTTTGCCGTATAATGAACGGTTATGTTTGTTCAGATATATAAGATTCTTATTCCTAGTATCATGTTCATGATCAATGGGAGGGAAATCTGTTTTGTTGGTATGTATGAACATGAGCACTTTGTATATATACGTGGACGCCACAGTCATAATTTTGAGTTCTTGGAATTTTCTCTCACAACTGGGCATGATCAACATTTCATCACAGACTTTGAACACTCTTGGAAATAATTACACAGTATTTATTAGAAGTGACAAGATACAGTGCGCGCATGTGATAGAGACAAAGCACCCGCATGTGATAGAGACAGAGCACCCGCATGTGATAGAGACAGAGCACCCGCATGGAGACAGAGCACCTGCATGTGATGGAGACAGAGCACCCGCATGTGATAGAGACAGAGCACCCGCATGTGATAGAGACAGAGCACCAGCATGTGATGGAGACAGAGAACCCGCATGTGATGGAGACAGAGCACCCGCATGTGATAGAGACAGAGCACCCGCATGTGATGGAGACGGAGCACCCGCATGTGATGGAGACAGAGCACCCGCATGTGATAGAGACAGAGCACCCGCATGTGATGGAGACAGAGCACCCGCATTTGATGGAGACAGAGCACCCGCATGTGATAGAGACAGAGCACCCGCATGTGATGGAGACGGAGCACCCGCATGGAGACAGAGCACCCGCATGTGATAGAGACAGAGCACCCGCATGTGATGGAGACAGAGCACCCGCATGTGATAGAGACAGAGCACCCGCATGTGATGGAGACGGAGCACCCGCATGTGATGGAGACAGAGCACCCGCATGTGATGGAGACGGAGCACCCGCATGTGATGGAGACAGAGCACCCGCATGTGATGGAGACAGAGCACCCGCATGTGATAGAGACAGAGCACCCGCATGTGATGGAGACGGAGCACCCGCATGTGATGGAGACAGAGCACCCGCATGTGATAGAGACAGAGCACCCGCATGTGATGGAGACAGAGCACCCACATGTGATGGAGACGGAGCACCCGCGTGTGATGGAGACAGAGCACCCGCATGTGATGGAGACAGAGCACCCGCATTTGATGGAGACAGAGCACCCGCATGTGATAGAGACAGAGCACCCGCATGTGATGGAGACGGAGCACCCGCATGGAGACAGAGCACCCGCATGTGATAGAGACAGAGCACCCGCATGTGATGGAGACAGAGCACCCGCATGTGATAGAGACAGAGCACCCGCATGTGATGGAGACGGAGCACCCGCATGTGATGGAGACAGAGCACCCGCATGTGATGGAGACGGAGCACCCGCATGTGATGGAGACAGAGCACCCGCATGTGATGGAGACAGAGCACCCGCATGTGATAGAGACAGAGCACCCGCATGTGATGGAGACGGAGCACCCGCATGTGATGGAGACAGAGCACCCGCATGTGATAGAGACAGAGCACCCGCATGTGATGGAGACAGAGCACCCACATGTGATGGAGACGGAGCACCCGCGTGTGATGGAGACAGAGCACCCGCATTATGATGGAGACAGAGCACCCGCATGTGATAGAGACAGAGCACCCGCATGTGATAGAGACGGAGCACCCGCATGTGATAGAGACAGAGCACCCGCATGTGATAGAGACGGAGCACCCGCATGTGATAGAGACAGAGCACCCGCATGTGATAGAGACAGAGCACCCGCATGTGATGGAGACAGAGCATCCGCATGTGATAGAGACAGAGCACCCGCATGTGATGGAGACAGAGCACCCGCATGTTGACCTGATGAAGCTCCGTACAATTACTTCCAGTTTTCTCGAAATCTGATACAACGTTCTCCGTAATAACATCTCTCCACTCCATCCTGTCGACCAGTTACATCATGATACACAGTGATTGGTTGCAGGACTTGAGCTCCTAATCTCGGCACTGCACTCTCTTATTTCACCGACAAAGATAAGTAGAATGAAAAATAAAATAAAAGATGACGATAGAAGATGAGTAGAGATTGAAAAACAAGGTTGTAAATACCCTCTGTCCGAAAGGAAGAAATGACAACCAATAGAACAGCAGTCATAAAGTATCTATAATAAAACAAAACATCATATAACAAAAGATACTGTTACTATTTTGTCGGCATATTAACGAAGGGTTGCACAAAACTCGATAAGGCAATATAATATCGTATAGAAAAAATAGATGATGAAACAGAAATGTGAAAGAAGATAAATTGACAAATGTACGTCGGATATTGTGATAAAAGATTGTTAATCTTGCCAAATAGGCGTGACACGTCACAAGGCAGGAGCTCCTTGCCTGATCTTAGGGGCCGTGACAGGAGATACCCAGATGCATTGATCGCTGCTCTATCTAGTGTTGTTTTGTAGAAACGGCCGATAGGCTGACAAACTTGATGACTGTTGTTATTAGCTTAGCCGACGTCATTGAGTAAAGTTAGTTCCTTTCATCACTATTTTATCTGCGGATGGTCAATAGTTCTTTGAACGTGGCCCGTGAATTGAACATTGGAGGGATGGGAAGCCGGAACCACAAACCAACGCAACCCTCAATGTATCTTGGTCGGTACCAATAGAGATAGAGCCTCTCAAAAGCACGTGTTTTGATCGAATCAATATGTTTCTAATGGTTTGCGTGTTTTTAAATCCATTTTGATCCCAATGGTGTAGTGATTGGAGTGTCTCTGAAACAATGTGAACATGGATGTAGGGGGGGGGGGGGTGGGGGGCTTGTGGTCGAAGTAGGAGCAACTGTGGCAGCTGTGATATATGAGAGAGAGAGAGAGAAGAGAGAGAGAGAGAGAGAGAGAGAGAGAGAGAGAGAGAGAGAGAGAGAGAGAGAGAGAGAGAGAGAGAGAGAGAGAGAGAGAGAGAGAGAGAGGCTGTGAATGGGAACACAGGAAGACATGCTATTGTCTCTGTCCACTGCTCCCAGAGCAATCACTGCGGAGGATCCACGGAATAATAATGCACTCAGCTGAAAGACTAATTGACGGATAGTGAGCAAAGGTTAATTACCAGTTACACGTGATGGAAGATGTCTCCATGGCACTGGGTGCTGGCATTGTTTCTCACACTTTACACGGTGCAAGGAAGAAGACAAACTCCAGGCAATAGCTTCATAAGAAAACGGTGATTTCAGTGGCGTAGACAGAGGGGAGGGGGGGTCGTTTCATTGTCTGTTTGGCACCTTCCTAGAATAATTTTATTACCACACATTTCACTGGTTCAATTGACTAGTATGTGAGTTCAATTAACTGGTTTAATTGACTAGTATATAGGGCTAATTAAATGGTCCAATTGACTAGTATATAAGGCCAATTAACTGGTCTAATTAACTAGTATATGAGGCTAATTAACTGGTCCAATTGACTAGTATGTGAGTTCAAATAACTGGTCCAATTGACTAGTATATGAGGCTAATTAACTGGTCTAATTAACTAGTATATGAGGCTAATTAACTGGTCCAATTGACTATTATGTGAGTTCAATTACCTGATTCGATTGACTAGTACATAAGGCTAATTAAATGGTCCAATTGACTAGTATATGAGGCTAATTAACTGGTCTAATTGACTAGTATATGAGGCTAATTAAATGATTCAATTGACCAGTATGTGTGTTCAATTACCTGGTTTAATTGACTAGTATATAAGGCTAATTAACTGGTCCAATTGACTAGTATATGAGGCTAATTAACTGGTCTAATTGACTAGTATATGAGGCTAATTAACTGGACTAATTGACTAGTATATGAGGCTAATTAACTGGTTCAATTGACCAGTGTGTGAGTTCAATTACCTGATTTGATTGACAAGTATATGGGGCTAATTAACTGGTCTAATTGACTAGTATATGAGGCTAATTATCGGGTTCAATTGACCAGTGTGTGAGTTCAATTAACTGGTTCGATTGACTAGTATATAAGGCTAATTGAATGGTCTAATTGACTAGTATATAAGGCTAATTAACTGGTCTAATTGACTAGTATATGAGGCTAATTACATGGTTCAATTGACCAGTATGTGTGTTCAATTACCTGGTTTAGATGACTAGTATTTGGGCTGATTAACTGGTCTAATTGACTAGTATATGAGGCTAATTACCGGGTTCAATTGACCAGAGTGTGAGTTCAATTAACTGGTTCAATTGACTAGTATATAAGACTAATTGAATGGTCCAATTGACTAGTATATGAGGCTAATTAACTGGTCTAATTGACTAGTATATGAGGCTAATTAACTGGTTCAATTGAACAGTGTGTGAGTTCAATTACCTGGTTCAATTGACTAGAATATAGGGCTAATTAAATGGTCCAATTGACTAGTATATAGAGCTAATTAACTGGTCTAATTGACTAGTATATGGGGCTAATTAACTGGTTCAATTGACCAGTGTGTAAGTTCAATTAACTGGTTTAATTTACTAGTATATAAGGCTAATTGACTGGTTCAATTGACCAATATGTGGGTTCAATTACCTGGTGTATTTGACTAGTATATGAGGCTAATTAACTTGTCCAATTGACTAGTATATAAGGCTAATTAACTGGTTCAATTGACTAGTATGTGAGGCTAATTAACTGGTCCAATTGCAGAGTATATGAGGCTAATTAACCGGTCGAATTTACTAGTATGTGAGTTCAATTACATGGTCTAATTGACTAGTATATGAGGCTAATTAACTGCTCCAATTGACCAGTATGTGAGTTCAATTAACTGGTCCAATTGACCAGTATATGAGGCTAATTGACTGGTTCAATTGACTAGTATATAAGGCTAATTGACTGGTTCAATTGACCAATATGTGAGTTCAATTACCTGGTCTAATTGACTAGTATATGAGGCTAATTAACTTGTCCAATTGACTAGTATATAGGGCTAATTACCTGGTACAATTGACTAGTATATGAGGCTAATTAACTTGTCCAATTGACTAGTAAATGAGGCTAATTAACTGGTCCAATTGACTAGTATATGAGGCTAATTAACTGGTCCAATTGACCAGTATGTGAGTTCAATTAACTGGTCCAATTGACCAGTATGTGAGTTCAATTACCTGGTCTAATTGACAAGTATGTGAGGCTAATTAACTTGTCCAATTGACTAGTATATAAGGCTAATTAACTGGTTCAATTGACTAGTATGTGAGGCTAATTAACTGGTCTAATTGACTAGTATATGAGGCGCATTAACTGGTCTAATTGATCAGTATTTGAGTTCAATTAACTGGTTCAATTGACTAGCATATAGGGCTAATTAACTGGCCCAATTGACCAGTATGTGAGTTCAATGAACTGGTCCAATCGACTAGTATATAAGGCTCATTAGCTGGTCAAATTGACCAGTATTTGAGATCAATTAACTGGTTCAATTGACCAGTATGTAAGTTCAATCGCCTTGTCCAATTGACCAGTATGTGAGTTCAATGAACTGGTCCAATTGACCAGTATATAAGGCTCATTAGCTGGTCAAATTGACCAGTATTTGAGTTCAATTACCTGGTCTAATTGACTAGTATATGAGGCTAATGACTGATCTAATTGACCAGTATTTGAGTTCAATTAACTGGTTCAATTGACTAGCATATAGGGCTAATTAACTGGCCCAATTGACCAGTATGTGAGTTCAATGAACTGGTCCAATTGACTAGTATGTGAGGCTGATAACCGGTCTAATTGACCAGTATGTGAGTACAATTAACCGGTTCAATTGGCTTGTTTATGAGGCTAATTAACTGGTTCGATTGACCAGTATGTAAGTTCAATTACCTGGTCCAATTGACCAGTATATGAGACTAATTAACTGGTTCAATTGACCAGTATGTGAGTTCAATTAACTGGTCTAATTGACTAGTATTAGAGGCTAATAACTGGTCTAATTGACCAGTATGTGAGTTAAATTAACCGGTTCAATTGGCTTGTATATGAGGCTAATTAACTGGTTCAATTGACCAGTATGTAAGTTCAATTACCTGGTCCAATTGACTGGTATATGAGGCTGATTAACTGTTTCAATTGACCAGTATGTGAGTTCGATTACTGGTCTAATTGACTAGTATATGAGGCTAATAACTGGTCTAATTGACCAGTATTTGAGTTCAATTAACTGGTTCAATTGACTAGCATATAGGGATAATTAACTGGCCCAATTGACCAGTATTTGAGATCAATAACTGGTCAAATTGACTAGTATATGAGGCTCATTAACTGGTCTAATTGACCAGTATTTGAGTTCAATTAACTGGTTCAATTGACTAGCATATAGGGCTAATTAACTGGCCCAATTGACCAGTATATGAGTTCAATGAACTGATACAATTGACTAGTATATAAGGCTCATTAGCTGGTCAAATTGACCAGTATTTGAGTTCAATTAACTGGTTCAATTGACCAGTATGTAAGTTCGATTACCTGGTCCAATTGACCAGTATGTGGGTTCAATTAACTGGTCTAATTGACTAGTATATGAGGCTAATTAACTGGTCTAATTGACCAGTATATGAGGCTAATGAACTGGTCTAATTGACCAGTATATGAGGCAAATTATCTGGTCTAATTGATCAGTATGTGAGTTCAATTAACCGGTTTGATTGGCTTGTATATGAGGCTAATTAACTGGTTCAATTGACCAGTATGTGAGTTCGATTACCTGGTCCAATTGACTGGTATGTAAGTTCAATTACCTGGTCCAATTGACCAGTATGTGAGTTCAATTAACTGGTCCAATTGACTTGTATATGAGGCTGATTAACTGGTCCAATTGACCAGTATGTGAGTTCAATTAACCGGTTCAATTGGCTTGTATATGAGGCTTATTAACAGGTTCAATTGACCAGTATGTAAGTTCAATTACCTGGTCCAATTGACCAGTATGTGAGTTCAATTAACTGGTCCAATTGACTAGTATATGAGGCTAATCAACTGGTCTAATTGACCAGTATGTGAGTTTAGTTAACCGGTTCAATTGGCTTGTATATGAGGCTAATCAACTGGTCCAATTGACCAGTATGTGAGTTCAATTAACCGGTTCAATTGGCTTGTATATTAGGCTAATTAACTGGTCCAATTGACCAGTATGTGAGATCAATTAACTGGTCCAATTGACCAGTATGTGCGTTCAATTACATGGTTGATGCCACTGAGGGCAAGACAAGGCAAGAGCTGTGATCTGTGCTGTCTGGTTAACGCCACTGAGGGCATGACAAGGCAAGAGCTGTGTTCTGTGCTGTCTGGTTGATGCCACTGAGGGTATGACAAGGCAAGAGCTGTGTTCTGTGCTGTCTGGTTGATGCCACTGAGGGCATGACAAGGCAAGAGATGTGTTCTGTGCTGTCTCGTTGATGCCACTGAGGGCATGACAAGGCAAGAGCTGTGATCTGTGCTGTCTGGTTGATGCCACTGAGGGCATGACAAGGCAAGAGCTGTGTTCTGTGCTGTCCGGTTGATGCCACTGAGGGCATGACAAGGCAAGAGCTGTGATCTGTGCTGTCTGGTTGATGCCAGTGAGGGCATGACAAGGCAAGAGCTGTGTCATGTGCTGTCTGGTTGATGCCAGTGAGGGCATGACAAGGCAAGAGCTGTGTTCTGTGCTGTCTGGTTGATGCCACTGAGGGCATGACAAGGTAAGAGCTGTGTTCTGTGCTGTCTGGTTGATGCCACTGAGGGCATGACGAGGCAAGAGCTGTGTTCTGTGCTGTCGGGTTGATGCCACTGAGGGCATGACAAGGCAAAAGCTGTGTTTTGTGCCGTCTGGTTGATGCCACTGAGGGTATGACAAGGCAAGAGCTGTGTTCTGTGCTGTCGGGTTGTTGCCACTGAGGGCATGACAAGGCAAGAGCTGTGTATTGTGCTGTCTGGTTGACGCCACTAAGGGCATAACAAGGCAAGAGCTGTGTTCTGTGCTGTCTGGTTGATGCCACTGAGGGCATGACGAGGCAAGAGCCGTGTTCTGTGCTGTCTGGTTGATGTCACTGAGGGCATGACAAGGCAAGAGCTGTGTTCTGTGCTGTCTCGTTGATGCCACTGAGAGCATGACAAGGCAAGAGCTGTGTTCTGTGCTGTCAGGTTGATGCCACTGAGGGCATGACAAGGCAAGAGCTGTGTTCTGTGCTGTCTGGTTGATGCCACTGAGGGCATGACAAGGCAAGAGCTGTGTTCTGTGCTGTCTGGTTGATGCCACTGAGGGCATGACAAGGCAAGAGCTGTGTTCTGTGCTGTCTGGTTGATGCCACTGAGGGCATGACAAGGCAAGAGCTGTGTTCTGTGCCGTCTGGTTGATGCCACTGAGGGCATGACGAGGCAAGAGCCGTGTTCTGTGCTGTCTGGTTGATGTCACTGAGGGCATGACAAGGCAAGAGCTGTGTTCTGTGCAGTCTGGTTGATGCCACTGAGGGCATGACAAGGCAAGAGCTGTGTTCTGTGCTGTCTGGTTGATGCCACTGAGGGCATGACAAGGCAAGAGCTGTGTTCTGTGCTGTCTGGTTGATGCCACTGAGGGCATGACAAGGCAAGAGCTGTGTTCTGTGCTGTCTGGTTGATGCCACTGAGGGCATGACAAGGCAAGAGCTTTGTTCTGTGCTGTCTGGTTGATGCCACTGAGGGCATGACTAGGCAAGAGCTGTGTTCTGTGCTGTCTGGTTGATGCCACTGAGGGCATGATAAGGCAAGAGCTGTGTTCTGTGCTGTCTGGTTGATGCCACTGAGGGAATGACAAGGCAAGAGCTTTGTTCTGTGCTGTCTGGTTGATGCCACTGAGGGCATGACTAGGCAAGAGCTGTGTCTTGTTTCGTCTGGTTGATGCCACTGAGGGCATGACAAGGCAAGAGCTGTGTCTTGTGCGGTCAGGTTGTTGCAACTGAGGGCATGAAAGGCAAAAGCTGTGTATTGTGCCGTCGGGTTATGCCACTGAGGGCATGACAAGGCCAGACCTGTGTTTTGTGCTGTCGGTTTATGCCACTGAGGGCATGACAAGGCAAGAGCTGTGTATTGTGTCGTCAGGTTGTTGCAACTGAGGGCATGACAAGGCAAGAGCTGTGTTTTGTGCCGTCGGGTTATGCCACTGAGGGCATGACAAGGCAAGAGCTGTGTTTTGTGCCGTCGGGTTATGCCACTGAGGGCATGACAAGGCAAGAGCTGTGTTTTGTGCCGTCGGGTTGTTGCCATTGAGGGCATGACATGGCAAGAGCTGTGTTTTGTGCCGTCGGGTTATGCCACTGAGGGCATGACAAGGCCAGAGCTGTGTTGTGCCGTCGGGTTATGCCACTGAGGGCATGACAAGGCAAAAGCTGTGTATTGTTTCGTCTGGTTGATGCAACTGAGGGCATGAAAGGCAAGAGCCAGTTTGTGACGTCGGGTTATGCCACGAAGGGCATGGCAAGGCTAGAGCCGTGGTTTCTGCCGTCGGGTTTGTGCCACTGAGAGCATGACAAGGCAAGAGCCGTGGTTTTTGCCGTCGGGTTTATGCCACGAAGGGCATGGCAAGGCTAGAGCCGTGTTTTGTGTCGCCGTGTTCACGCCAATGAGGGCATGACAAGGCAAGAGCTGTGTTTCGTGCTGTCGGGTTGATGCCACTGAGGGCATGACAAGGCGAGAGCTGTGTTTTGTGCCGTTGGGTTGATGCCAATGAGGGCATGACAAGGCAAGAGCTGTGTTCTGTGCTGTCTGGTTGATGCCACTGAGGGCATGACAAGGCAAGAGCTGTGTTCTGTGCTGTCGGGTTGATGCCACTGAGGGCATGACAAGGCAAGAGCTGTGTTCTGTGCTGTCTGGTTGATGCCACTGAGGGCATGACAAGGCAAGAGCTGTGTTCTGTGCTGTCTGGTTGATGCCACTGAGGGCATGACAAGGCAAGAGCTGTGTTCTGTGCTGTCTGGTTGATGCCACGAAGGGCATGACAAGGCAAGAGCTGTGTTCTGTGCTGTCTGGTTGATGCCACTGAGTGCATGACAAGGCAAGAGCTGTGTTTTGTGCTGTCTGGTTAATGCCACTGAGGGCATGACAAGGCAAGAGCTGTATTCTGTGCTGTCTGGTTGATGCCACTGAGGGCATGACAAGGCAAGAGCTGTGTTCTGTGCTGTCTGGTCTATGCCACTGAGGGCATGACAAGGCAAGAGCCGTGTCTTGTGTCGTCTGGTTGATGCCACTGAGGGCATGACAAGGCAAGAGCTCTGTTCTGTGCTGTCTGGTTGATGCCACTGAGTGCATGACAAGGCAAGAGCTGTGTTCTGTGCTGTCTGGTTGATGCCACTGAGGGCATGACAAGGCGAGAGCTGTGTTCTGTGCTGTCTGGTCGATGCCACTGAGGGCATGACAAGGCAAGAGCTGTGTTCTGTGCTGTCTGGTTGATGCCACTGAGGGCATGACAAGGCAAGAGCCGTGTCTTGTGTCGTCTGGTTGATGCCACTGAGAGCATGACAAGGCAAGAGCTCTGTTCTGTGCTGTCTGGTTGATGCCACTGAGGGCATGACAAGGCAAGAGCTGTGTTCTGTGCTGTCTGGTTGATGCCACTGAGGGCATGACAAGGCAAGAGCTGTGTTCTGTGCTGTCTGGTTGATGCCACTGAGGGCATGACAAGGCAAGAGCTGTGTTCTGTGCTGTCTGGTTGATGCCACTGAGGGCATGACAAGGCAAGAGCTGTGTTCTGTGCTGTCTGGTTGATGCCACTGAGGGCATGACAAGGCAAGAGCTGTGTTCTGTGCTGTCTGGTTGATGCCACTGAGGGCATGACAAGGCGAGAGCTGTGTTCTGTGCTCTCTGGTCGATGCCACTGAGGGCATGACAAGGCAAGAGCTGTGTTCTGTGCTGTCTGGTTGATGCCACTGAGGGCATGACAAGGCAAGAGCCGTGTCTTGTGTCGTCTGGTTGATGCCACTGAGGGCATGACAAGGCAAGAGCTCTGTTCCGTGCTGTCTGGTTGATGCCACTGAGGGCATGACAAGGCAAGAGCTGTGTTCTGTGCTGTCTGGTTGATGCCACTGAGTGCATGACAAGGCAAGAGCTGTGTTCTGTGCTGTCTGGTTGATGCCACTGAGGGCATGACAAGGCAAGAGCTGTGTTCTGTGCTGTCTGGTTGATGCCACTGAGGGCATGACAAGGCAAGAGCTGTGTTCTGTGCTGTCTGGTTGATGCCACTGAGGGCATGACAAGGCAAGAGCTGTGTTCTGTGCTGTCTGGTTAACGCCACTGAGGGCATGACAAGGCAGGAGCTGTGTTCTGTGCTGTCTGGTTGATGCCTATGAGGGCATGACAAGGCAAGAGCTGTGTTCTGTGCTGTCTGGTTGATGCCACTGAGGGCATGAGAAGGCAAGAGCCGTGTTCTGTGCCGTCGGGTTGTTGCAACTGATGGCATGACAAGGTTGGAGCTGTGTTTTGTGTCGTCAGGTTGATGCCACTGAGAGCATGACAAGGCAAGAGCTGTGTTTTGTTCCGTCGGGTTGTTGCCACTAAGGGCATGACAAGGCAAGAGCTGTGTTTTGTGCCGTCGGGTTGTTGCCACTAAGGGCATGACAAGGCAAGAGCTGTTTTCTGTGCCGTCGGGTTGTTGCCACTAAGGGCATGACAAGGCAAGAGCTGTGTTCTGTTCCTTCGGGTTGTTGCAACTGATGGCATGACAAGGCAAGAGCTGTGTTTTGTGCCGTCGGGATGTTGCCACTAAGGGCATGACAAGGCAAGAGCTGTGTTCTGTGCCGTCGGGTTGTTGACACTAAGGGCATGACAAGGCAAGAGCTGTGTTCAGTGTCGTCAGGTTGATTCCACTGAGAGCATGACAAGGCAAGAGCTGTGTTTTGTGCCGTCGGGTTGTTGCCACTAAGGGCATAACAAGGCAAGAGCTGTGTTCTGTGCCGTCGGGTTGTTGCTACTAAGGTCATGACAAGGCAAGAGCTGTGTTTTGTGTCGTCAGGTTGATGCAACTGAGGGCATGACAAGGCGAGAGCTGTGTTTTGTGCCGTTGGGTTGTTGCCACTAAGGGCATGACAAGGCAAGAGCTGTGTTTTGTGTCGTCAGGTTGATGCCACTGAGGGCATGACAAGGCAAGAGCTGTGTTTTGTGCCGTCGGGTTGTTGCCACTAAGGGCATGACAAGGCAAGAGCTGTGTTCTGTGCCGTCGGGTTGTTGCAACTGAGGGCATGAAAAGGCAATAGCTGTGTTTTGTGCCGTCGGGTTGTTGCCACTAAGGGCATGACAAGGCAAGAGCTGTGTTTTGTGCCGTCGGGTTGTTGCCACTAAGGGCATGACAAGGCAAGAGCTGTGTTCTGTGCCGTCGGGTTGTTGCCACTAAGGGCATGACAAGGCAAGAGCTGTGTTCTGTGTCGTCAGGTTGATGCCACTGAGGGCATGACAAGGCAAGAGCTGTGTTTTGTGTCGTCAGGTTGATGCCACTGAGAGCATGACAAGGCATGAGCTGTGTTTTGTGCCGTCGGGTTGTTGCCACTAAGGGCATGACAAGGCAAGAGCTGTGTTTTGTGTCGTCAGGTTGATGCCACTGAGAGCATGACAAGGCAAGAGCTGTGTTTTGTGTCGTCAGGTTGATGCCACTGAGAGCATGACAAGGCATGAGCTGTGTTCTGTGCCGTCGGGTTGTTGCCACTAAGGGCATGACAAGGCAAGAGCTGTGTTCTGTGTCGTCTGGTTGATGCCAATGAGGGCATGACAAGGCAAGAGCTGTGTTCTGTGTCGTCTGGTTGATGCCACTGAGGGCATGACAAGGCAAGAGCTGTGTTTTGTGTCGTCAGGTTGATGCCACTGAGAGCATGACAAGGCATGAGCTGTGTTTTGTGCCGTCGGGTTGTTGTCACTAAGGGCATGACAAGGCAAGAGCTGTGTTTTGTGCCGTCGGGTTGTTGCCACTAAGGGCATGACAAGGCAAAAGCTGTGTTCTGTGCCATCGGGTTGTTGCCACTAAGGGCATGAGAAGGCAAGAGCTGTGTTCTGTTCTGTCGGGTTGTTGCAACTGAGGGCATGACAAGGCAAGAGCTGTGTTTTGTGCCGTCGGGTTGATGCCACTGAGGGCATGACAAGGCAAGAGCTGTGTATTGTGTCGTCTGGTTGATGCCACTGAAAGCATGAAAGGCTAGAGCTGTGTTTTGTGCCGTCAGGTTGTTGCAACTGAGGGCATGAAAGGCAAGAGCTGAATATTGTGCCGTCGGGTTATGCCACTGAGGGCATGACAAGGCAAGAGCTGTGTTTTGTGCCGCCGGGTTGATGCCACTGAGGGCATGAAAGCCAAGAGCTGTGTTTTGTGCCGTCTGGTTGTTGCAACTGAGGGCATGAGAGGCAAGAGCTGTGTATTGTGCCGTCGGGTTATGCCACTGAGGGCATGACAAGGCGAAAGCTGTGTTCTGTGCTGTCGGGTTGTTGCCACTGGGAGCATGACAAGGCAAGAGCTGTGTCTTGTTTCGTCTGGTTGATGCCACTGAGGACATGACAAGGCAAGAGCTGTGTCTTGTGCCGTCAGGTTGTTGCAACTGAGGGCATGAAAGGCAATAGCTGTGTATTGTGCCGTCGGGTTATGCCACTGAGGGCATGACAAGGCCAGACCTGTGTTTTGTGCTGTCGGTTTATGCCACTGAGGGCATGACAAGGCAAGAGCTGTGTATTGTGTCGTCATGTTGTTGCAACTGAGGGCATGACAAGGCAAGAGCTGTGTTTTGTGCCGTCGGGTTATGCCACTGAGGGCATGACAAGGCAAGAGCTGTGTTTTGTGCCGTCGGGTTATGCCACTGAGGGCATGACAAGGCAAGAGCTGTGATTTGTGCCGTCG
The DNA here is from genome assembly GCA_964007535.1 of Brachyptera risi. NCBI lineage: Eukaryota > Metazoa > Arthropoda > Insecta > Plecoptera > Taeniopterygidae > Brachyptera > Brachyptera risi. Next base: position 6,754,639 of record OZ023336.1, on the reverse strand, counting down.
TGTTAGGCCACTGAGGGCATGCCAAGGCCAGAGCTGGTATTTTGTGCCGACGGGTTATGCCACTGAGGGCATGACAAGGCAAGAGCTGTGTATTGTGTCGTCTGGTTGATGCCACTGAAGGCATGAGAGGCAAGAGCTGTGTATTGTGCCGTCGGGTTGTTGCCATTGAGGGCATGACATGGCAAGAGTTGTGTTTTGTGCCGTCGGGTTATGCCACTGAGGGCATGACAAGGCCAGAGCTGTGTTGTGCCGTCGGGTTATGCCACTGAGGGCATGACAAGGCAAAAGCTGTGTATTGTTTCGTCTGGTTGATGCAACTGAGGGCATGAAAGGCAAGAGCCAGTTTGTGACGTCGGGTTATGCCACGAAGGGCATGGCAAGGCTAGAGCCGTGGTTTCTGCCGTCGGGTTTGTGCCACTGAGAGCATGACAAGGCAAGAGCCGTGGTTTTTGCCGTCGGGTTTATGCCACGAAGGGCATGGCAAGGCTAGAGCCGTGTTTCGTGTCGCCGTGTTCACGCCAATGAGGGCATGACAAGGCAAGAGCTGTGTTTCGTGCTGTCGGGTTGATGCCACTGAGGGCATGACAAAGCGAGAGCTGTGTTTTGTGCCGTTGGGTTCATGCCACTGAGAGCATGACAAGGCAAGAGCCGTTGTTTTTGCGGTCGGGTTTATGCCACGAAGGGCATGACAAGGCAAGAGCTGTGTTCTGTGCTGTCTGGTTGATGCCACTGAGTGCATGACAAGGCAAGAGCTGTGTTTTGTGCTGTCTGGTTGATGCCACTGAGGGCATGACAAGGCAAGAGCTGTATTCTGTGCTGTCTGGTTGATGCCACTGAGGGCATGACAAAGCGAGAGCTGTGTTCTGTGCTGTCTGGTTGATGCCACTGAGGGCATGACAAGGCAAGAGCTGTGTTCTGTGCTGTCTGGTTGATGCCACTGAGGGCATGACAAGGCAAGAGCCGTGTCTTGTGTCGTCTGGTTGATGCCACTGAGAGTATGACAAGGCAAGAGCTCTGTTCTGTGCTGTCTGGTTGATGCCACTGAGGGCATGACAAGGCAAGAGCTGTGTTCTGTGCTGTCTGGTTGATGCCACTGATGGCATGACAAGGCAAGAGCTGTGTTCTGTGCTGTCTGGTTGATGCCACTGAGGTCATGACAAGGCAAGAGCTGTGTTCTGTGCTGTCTGGTTGATGCCACTGAGGGCATGACTAGGCAAGAGCTGTGTTCTGTGCTGTCTGGTTGATGCCACTGAGGGCATGACAAGGCAAGAGCTGTGTTCTGTGCTGTCTGGTTGATGCCACTGAGGGCATGACAAGGCAAGAGCTGTGTTCTGTGCTGTCGGGTTGTTGCCACTGAGGGCATGACAAGGCAAGAGCTGTGTTCTGTGCTGTCTGGTTGATGCCACTTAGGGCATGACAAGGCAAGAGCTGTGTTCTGTGCTGTCTGGTTGATGCCACTGAGGACATGACAAGGCGAGAGCTGTGTTCTGTGCTGTCAGGTTGATGCCACTGAGGGCATGACAAGGCAAGAGCTGTGTTCTGTGCTGTCTGGTTAACGCCACTGAGGGCATGACAAGGCAGGAGCTGTGTTCTGTGCTGTCTGGTTGATGCCTATGAGGGCATGACAAGGCAAGAGCTGTGTTCTGTGCTGTCTGGTTGTTGCCACTAAGGGCATGACAAGGCAAGAGCTGTGTTCTGTGCTGTCTGGTTGATGCCACTGAGGGCATGACAAGGCAAGAGCTGTGTTCTGTGCTGTCTGGTTGATGCCACTGAGGTCATGACAAGGCAAGAGCTGTGTTCTGTGCTGTCTGGTTGATGCCACTGAGGGCATGACAAGGCAAGAGCTGTGTTCTGTGCTGTCTGGTTGATGCCACTGAGGGCATGACAAGGCGAGAGCTGTGTTCTGTGCTGTCTGGTTGATGCCACTGAGGGCATGACAAGGCAAGAGCTGTGTTCTGTGCTGTCGGGTTGTTGCCACTGAGGGCATGACAAGGCAAGAGCTGTGTTCTGTGCTGTCTGGTTAACGCCACTGAGGGCATGACAAGGCAGGAGCTGTGTTCTGTGCTGTCTGGTTGATGCCTATGAGGGCATGACAAGGCAAGAGCTGTGTTCTGTGCTGTCTGGTTGATGCCACTGAGGGCATGAAAAGGCAAGAGCCGTGTTCTGTGCCGTCGGGTTGTTGCAACTGATGGCATGACAAGGTTGGAGCTGTATTTGTGTCGTCAGGTTGATGCCACTGAGAGCATGACAAGGCAAGAGCTGTGTTTTGTTCCGTCGGGTTGTTGCCACTAAGGGCATGACAAGGCAAGAGCTGTGTTTTGTGCCGTCGGGTTGTTGCCACTAAGGGCATGACAAGGCAAGAGCTGTTTTCTGTGCCGTCGGGTTGTTGCCACTAAGGGCATGACAAGGCAAGAGCTGTGTTCTGTGCCGTCGGGTTGTTGCAACTGATGGCATGACAAGGCAAGAGCTGTGTTTTGTGCCGTCGGGATGTTGCCACTAAGGGCATGACAAGGCAAGAGCTGTGTTCTGTGCCGTCGGGTTGTTGACACTAAGGGCATGACAAGGCAAGAGCTGTGTTCAGTGTCGTCAGGTTGATGCCACTGAGAGCATGACAAGGCAAGAGCTGTGTTTTGTGCCGTCGGGTTGTTGCCACTAAGGGCATAACAAGGCAAGAGCTGTGTTCTGTGCCGTCGGGTTGTTGCTACTAAGGTCATGACAGGGCAAGAGCTGTGTTTTGTGTCGTCAGGTTGATGCAACTGAGGGCATGACAAGGCGAGAGCTGTGTTTTGTGCCGTTGGGTTGTTGCCACTAAGGGCATGACAAGGCAAGAGCTGTGTTTTGTGTCGTCAGGTTGATGCCACTGAGGGCATGACAAGGCAAGAGCTGTGTTTTGTGCCGTCGGGTTGTTGCCACTAAGGGCATGACAAGGCAAGAGCTGTGTTCTGTGCCGTCGGGTTGTTGCAACTGAGGGCATGAAAAGGCAATAGCTGTGTTTTGTGCCGTCGGGTTGTTGCCACTAAGGGCATGACAAGGCAAGAGCTGTGTTTTGTGCCGTCGGGTTGTTGCCACTAAGGGCATGACAAGGCAAGAGCTGTGTTCTGTGCCGTCGGGTTGTTGCCACTAAGGGCATGACAAGGCCATAGCTGTGTTCTGTGTCCTCAGGTTGATGCCACTGAGGGCATGACAAGGCAAGAGCTGTGTTTTGTGTCGTCAGGTTGATGCCACTGAGAGCATGACAAGGCATGAGCTGTGTTTTGTGCCGTCGGGTTGTTGCCACTAAGGGCATGACAAGGCAAGAGCTGTGTTTTGTGTCGTCAGGTTGATGCCACTGAGAGCATGACAAGGCAAGAGCTGTGTTTTGTGTCGTCAGGTTGATGCCACTGAGAGCATGACAAGGCATGAGCTGTGTTCTGTGCCGTCGGGTTGTTGCCACTAAGGGCATGACAAGGCAAGAGCTGTGTTCTGTGTCGTCTGGTTGATGCCACTGAGGGCATGACAAGGCAAGAGCTGTGTTCTGTGTCGTCTGGTTGATGCCACTGAGGGCATGACAAGGCAAGAGCTGTGTTTTGTGTCGTCAGGTTGATGCCACTGAGAGCATGACAAGGCATGAGCTGTGTTTTGTGCCGTCGGGTTGTTGTCACTAAGGGCATGACAAGGCAAGAGCTGTGTTTTGTGCCGTCGGGTTGTTGCCACTAAGGGCATGACAAGGCAAAAGCTGTGTTCTGTGCCATCGGGTTGTTGCCACTAAGGGCATGACAAGGCAAGAGCTGTGTTCTGTTCTGTCGGGTTGTTGCAACTGAGGGCATGACAAGGCAAGAGCTGTGTTTTGTGCCGTCGGGTTGATGCCACTGAGGGCATGACAAGGCAAGAGCTGTGTATCGTGTCGTCTGGTTGATGCCACTGAAAGCATGAAAGGCTAGAGCTGTGTTTTGTGCCGTCAGGTTGTTGCAACTGAGGGCATGAAAGGCAAGAGCTGAATATTGTGCCGTCGGGTTATGCCACTGAGGGCATGACAAGGCAAGAGCTGTGTTTTGTGCCGCCGGGTTGATGCCACTGAGGGCATGAAAGCCAAGAGCTGTGTTTTGTGCCGTCTGGTTGTTGCAACTGAGGGCATGAGAGGCAAGAGCTGTGTATTGTGCCGTCGGGTTATGCCACTGAGGGCATGACAAGGCGAAAGCTGTGTTCTGTGCTGTCGGGTTGTTGCCACTGGGAGCATGACAAGGCAAGAGCTGTGTCTTGTTTCGTCTGGTTGATGCCACTGAGGGCATGACAAGGCAAGAGCTGTGTCTTGTGCCGTCAGGTTGTTGCAACTGAGGGCATGAAAGGCAAAAGCTGTGTATTGTGCCGTCGGGTTATGCCACTGAGGGCATGACAAGGCCAGACCTGTGTTTTGTGCTGTCGGTTTATGCCACTGAGGGCATGACAAGGCAAGAGCTGTGTATTGTGTCGTCATGTTGTTGCAACTGAGGGCATGACAAGGCAAGAGCTGTGTTTTGTGCCGTCGGGTTATGCCACTGAGGGCATGACAAGGCAAGAGCTGTGTTTTGTGCCGTCGGGTTATGCCACTGAGGGCATGACAAGGCAAGAGCTGTGTTTTGTGCCGTCGTGTTATGCCACTGAGGGCATGCCAAGGCCAGAGCTGGTATTTTGTGCCGACGGGTTATGCCACTGAGGGCATGACAAGGCAAGAGCTGTGTATTGTGTCGTCTGGTTGATGCCACTGAAGGCATGAGAGGCAAGAGCTGTGTATTGTGCCGTCGGGTTGTTGCCATTGAGGGCATGACATGGCAAGAGTTGTGTTTTGTGCCGTCGGGTTATGCCACTGAGGGCATGACAAGGCCAGAGCTGTGTTGTGCCGTCGGGTTATGCCACTGAGGGCATGAAAAGGCAAAAGCTGTGTATTGTTCCGTCTGGTTTTATGCAACTGAGGGCATGAAAGGCAAGAGCCAGTTTGTGACGTCGGGTTATGCCACGAAGGGCATGGCAAGGCTAGAGCCGTGGTTTCTGCCGTCGGGTTTGTGCCACTGAGAGCATGACAAGGCAAGAGCCGTGGTTTTTGCCGTCGGGTTTATGCCACGAAGGGCATGGCAAGGCTAGAGCCGTGTTTTGTGTCGCCGTGTTCACGCCAATGAGGGCATGACAAGGCAAGAGCTGTGTTTCGTGCTGTCGGGTTGATGCCACTGAGGGCATGACAAAGCGAGAGCTGTGTTTTGTGCCGTTGGGTTCATGCCACTGAGAGCATGACAAGGCAAGAGCCGTTGTTTTTGCGGTCGGGTTTATGCCACGAAGGGCATGACAAGGCAAGAGCTGTGTTCTGTGCTGTCTGGTTGATGCCACTGAGTGCATGACAAGGCAAGAGCTGTGTTTTGTGCTGTCTGGTTGATGCCACTGAGGGCATGACAAGGCAAGAGCTGTATTCTGTGCTGTCTGGTTGATGCCACTGAGGGCATGACAAAGCGAGAGCTGTGTTCTGTGCTGTCTGGTTGATGCCACTGAGGGCATGACAAGGCAAGAGCTGTGTTCTGTGCTGTCTGGTTGATGCCACTGAGGGCATGACAAGGCAAGAGCCGTGTCTTGTGTCGTCTGGTTGATGCCACTGAGAGTATGACAAGGCAAGAGCTCTGTTCTGTGCTGTCTGGTTGATGCCACTGAGGGCATGACAAGGCAAGAGCTGTGTTCTGTGCTGTCTGGTTGATGCCACTGAGGGCATGACAAGGCAAGAGCTGTGTTCTGTGCTGTCTGGTTGATGCCACTGAGGTCATGACAAGGCAAGAGCTGTGTTCTGTGCTGTCTGGTTGATGCCACTGAGGGCATGACAAGGCAAGAGCTGTGTTCTGTGCTGTCTGGTTGATGCCACTGAGGGCATGACAAGGCAAGAGCTGTGTTCTGTGCTGTCTGGTTGATGCCACTGAGGGCATGACAAGGCAAGAGCTGTGTTCTGTGCTGTCGGGTTGTTGCCACTGAGGGCATGACAAGGCAAGAGCTGTGTTCTGTGCTGTCTGGTTGATGCCACTTAGGGCATGACAAGGCAAGAGCTGTGTTCTGTGCTGTCTGGTTGATGCCACTGAGGACATGACAAGGCGAGAGCTGTGTTCTGTGCTGTCAGGTTGATGCCACTGAGGGCATGACAAGGCAAGAGCTGTGTTCTGTGCTGTCTGGTTAACGCCACTGAGGGCATGACAAGGCAGGAGCTGTGTTCTGTGCTGTCTGGTTGATGCCTATGAGGGCATGACAAGGCAAGAGCTGTGTTCTGTGCTGTCTGGTTGTTGCCACTAAGGGCATGACAAGGCAAGAGCTGTGTTCTGTGCCGTCGGGTTGTTGCAACTGATGGCATGACAAGGCAGGAGCTGTGTTTTGTGTCGTCAGGTTGATGCCACTGAGAGCATGACAAGGCAAGAGCTGTGTTTTGTTCCGTCGGGTTGTTGCCACTAAGGGCATGACAAGGCAAGAGCTGTGTTTTGTGCCGTCGGGTTTTTGCCACTAAGGGCATGACAAAGCAAGAGCTGTTTTCTGTGCCGTCGGGTTGTTGCCACTAAGGGCATGACAAGGCAAGAGCTGTGTTCTGTGCCGTCGGGTTGTTGCAACTGATGGCATGACAAGGCAAGAGCTGTGTTTTGTGTCGTCAGGTTGATGCCACTGAGAGCATGACAAGGCAAGAGCTGTGTTTTGTGCCGTCGGGTTGTTGCCACTAAGGGCATGACAAGGCAAGAGCTGTGTTCTGTGCCGTCGGGTTATTGCTACTAAGGTCATGACAAGGCAAGAGCTGTGTTTTGTGTCGTCAGGTTGATGCAACCGAGGGCATGACAAGGCAAGAGCTGTGTTTTGTGCCGTCGGGTTGTTGCCACTAAGGGCATGACAAGGCAAGAGCTGTGTTTTGTGTCGTCAGGTTGATGCCACTGAGGGCATGACAAGGCAAGAGCTGTGTTTTGTGCCGTCGGGTTGTTGCCACTAAGGGCATGACAAGGCAAGAGCTGTGTTCTGTGCCGTCGGGTTGTTGCAACTGAGGGCATGAAAAGGCAAGAGCTGTGTTTTGTGCCGTCGGGTTGTTGCCACTAAGGGCATGACAAGGCAAGAGCTGTGTTTTGTGCCGTCGGGTTGTTGCCACTAAGGGCATGACAAGGCAAGAGCTGTGTTCTGTGCCGTCGGGTTGTTGCCACTAAGGGCATGACAAGGCAAGAGCTGTGTTTTGTGTCGTCAGGTTGATGCCACTGAGAGCATGACAAGGCATGAGCTGTGTTTTGTGCCGTCGGGTTGTTGTCACTAAGGGCATGACAAGGCAAGAGCTGTGTTTTGTGCATCCGGGTTGTTGCCACTAAGGGCATGACGAGGCAAAAGCTGTGTTCTGTGCCGTCGGGTTGTTGCCACTAAGGGCATGACAAGGCAAGAGCTGTGTTCTGTTCTGTCGGGTTGTTGCAACTGAGGGCATGACAAGGCAAGAGCTGTGTTTTGTGCCGTCGGGATGATGCCACTGAGGGCATGACAAGGCAAGAGCTGTGTATTGTGTCGTCTGGTTGATGCCAGTGAAAGCATGGAAGGCAAGAGCTGTGTTTTGTGCCGTCGGGTTATGCCACTGAGGGCATGACAAGGCAAGAGCTGTGTTCTGTGCCGTCGGGTTGATGCCACTGAGGGCATGAAAGCCAAGAGCTGTGTTTTGTGCTGTCTGGTTGTTGCAACTGAGGGCATGAGAGGCAAGAGCTGTGTATTGTGCCGTCGGGTTATGCCACTGAGGGCATTACAAGGCAAAAGCTGTGTTCTGTTTTGTCGGGTTGTTGCCACTGGGAGCATGACAAGGCAAGAGCTGTGTCTTGTGTCGTCTGGTTGATGCCACTGAGGGCATGACAAGGCAAGAGCTGTGTCTTGTGCCGTCAGGTTGTTGCAACTGAGGGCATGAAAGGCAAGAGCTGTGTATTGTGCCGTCGGGTTATGCCACTGAGGGCATGACAAGGCCAGACCTGTGTTTTGTGCTGTCGGGTTATGCCACTGAGGGCATGACAAGGCAAGAGCTGTGTATTGTGTCGTCAGGTTGTTGCAACTGAGGGCATGACAAGGCAAGAGCTGTGTTTTGTGCCGTCGGGTTATGCCACTGACGGCATGACAAGGCAAGAGCTGTGTTTTGTGCCGTCGGGTTATGCCACTGAGGGCATGACAAGGCAAGAGCTGTGCTTTGTGCCGTCGGGTTATGCCACTAAGGGCATGCCAAGGCCAGAGCTGGTATTTTGTGCCGACGGGTTATGCCACTGAGGGCATGACAAGGCAAGAGCTGTGTATTGTGTCGTCTGGTTGATGCCACGGAAGGCATGAAAGGCAGGAGCTGTGTTTTGTGCCGTCGGGTTTTTGCCATTGAGGGCATGAAAAGGCAAGAGCTGTGTTTTGTGCCGTCGGGTTATGCCACCGAGGGCATGACAAGGCCAGAGCTGTGTTGTGCCGTCGGGTCTTGCCACTGAGGGCATGACAAGGCAAAAGCTGTGTATTGTATCGTCTGGTTGATGCAACTGAGGGCATGATAGGCAATAGCCAGTTTGTGACGTCGGGTTATGCCACGAAGGGCATGGCAAGGCTAGAGCCGTGGTTTCTGCCGTCGGGTTTGTGTTACTGAGAGCATGACAAGGCAAGAGCCGTGGTTTTTGCCGTCGGGTTTATGCCACGAAGGGCATGGCAAGGCTAGAGCCGTGTTTTGTGTCGCCGTGTTCACGCCAATGAGGGCATGACAAGGCAAGAGCTGTGTTTCGTGCTGTCGGGTTGATGCCACTGAGGGCATGACAAGGCAAGAGCTGTGTTCTGTGCTGTCTGGTTGATGCCACTGAGGGCATGACAAGGCAAGAGCTGTGTTTTGTGCCGTTGGGTTCATGCCACTGAGAGCATGACAAGGCAAGAGCCGTTGTTTTTGCGGTCGGGTTTATGCCACGAAGGGCATGACAAGGCAAGAGCTGTGTTCTGTGCTGTCTGGTTGATGCCACTGAGTGCATGACAAGGCAAAAGCTGTGTTTTGTGCTGTTTGGTTGATGCCACTGAGGGCATGACAAGGCAAGAGCTGTGTTCTGTGCTGTCTGGTTGATGCCACTGAGGGCATGACAAGGCAAGAGCTGTGTTTTGTGCTGTCTGGTTGATGCCACTGAGGGCATGACAAGGCAAGAGCTGTGTTCTGTGCTGTCTGGTTGATGCCACTGAGGGCATGGCAAGGCAAGAGCTGTGTATTGTGCTGTCTGGTTGTTGCCACTAAGGGCATGACAAGGCAAGAGCTGTGTTCTGTGCTGTCTGGTTGATGCCACTGAGGGCACGACAAGGCAAGAGCTGTGTTCTGTGCCGTCTGGTTGATGCCACTGAGGGCATGATGAGGCAAGAGCTGTGTTCTGTGCTGTCTGGTTGATGCCACTGAGGGCATGACAAGGCAAGAGCTGTGTTCTGTGCTGTCGGGTTGATGCCACTGAGGGCATGACAAGGCAAGAGCTGTGTTCTATGCTGTCGGGTTTATGCCACTGAGGGCATGACAAGGCAAGAGCTGTGTTCTGTGCTGTCTGGTTGATGCCACTGAGGGCATGACTAGGCAAGAGCTGTGTTCTGTGCTGTCTGGTTGATGCCACTGAGGGCATGACAAGGCAAGAGCTGTGTTCTGTGCTGTCTGGTTGATGCCACTGAGGGCATGACAAGGCAAGAGCTGTGTTCTGTGCCATCCTGGTTGATGCCACTGAGGGCATGACAAGTCAAGAGCTGTGTTCTGTGCTGTCTGGTTGATGCCACTAAGGGCATGACAAGGCAAGAGCTGTGTTCTGTGCTGTCTGGTTAACGCCACTGAGGGCATGACAAGGCAAGAGCTGTGTTCTGTGCTGTCTGATTGATGCCACTGAGGGCATGACAATGCAAGAGCAGTGTTCTGTGCTGTCTGGTTGATGCCACTGAGGGCATGACAAGGCAAGAGCTGTGTTCTGTGCTGTCTGGGTAACGCCACTGAGGGCATGACAAGGCAAGTGCTGTGTTCTGTGCTGTCTGGTTGATGCCACTGAGGGCATGACATTGCAAGAGCTGTGTTCTGTGCTGTCTGGTTGATGCCACTGAGGGCATGACAAGGGAAGAGCTGTGTTCTGTGCAGCCTGGTTGATGTCACTGAGGGCATGACAAGGCGAGAGCTGTGTTCTGTGCTGTCTGGTTAACGCCACTGAGGGCATGACAAGGCAAGAGCTGTGTTCTGTGCTGTCTGGTTGATGCCACTGAGGGCATGACAAGGCAAGAGGTGTGTTCTGTGCTGTCTGGTTGATGCCACTGAGGGCATGACAAGGCCAGACCTGTGTTTTGTGCTGTCGGTTTATGCCACTGAGGGCATGACAGGGCAAGAGCTGTGTATTGTGTCGTCAGGTTGTTGCAACTGAGGGCATGACAAGGCAAGAGCTGTGTTTTGTGCCGTCGGGTTATGCCACTGAGGGCATGACAAGGCAAGAGCTGTGTTTTGTGCCGTCGGGTTATGCCACTGAGGGCATGGCAAGGCAAGAGCTGTGTTTCGTGCCGTCGGGTTGTTGCCATTGAGGGCATGACATGGCAAGAGCTGTGTTTTGTGCCGTCGGGTTATGCCACTGAGAGCATGACAAGGCCAGAGCTGTGTTGTGCCGTCGGGTTATGCCACTGAGGGCATGACAAGGCAAAAGCTGTGTATTGTTTCGTCAGGTTGATGCAACTGAGGGCATGAAAGGCAAGAGCCAGTTTGTGACGTCGGGTTATGCCACGAAGGGCATGGCAAGGCTAGAGCCGTGGTTTCTGCCGTCGGGTTTGTGCCACTGAGAGCATGACAAGGCAAGAGCCGTGGTTTTTGCCGTCGGGTTTATGCCACGAAGGGCATGGCAAGGCTAGAGCCGTGTTTTGTGTCGCCGTGTTCACGCCAATGAGGGCATGACAAGGCAAGAGCTGTGTTTCGTGCTGTCGGGTTGATGCCACTGAGGGCATGACAAGGCGAGAGCTGTGTTTTGTGCCGTTGGGTTGATGCCAATGAGGGCATGACAAGGCAAGAGCTGTGTTCTGTGCTGTCTGGTTGATGCCACTGAGGGCATGACAAGGCAAGAGCTGTGTTCTGTGCTGTCGGGTTGATGCCACTGAGGGCATGACAAGGCAAGAGCTGTGTTCTGTGCTGTCTGGTTGATGCCACTGAGGGCATGACAAGGCAAGAGCTGTGTTCTGTGCTGTCTGGTTGATGCCACTGAGGGCATGACAAGGCAAGAGCTTTGTTCTGTGCTGTCTGGTTGATGCCACGAAGGGCATGACAAGGCAAGAGCTGTGTTCTGTGCTGTCTGGTTGATGCCACTGAGTGCATGACAAGGCAAGAGCTGTGTTTTGTGCTGTCTGGTTGATGCCACTGAGGGCATGACAAGGCAAGAGCTGTATTCTGTGCTGTCTGGTTGATGCCACTGAGGGCATGACAAGGCAAGAGCTGTGTTCTGTGCTGTCTGGTCTATGCCACTGAGGGCATGACAAGGCAAGAGCCGTGTCTTGTGTCGTCTGGTTGATGCCACTGAGGGCATGACAAGGCAAGAGCTCTGTTCTGTGCTGTCTGGTTGATGCCACTGAGGGCATGACAAGGCAAGAGCTGTGTTCTGTGCTGTCTGGTTGATGCCACTGAGGGCATGACAAGGCGAGAGCTGTGTTCTGTGCTGTATGGTCGATGCCACTGAGGGCATGACAAGGCAAGAGCTGTGTTCTGTGCTGTCTGGTTGATGCCACTGAGGGCATGACAAGGCAAGAGCCGTGTCTTGTGTCGTCTGGTTGATGCCACTGAGAGCATGACAAGGCAAGAGCTCTGTTCTGTGCTGTCTGGTTGATGCCACTGAGGGCATGACAAGGCAAGAGCTGTGTTCTGTGCTGTCTGGTTGATGCCACTGAGGGCATGACAGGGCAAGAGCTGTGATCTGTGCTGTCTGGTTGATGCCACTGAGGGCATGACAAGGCAAGAGCTGTGTTCTGTGCTGTCTGGTTGATGCCACTGAGGGCATGACAAGGCAAGAGCTGTGTTCTGTGCTGTCTGGTTGATGCCACTGAGGGCATGACAAGGCAAGAGCTGTGTTCTGTGCTGTCTGGTTGATGCCACTGAGGGCATGACAAGGCGAGAGCTGTGTTCTGTGCTCTCTGGTCGATGCCACTGAGGGCATGACAAGGCAAGAGCTGTGTTCTGTGCTGTCTGGTTGATGACACTGAGGGCATGACAAGGCAAGAGCCGTGTCTTGTGTCGTCTGGTTGATGCCACTGAGGGCATGACAAGGCAAGAGCTCTGTTCTGTGCTGTCTGGTTGATGCCACTGAGGGCATGACAAGGCAAGAGCTGTGTTCTGTGCTGTCTGGTTGATGCCACTGAGTGCATGACAAGGCAAGAGCTGTGTTCTGTGCTGTCTGGTTGATGCCACTGAGGGCATGACAAGGCAAGAGCTGTGTTCTGTGCTGTCTGGTTGATGCCACTGAGGGCATGACAAGGCAAGAGCTGTGTTCTGTGCTGTCTGGTTGATGCCACTGAGGGCATGACAAGGCAAGAGCTGTGTTCTGTGCTGTCTGGTTAACGCCACTGAGGGCATGACAAGGCAGGAGCTGTGTTCTGTGCTGTCTGGTTGATGCCTATGAGGGCATGACAAGGCAAGAGCTGTGTTCTGTGCTGTCTGGTTGATGCCACTGAGGGCATGAAAAGGCAAGAGCCGTGTTCTGTGCCGTCGGGTTGTTGCAACTGATGGCATGACAAGGTTGGAGCTGTGTTTTGTGTCGTCAGGTTGATGCCACTGAGAGCATGACAAGGCAAGAGCTGTGTTTTGTTCCGTCGGGTTGTTGCCACTAAGGGCATGACAAGGCAAGAGCTGTGTTTTGTGCCGTCGGGTTGTTGCCACTAAGGGCATGACAAGGCAAGAGCTGTTTTCTGTGCCGTCGGGTTGTTGCCACTAAGGGCATGACAAGGCAAGAGCTGTGTTCTGTGCCGTCGGGTTGTTGCAACTGATGACATGACAAGGCAAGAGCTGTGTTTTGTCCCGTCGGGATGTTGCCACTAAGGGCATGACAAGGCAAGAGCTGTGTTCTGTGCCGTCGGGTTGTTGACACTAAGGGCATGACAAGGCAAGAGCTGTGTTCAGTGTCGTCAGGTTGATGTCACTGAGAGCATGACAAGGCAAGAGCTGTGTTTTTTGCCGTCGGGTTGTTGCCACTAAGGGCATAACAAGGCAAGAGCTGTGTTCTGTGCCGTCGGGTTGTTGCTACTAAGGTCATGACAAGGCAAGAGCTGTGTTTTGTGTCGTCAGGTTGATGCAACTGAGGGCATGACAAGGCGAGAGCTGTGTTTTGTGCCGTTGGGTTGTTGCCACTAAGGGCATGACAAGGCAAGAGCTGTGTTTTGTGTCGTCAGGTTGATGCCACTGAGGGCATGACAAGGCAAGAGCTGTGTTTTGTGCCGTCGGGTTGTTGCCACTAAGGGCATGACAAGGCAAGAGCTGTGTTCTGTGCCGTCGGGTTGTTGCAACTGAGGGCATGAAAAGGCAATAGCTGTGTTTTGTGCCGTCGGGTTGTTGCCACTAAGGGCATGACAAGGCAAGAGCTGTGTTTTGTGCCGTCGGGTTGTTGCCACTAAGGGCATGACAAGGCAAGAGCTGTGTTCTGTGCCGTCGGGTTGTTGCCACTAAGGGCATGACAAGGCAAGAGCTGTGTTCTGTGTCGTCAGGTTGATGCCACTGAGGGCATGACAAGGCAAGAGCTGTGTTTTGTGTCGTCAGGTTGATGCCACTGAGAGCATGACAAGGCATGAGCTGTGTTTTGTGCCGTCGGGTTGTTGTCACTAAGGGCATGACAAGGCAAGAGCTGTGTTTTGTGTCGTCAGGTTGATGCCACTGAGAGCATGACAAGGCAAGAGCTGTGTTTTGTGTCGTCAGGTTGATGCCACTGAGAGCATGACAAGGCATGAGCTGTGTTCTGTGCCGTAGGGTTGTTGCCACTAAGGGCATGACAAGGCAAGAGCTGTGTTCTGTGTCGTCTGGTTGATGCCACTGAGGGCATGACAAGGCAAGAGCTGTGTTCTGTGTCGTCTGGTTGATGCCACTGAGGGCATGACAAGGCAAGAGCTGTGTTTTGTGTCGTCAGGTTGATGCCACTGAGAGCATGACAAGGCATGAGCTGTGTTTTGTGCCGTCGGGTTGTTGTCACTAAGGGCATGACAAGGCAAGAGCTGTGTTTTGTGCCGTCGGGTTGTTGCCACTAAGGGCATGACAAGGCAAAAGCTGTGTTCTGTGCCATCGGGTTGTTGCCACTAAGGGCATGACAAGGCAAGAGCTGTGTTCTGTTCTGTCGGGTTGTTGCAACTGAGGGCATGACAAGGCAAGAGCTGTGTTTTGTGCCGTCGGGTTGATGCCACTTAGGGCATGACAAGGCAAGAGCTGTGTATTGTGTCGTCTGGTTGATGCCACTGAAAGCATGAAAGGCTAGAGCTGTGTTTTGTGCCGTCAGGTTGTTGCAACTGAGGGCATGAAAGGCAAGAGCTGAATATTGTGCCGTCGGGTTATGCCACTGAGGGCATGACAAGGCAAGAGCTGTGTTTTGTGCCGCCGGGTTGATGCCACTGAGGGCATGAAAGCCAAGAGCTGTGTTTTGTGCCGTCTGGTTGTTGCAACTGAGGGCATGAGAGGCAAGAGCTGTGTATTGTGCCGTCGGGTTATGCCACTTCGGGCATGACAAGGCGAAAGCTGTGTTCTGTGCTGTCGGGTTGTTGCCACCGGGAGCATGACAAGGCAAGAGCTGTGTCTTGTTTCGTCTGGTTGATGCCACTGAGGGCATGACAAGGCAAGAGCTGTGTCTTGTGCCGTCAGGTTGTTGCAACTGAGGGCATGAAAGGCAAAAGCTGTGTATTGTGCCGTCGGGTTATGCCACTGAGGGCATGACAAGGCAAGAGCTGTGTTTTGTGCCGTCGTGTTATGCCACTGAGGGCATGCCAAGGCCAGAGCTGGTATTTTGTGCCGACGGGTTATGCCACTGAGGGCATGACGAGGCAAGAGCTGTGTATTGTGTCGTCTGGTTGATGCCACTGAAGGCATGAGAGGCAAGAGCTGTGTATTGTGCCGTCGGGTTGTTGCCATTGAGGGCATGACATGGCAAGAGCTGTGTTTTGTGCCGTCGGGTTATGCCACTGAGGGCATGACAAGGCCAGAGCTGTGTTGTGCCGTCGGGTTATGCCACTGAGGGCATGACAAGGCAAAAGCTGTGTATTGTTTCGTCTGGTTGATGCAACTGAGGGCATGAAAGGCAAGAGCCAGTTTGTGACGTCGGGTTATGCCACGAAGGGCATGGCAAGGCTAGAGCCGTGGTTTCTGCCGTCGGGTTTGTGCCACTGAGAGCATGACAAGGCAAGAGCCGTGGTTTTTGCCGTCGGGTTTATGCCACGAAGGGCATGGCAAGGCTAGAGCCGTGTTTTGTGTCGCCGTGTCCACGCCAATGAGGGCATGACAAGGCAAGAGCTGTGTTTCGTGCTGTCGGGTTGATGCCACTGAGGGCATGACAAAGCGAGAGCTGTGTTTTGTGCCGTTGGGTTCATGCCACTGAGAGCATGACAAGGCAAGAGCCGTTGTTTTTGCGGTCGGGTTTATGCCACGAAGGGCATGACAAGGCAAGAGCTGTGTTCTGTGCTGTCTGGTTGATGCCACTGAGTGCATGACAAGGCAAGAGCTGTGTTCTGTGCTGTCTGGTTGATGCCACTGAGGGCATGACAAGGCAAGAACTGTATTCTGTGCTGTCTGGTTGATGCCACTGAGGGCATGACAAAGCGAGAGCTGTGTTCTGTGCTGTCTGGTTGATGCCACTGAGGGCATGACAAGGCAAGAGCTGTGTTCTGTGCTGTCTGGTTGATGCCACTGAGGGCATGACAAGGCAAGAGCTGTGTATTGTGTCGTCTGGTTGATGCCACTGAGAGTATGACAAGGCAAGAGCTCTGTTCTGTGCTGTCTGGTTGATGCCACTGAGGGCATGACAAGGCAAGAGCTGTGTTCTGTGCTGTCTGGTTGATGCCACTGAGGGCATGACAAGGCAAGAGCTGTGTTCTGTGCTGTCTGGTTGATGCCACTGAGGTCATGACAAGGCAAGAGCTGTGTTCTGTGCTGTCTGGTTGATGCCACTGAGGGCATGACAAGGCAAGAGCTGTGTTCTGTGCTGTCTGGTTGATGCCACTGAGGGCATGACAAGGCAAGAGCTGTGTTCTGTGCTGTCTGGTTGATGCCACTGAGGGCATGACAAGGCAAGAGCTGTGTTCTGTGCTGTCGGGTTGTTGCCACTGAGGGCATGACAAGGCAAGAGCTGTGTTCTGTGCTGTCTGGTTGATGCCACTTAGGGCATGACAAGGCAAGAGCTGTGTTCTGTGCTGTCTGGTTGATGCCACTGAGGACATGACAAGGCGAGAGCTGTGTTCTGTGCTGTCAGTTTGATGCCACTGAGGGCATGACAAGGCAAGAGCTGTGTTCTGTGCTGTCTGGTTAACGCCACTGAGGGCATGACAAGGCAGGAGCTGTGTTCTGTGCTGTCTGGTTGATGCCTATGAGGGCATGACAAGGCAAGAGCTGTGTTCTGTGCTGTCTGGTTGTTGCCACTAAGGGCATGACAAGGCAAGAGCTGTGTTCTGTGCCGTCGGGTTTTTGCAACTGATGGCATGACAAGGCAGGAGCTGTGTTTTGTGTCGTCAGGTTGATGCCACTGAGAGCATGACAAGGCAAGAGCTGTGTTTTGTTCCGTCGGGTTGTTGCCACTAAGGGCATGACAAGGCAAGAGCTGTGTTTTGTGCCGTCGGGTTGTTGCCACTAAGGGCATGACAAAGCAAGAGCTGTTTTCTGTGCCGTTGGGTTGTTGCCACTAAGGGCATGACAAGGCAAGAGCTGTGTTCTGTGCCGTCGGGTTGTTGCAACTGATGGCATGACAAGGCAAGAGCTGTGTTTTGTGTCGTCAGGTTGATGCCACTGAGAGCATGACAAGGCAAGAGCTGTGTTTTGTGCCGTCGGGTTGTTGCCACTAAGGGCATGACAAGGCAAGAGCTGTGTTCTGTGCCGTCGGGTTATTGCTACTAAGGTCATGACAAGGCAAGAGCTGTGTTTTGTGTCGTCAGGTTGATGCAACCGAGGGCATGACAAGGCAAGAGCTGTGTTTTGTGCCGTCGGGTTGTTGCCACTAAGGGCATGACAAGGCAAGAGCTGTGTTTTGTGTCGTCAGGTTGATGCCACTGAGGGCATGACAAGGCAAGAGCTGTGTTTTGTGCCGTCGGGTTGTTGCCACTAAGGGCATGACAAGGCAAGAGCTGTGTTCTGTGCCGTCGGGTTGTTGCAACTGAGGGCATGAAAAGGCAAGAGCTGTGTTTTGTGCCGTCGGGTTGTTGCCACTAAGGGCATGACAAGGCAAGAGCTGTGTTTTGTGCCGTCGGGTTGTTGCCACTAAGGGCATGACAAGGCAAGAGCTGTGTTCTGTGCCGTCGGGTTGTTGCCACTAAGGGCATGACAAGGCATGAGCTGTGTTTTGTGTCGTCAGGTTGATGCCACTGAGAGCATGACAAGGCATGAGCTGTGTTTTGTGCCGTCGGGTTGTTGTCACTAAGGGCATGACAAGGCAAGAGCTGTGTTTTGTGCATCCGGGTTGTTGCCACTAAGGGCATGACGAGGCAAAAGCTGTGTTCTGTGCCGTCGGGTTGTTGCCACTAAGGGCATGACAAGGCAAGAGCTGTGTTCTGTTCTGTCGGGTTGTTGCAACTGAGGGCATGACAAGGCAAGAGCTGTGTTTTGTGCCGTCGGGATGATGCCACTGAGGGCATGACAAGGCAAGAGCTGTGTATTGTGTCGTCTGGTTGATGCCAGTGAAAGCATGGAAGGCAAGAGCTGTGTTTTGTGCCCTCGGGTTATGCCACTGAGGGCATGACAAGGCGAGAGCTGTGTTCTGTGCCGTCGGGTTGATGCCACTGAGGGCATGAAAGCCAAGAGATGTGTTTTGTGCTGTCTGGTTGTTGCAACTGAGGGCATGAGAGGCAAGAGCTGTGTATTGTGCCGTCGGGTTATGCCACTGAGGGCATTACAAGGCAAAAGCTGTGTTCTGTTTTGTCGGGTTGTTGCCACTGGGAGCATGACAAGGCAAGAGCTGTGTCTTGTGTCGTCTGATTGATGCCACTGAGGGCATGACAAGGCAAGAGCTGTGTCTTGTGCCGTCAGGTTGTTGCAACTGAGGGCATGAAAGGCAAGAGCTGTGTATTGTGCCGTCGGGTTATGCCACTGAGGGCATGACAAGGCCAGACCTGTGTTTTGTGCTGTCGGGTTATGCCACTGAGGGCATGACAAGGCAAGAGCTGTGTATTGTGTCGTCAGGTTGTTGCAACTGAGGGCATGACAAGGCAAGAGCTGTGTTTTGTGCCGTCGGGTTATGCCACTGACGGCATGACAAGGCAAGAGCTGTGTTTTGTGCCGTCGGGTTATGCCACTGAGGGCATGACAAGGCAAGAGCTGTGCTTTGTGCCGTCGGGTTATGCCACTAAGGGCATGCCAAGGCCAGAGCTGGTATTTTGTGCCGACGGGTTATGCCACTGAGGGCATGACAAGGCAAGAGCTGTGTATTGTGTCGTCTGGTTGATGCCACGGAAGGCATGAAAGGCAGGAGCTGTGTTTTGTGCCGTCGGGTTTTTGCCATTGAGGGCATAAAAAGGCAAGAGCTGTGTTTTGTGCCGTCGGGTTATGCCACTGAGGGCATGACAAGGCCAGAGCTGTGTTGTGCCGTCGGGTCTTGCCACTGAGGGCATGACAAGGCAAAAGCTGTGTATTGTATCGTCTGGTTGATGCAACTGAGGGCATGATAGGCAAGAGCCAGTTTGTGACGTCGGGTTATGCCACGAAGGGCATGGCAAGGCTAGAGCCTTGGTTTCTGCCGTCGGGTTTGTGTTACTGAGAGCATGACAAGGCAAGAGCCGTGGTTTTTGCCGTCGGGTTTATGCCACGAAGGGCATGGCAAGGCTAGAGCCGTGTTTTGTGTCGCCGTGTTCACGCCAATGAGGGCATGACAAGGCAAGAGCTGTGTTTCGTGCTGTCGGGTTGATGCCACTGAGGGCATGACAAGGCAAGAGCTGTGTTCTGTGCTGTCTGGTTGATGCCACTGAGGGCATGACAAGGCAAGAGCTGTGTTTTGTGCCGTTGGTTTCATGCCACTGAGAGCATGACAAGGCAAGAGCCGTTGTTTTTGCGGTCGGGTTTATGCCACGAAGGGCATGACAAGGCAAGAGCTGTGTTCTGTGCTGTCTGGTTGATGCCACTGAGTGCATGACAAGGCAAAAGCTGTGTTTTGTGCTGTCTGGTTGATGCCACTGAGGGCATGACAAGGCAAGAGCTGTGTTCTGTGCTGTCTGGTTGATGCCACTGAGGGCATGACAAGGCAAGAGCTGTGTTTTGTGCTGTCTGGTTGATGCCACTGAGGGCATGACAAGGCAAGAGCTGTGTTCTGTGCTGTCTGGTTGATGCCACTGAGGGCATGGCAAGGCAAGAGCTGTGTATTGTGCCATCCTGGTTGATGCCACTGAGGGCATGACAAGTCAAGAGCTGTGTTCTGTGCTGTCTGGTTGATGCCACTAAGGGCATGACAAGGCAAGAGCTGTGTTCTGTGCTGTCTGGTTAACGCCACTGAGGGCATGACAAGGCAAGAGCTGTGTTCTGTGATGTCTGATTGATGCCACTGGGGGCATGACAATGCAAGAGCAGTGTTCTGTGCTGTCTGGTTGATGCCACTGAGGGCATGACAAGGCAAGAGCTGTGTTCTGTGCTGTCTGGGTAACGCCACTGAGGGCATGACAAGGCAAGTGCTGTGTTCTGTGCTGTCTGGTTGATGCCACTGAGGGCATGACAAGGCAAGAGCTGTTTTCTGAGCTGTCTGGTTGATGCCACTGAGGGCATGACAAGGCAAGAGCAGTGTTCTGTGCTGTCAGGTTGATGCCACTGAGGGCATGACAAGGCAAGAGCTGTGTTCTGTGCTGTCTGGTTGATGCCACTGAGGGCATGAAAAGGCAAGAGCTGTGTTCTGTGCTGTCTGGTTGATGCCACTGAGGGCATGACATTGCAAGAGCTGTGTTCTGTGCTGTCTGGTTGATGCCACTGAGGGCATGACAAGGGAAGAGCTGTGTTCTGTGCAGGCTGGTTGATGTCACTGAGGGCATGACAAGGCGAGAGCTGTGTTCTGTGCTGTCTGGTTAACGCCACTGAGGGCATGACAAGGCAAGAGCTGTGTTCTGTGCTGTCTGGTTGATGCCACTGAGGGCATGACAAGGCAAGAGCTGTGTTCTGTGCTGTCTGGTTGATGCCACTGAGGGCATGACAAGGCAAGAGCTGTGTTCTGTGCTGTCTGGTTGATGCCACTGAGGGCATGACAAGGCAAGAGCTGTGTTCTGTGCTGTCTGGTTGATGCCACTGAGGGCATGACAAGGCAAGAGCTGTGTTCTGTGCTGTCAGGTTGATGCCACTGAGGGCATGACAAGGCAAGAGCTGTGTTCTGTGCTGTCTGGTTAACGCCACTGAGGGCATGACAAGGCAAGAGCTGTGTTCTGTGCTGTCTGGTTGATGCCACTGAGGGCATGACAAGGCAAGAGCTGTGTTCTGTGCTGTCTGGTTAACGCCACTGAGGGCATGACAAGGAAAGAGCTGTGTTCTGTGCTGTCTGGTTGATGCCACTGAGGGTATGACAAGGCAAGAGCTGTGTTCTGTGCAGTCTGGTTGATGCCACTGAGGGCATGACAAGGCAAGAGCTGTGTTCTGTGCTGTCTGGTTGATGCCACTGAGGGCATGACAAGGCAAGAGCTGTGTTCTGTGCTGTCTGGTTGATGCCACTGAGGGCATGACAAGGCAAGAGCTGTGTTCTGTGCTGTCTGGTTGATGCCACTGAGGGCATGACAAGGCAAGAGCTGTGTTCTGTGTCATCCTGGTTGATGCCACTGAGGGCATGACAAGTCAAGAGCTGTGTTCTGTGCTGTCTGGTTGATGCCACTAAGGGCATGACAAGGCAAGAGCTGTGTTCTGTGCTGTCTGGTTAACGCCACTGAGGGCATGACAAGGCAAGAGCTGTGTTATGTGCTGTCTGATTGATGCCACTGGGGGCATGACAATGCAAGAGCAGTGTTCTGTGCTGTCTGGTTGATGCCACTGAGGGCATGACAAGGCAAGAGCTGTGTTCTGTGCTGTCTGGGTAACGCCACTGAGGGCATGACAAGGCAAGTGCTGTGTTCTGTGCTGTCTGGTTGATGCCACTGAGGGCATGACAAGGCAAGAGCTGTTTTCTGAGCTGTCTGGTTGATGGCACTGAGGGCATGACAAGGCAAGAGCAGTGTTCTGTGCTGTCAGGTTGATGCCACTGAGGGCATGACAAGGCAAGAGCTGTGTTCTGTGCTGTCTGGTTGATGCCACTGAGGGCATGAAAAGGCAAGAGCTGTGTTCTGTGCTGTCTGGTTGATGCCACTGAGGGCATGACATTGCAAGAGCTGTGTTCTGTGCTGTCTGGTTGATGCCACTGAGGGCATGACAAGGGAAGAGCTGTGTTCTGTGCAGCCTGGTTGATGTCACTGAGGGCATGACAAGGCGAGAGCTGTGTTCTGTGCTGTCTGGTTAACGCCACTAATGGCATGACAAGGCAAGAGCTGTGTTCTGTGCTGTCTGGTTGATGCCACTGAGGGCATGACAAGGCAAGAGCTGTGTTCTGTACTGTCTGGTTGATGCCACTGAGGGCATGACAAGGCAAGAGCTGTGTTCTGTGCTGTCTGGTTGATGCCACTGAGGGCATGACAAGGCAAGAGCTGTGTTCTGTGCTGTCTGGTTGATGCCACTGAGGGCATGACAAGGCAAGAGCTGTGTTCTGTGCTGTCAGGTTGATGCCACTGAGGGCATGACAAGGCAAGAGCTGTGTTCTGTGCTGTCTGGTTAACGCCACTGAGGGCATGACAAGGCAAGAGCTGTGTTCTGTGCTGTCTGGTTGATGCCACTGAGGGCATGACAAGGCAAGAGCTGTGTTCTGTGCTGTCTGGTTAACGCCACTGAGGGCATGACAAGGGAAGAGCTGTGTTCTGTGCTGTCTGGTTGATGCCACTGAGGGTATGACAAGGCAAGAGCTGTGTTCTGTGCAGTCTGGTTGATGCCACTGAGGGCATGACAAGGCAAGAGCTGTGTTCTGTGCTGTCTGGTTGATGCCACTGAGGGCATGACAAGGCAAGAGCTGTGTTCTGTGCTGTCTGGTTGATGCCACTGAGGGCATAACAAGGCAAGAGCTGTGTTCTGTGCTGTCTGGTTGATGCCACTGAGGGCATAACAAGGCAAGAGCTGTGTTCTGTGCTGTCTGGTTGATGCCAATGAGGGCATGACAAGGCAAGAGCTGTGTATTGTGTCGTCTGGTTGATGCCTTAGAGGGCATGACAAGGCAAGAGTTGTGTATTGTGTCGTCTGGTTGATGTCACTGAGGGCATGACAAGGCGAAAGCCGAGTTTTGTGCTGTCTTGTTGATGCCACTGAGGGCATGACAAGGCTAGAGCTGTGTTCTGTGCTGTCTGGTTGATGCCACTGAGGGCATGACAAGGCAAGAGCTGTGTATTGTGTCGTCTGGTTGATGCCACTAAGGGCATGACAAGGCGAAAGCCGTGTTTTGTGCTGTCTGGTTGATGCCACTAAAGGCATGACAAGGCAAGAGCTGTGTATTGTGTCGTCTGGTTGATGTTACTAAGGGCATGACAAGTCGAAAGCCGTGTTTTGTGCTGTCTGGTTGATGCCACTAAAGGCATGACAAGGCAAGAGCTGTGTTCTGTGCTGTCTGGTTGATGCCACTGAGGGCATGACAGGGCAAGAGCTGTGTTCTGTGCTGTCTGGTTGATGCCACTGAGGGCATGACAAGGCAAGAGCTGTGTATTGTGTCGTCTGGTTGATGCCACTGAGGGCATGACAAGGCAAGAGCTGTGTATTGTGTCGTCTGGTTGATACCACTGAGGACATGACAAGGCAAGAGCTGTGTTTTGTGCTGTCTGGTTGATGCCACTGAGGGCAGGACAAGGCAAGAGCTGTGTCTTGTGCTGTCTGGTTGATGCCACTGAGGGCATGACAAGGCAAGAGCTGTGTTCTGTGCTGTCAGGTTGTTGCCACTGAGGGCATGACAAGGCAAGAGCTGTGTTCTGTGCTGTCTGGTTAACGCCACTGAGGGCATGACAAGGCAAGAGCTGTGTTCTGTGCTGTCTGGTTGATGCCACTGAGGGCATGACAAGGCAAGAGCTGTGTTCTGTGCTGTCTGGTTAACGCCACTGAGGGCATGACAAGGGAAGAGCTGTGTTCTGTGCTGTCTGGTTGATGCCACTGAGGGTATGACAAGGCAAGAGCTGTGTTCTGTGCAGTCTGGTTGATGCCACTGAGGGCATGACAAGGCAAGAGCTGTGTTCTGTGCTGTCTGGTTGATGCCACTGAGGGCATGACAAGGCAAGAGCTGTGTTCTGTGCTGTCTGGTTGATGCCACTGAGGGCATGACAAGGCAAGAGCTGTGTTCTGTGCTGTCTGGTTGATGCCACTGAGGGCATGACAAGGCAAGAGCTGTGTTCTGTGCCATCCTGGTTGATGCCACTGAGGGCATGACAAGTCAAGAGCTGTGTTCTGTGCTTTCTGGTTGATGCCACTAAGGGCATGACAAGGCAAGAGCTGTGTTCTGTGCTGTCTGGTTAACGCCACTGAGGGCATGACAAGGCAAGAGCTGTGTTCTGTGCTGTCTGATTGATGCCACTGGGGGCATGACAATGCAAGAGCAGTGTTCTGTGCTGTCTGGTTGATGCCACTGAGGGCATGACAAGGCAAGAGCTGTGTTCTGTGCTGTCTGGGTAACGCCACTGAGGGCATGACAAGGCAAGTGCTGTGTTCTGTGCTGTCTGGTTGATGCCACTGAGGGCATGACAAGGCAAGAGCTGTTTTCTGAGCTGTCTGGTTGATGCCACTGAGGGCATGACAAGGCAAGAGCAGTGTTCTGTGCTGTCAGGTTGATGCCACTGAGGGCATGACAAGGCAAGAGCTGTGTTCTGTGCTGTCTGGTTGATGCCACTGAGGGCATGAAAAGGCAAGAGCTGTGTTCTGTGCTGTCTGGTTGATGCCACTGAGGGCATGACATTGCAAGAGCTGTGTTCTGTGCTGTCTGGTTGATGCCACTGAGGGCATGACAAGGGAAGAGTTGTGTTCTGTGCAGCCTGGTTGATATCACTGAGGGCATGACAAGGCGAGAGCTGTGTTCTGTGCTGTCTGGTTAACGCCACTGAGGGCATGACAAGGCAAGAGCTGTGTTCTGTGCTGTCTGGTTGATGCCACTGAGGGCATGACAAGGCAAGAGCTGTGTTCTGTGCTGTCTGGTTGATGCCACTGAGGGCATGACAAGGCAAGAGCTGTGTTCTGTGCTGTCTGGTTGATGCCACTGAGGGCATGACAAGGCAAGAGCTGTGTTCTGTGCTGTCTGGTTGATGCCACTGAGGGCATGACAAGGCAAGAGCTGTGTTCTGTGCTGTCAGGTTGATGCCACTGAGGGCATGACAAGGCAAGAGCTGTGTTCTGTGCTGTCTGGTTAACGCCACTGAGGGCATGACAAGGCAAGAGCTGTGTTCTGTGCTGTCTGGTTGATGCCACTGAGGGCATGACAAGGCAAGAGCTGTGTTCTGTGCTGTCTGGTTAACGCCACTGAGGGCATGACAAGGGAAGAGCTGTGTTCTGTGCTGTCTGGTTGATGCCACTGAGGGTATGACAAGGCAAGAGCTGTGTTCTGTGCAGTCTGGTTGATGCCACTGAGGGCATGACAAGGCAAGAGCTGTGTTCTGTGCTGTCTGGTTGATGCCACTGAGGGCATGACAAGGCAAGAGCTGTGTTCTGTGCTGTCTGGTTGATGCCACTGAGGGCATAACAAGGCAAGAGCTGTGTTCTGTGCTGTATGGTTGATGCCACTGAGGGCATAACAAGGCAAGAGCTGTGTTCTGTGCTGTCTGGTTGATGCCAATGAGGGCATGACAAGGCAAGAGCTGTGTATTGTGTCGTCTGGTTGATGCCTTAGAGGGCATGACAAGGCAAGAGTTGTGTATTGTGTCGTCTGGTTGATGTCACTGAGGGCATGACAAGGCAAAAGCCGAGTTTTGTGCTGTCTTGTTGATGCCACTGAGGGCATGACAAGGCTAGAGCTGTGTTCTGTGCTGTCTGGTTGATGCCACTGAGGGCATGACAAGGCAAGAGCTGTGTATTGTGTCGTCTGGTTGATGCCACTAAGGGCATGACAAGGCGAAAGCCGTGTTTTGTGCTGTCTGGTTGATGCCACTAAAGGCATGACAAGGCAAGAGCTGTGTATTGTGTCGTCTGGTTGATGTTACTAAGGGCATGACAAGTCGAAAGCCGTGTTTTGTGCTGTCTGGTTGATGCCACTAAAGGCATGACAAGGCAAGAGCTGTGTTCTGTGCTGTCTGGTTGATGCCACTGAGGGCATGACAGGGCAAGAGCTGTGTTCTGTGCTGTCTGGTTGATGCCACTGAGGGCATGACAAGGCAAGAGCTGTGTATTGTGTCGTCTGGTTGATGCCACTGAGGGCATGACAAGGCAAGAGCTGTGTATTGTGTCGTCTGGTTGATACCACTGAGGACATGACAAGGCAAGAGCTGTGTTTTGTGCTGTCTGGTTGATGCCACTGAGGGCATGACAAGGCAAGAGCTGTGTCTTGTGCTGTCTGGTTGATGCCACTGAGGGCATGACAAGGCAAGAACTGTGTTCTGTGCAGTCTGGTTGATGCCACTGAGGGCATGACAAGGCAAGAGCTGTGTATTGTGTCATCTGGTTGATGCCACTGAGGGCATGACAAGGCAAGAGCTGTGTTTTGTGCTGTCTGGTTGATGCCACTGAGGGCATGACAAGGCAAGAGCTGTGTTTTGTGTCGTCTGGTTGATACCACTGAGGATATGACGAGGCAAGAGCTGTGTTTTGTGCTGTCTAGTTGATGCCACTGAGGGCATGACAAGGCAAGAGCTGTGTTCTGTGCTGTCTGGTTGATGCCACTGAGGGCATGTCAAGGCAAGAGCTGTGTTCTCTGCTGTCTGGTTGATGCCACTGAGGGCATGACAAGGCGAGAGCCGTGTATTGTGTCGTCTGGTTGATGCCACTGAGGGCATGACAAGGCAAGAGCTGTGTTCTGTGCTGTCTGGTTAACGCCACTGAGGGCATGACAAGGCAAGAGCTGTGTCTATTGTCATCTGGTTGATGCCACTGAGGGCATGACAATGCAAGAGCTGTGTATTGTGTCGTCTGGTTGATGCCACTGAGGGCATGACAAGGCAAAAGCCGTGTTTTTTGCTGTCTGGTTGATGCCACTGAGTGCATGACAAGGCAAGAGCTGTTTTCTGTGCTGTCTGGTTGATGCCTATGAGGGCATGACAAGGCAAGAGCTGTGTTCTGTGCCGTCTGGTTGATGCCACTGAGGGCATGACAAGGCAAGAGCTGTGTTCTGTGCCTTCCCGGTTGATGCCACTGAGGGCATGACAAGGCAAGAGCTGTGTATTGTGTCGTCTGGTTGATGCCACTAAGGGCATGACAAGGCAAGAGCTGTGTTCTGTGCTGTCTGGTTAACGCCACTGAGGGCATGACAAGGCAAGAGCTGTGTTCTGTGCTGTCTGATTGATGCCACTGAGGGCATGACAATGCAAGAGCAGTGTTCTGTGCTGTCTGGTTGATGCCACTGAGGGCATGACAAGGCAAGAGCTGTATTCAGTGCTGTCTGGGTAACGCCACTGAGGGCATGACAAGGCAAGTGCTGTGTTCTGTGCTGTCTGGTTGATGCCACTGAGGGCATGACAAGGCAAGAGCTGTTTCCTGAGCTGTCTGGTTGATGCCACTGAGGGCATGACAAGGCAAGAGCAGTGTTCTGTGCTGTCAGGTTGATGCCACTGAGGGCATGACACGGCAAGAGCTGTGTTCTGTGCTGTCTGGTTGATGCCACTGAGGGCATGAAAAGGCAAGAGCTGTGTTCGGTGCTGTCTGGTTGATGCCACTGAGGGCATGACGAGGCAAGAGCTGTGTTCTGTGCTGTCTGGTTGATGCCACTGAGGGCATGACAAGGGAAGAGCTGTGTTCTGTGCAGTCTGGTTGATGTCACTGAGGGCATGACAAGGCAAGGGGCTGTGATCTGTGCTGTCTGGTTGATGCCACTGAGGGCATGACAAGGCAAGAGCTGTGTTCTGTGCTGTCTGGTTGATGCCACTGAGGGCATGACAAGGCAAGAGCTGTGTTCTGTGCTATCTGGTTGATGCCACTGAGGGCATGACAAGGCAAGAGCTGTGTTCTGTGCTGTCTGTTTGATGCCACTGAGGGCAAGACAAGGCAAGAGCTGTGTTCTGTGCTGTCTGGTTGATGCCAATGAGGGCATGACAAGGCAAGAGCTGTGTATTGTGTCGTCTGGTTGATGCCTTAGAGGGCATGACAAAGCAAGAGCTGTGTATTGTGTCGTCTGGTTGATGTCACTGAGGGCATGACAAGGCGAAAGCCGTGTTTTGTGCTGTCTGGTTGATGCCACTGAGGGCATGACACGGCAAGAGCTGTGTTCTGTGATGTCTGGTTGATGCCACTGAGGGCATGACAAGGCAAGAGCTGTGTATTGTGTCGTCTGGTTGATGCCACTAAGGGCATGACAAGGCGAAAGCCGTGTTTTGTGCTGTCTGGTTGATGCCACTAAAGGCATGACAAGGCAAGAGCTGTGTATTGTGTCGTCTGGTTGATGCCACTGAGGGCATGACAGGTCGAAAGCCGTGTTTTGTGCTGTCTGGTTGATGCCACTAAAGGCATGACAAGGCAAGAGCTGTGTTCTGTGCTGTCTGGTTGATGCCACTGAGGGCATGACAGGGCAAGAGCTGTGTTCTGTGCTGTCTGGTTGATGCCACTGAGGGCATGACAAGGCAAAAGCTGTGTATTGTGTCGTCTGGTTGATGCCACTGAGGGCATGACAAGGCAAGAGCTGTGTATTGTGTCGTCTGGTTGATACCACTGAGGACATGACAAGGCAAGAGCTGTGTTTTGTGATGTCTGGTTGATGCCACTGAGGGCAGGACAAGGCAAGAGCTGTGTCTTGTGCTGTCTGGTTGATGCCACTGAGGGCATGACAAGGCAAGAGCTGTGTTCTGTGCAGTCTGGTTGATGCCACTGAGGGCATGACAAGGCAAGAGCTGTGTATTGTGTCATCTGGTTGATGCCACTGAGGGCATGACAAGGCAAGAGCTGTGTTTTGTGCTGTCTGGTTGATGCCACTGAGGGCATGACAAGGCAAGAGCTGTGTTTTGTGTCGTCTGGTTGATACCACTGAGGATATGACGTGGCAAGAGCTGTGTTTTGTGCTGTCTAGTTGATGCCACTGAGGGCATGACAAGGCAAGAGCTGTGTTCTGTGCTGTCTGGTTGATGCCACTGAGAGCATGACAAGGCAAGAGCTGTGTATTGTGTCGTCTGGTTAACGCCACCGAATCATGACAAGGCAAGAGCTGTGTTCTGTGCTGTCTGGTTGATGCCACTAAAAGCATGACAAGGCAAGAGCCGTGATCTGTGCTGTCTGGTTGATGCCACTGAGGGCATGACAAGGCAAGAGCTGCGTTCTGTGCTGTCTGGTTGATGCCACTGAGGGCATGACAAGGCAAGAGCTGTGTTCTGTGCTGTCAGGTTGATGCCACTGGGGGCATGACTAGGCAAGAGCTGTGTTCTGTGCTGTCAGGTTGATGCCACTGAGGGCATGACTAGGCAAGAGCTGTGTTCAGTGCTGTCTGGTTGATGCCACTGAGGGCATGACAAGGCAAGAGCCGTGTTCTGTGCTGTCTGGTTGATGCCACTGAGAGCATGACAAGGCAAGAGCTGTGTTCTGTGCTGTCTGGTTGATGCCACTGAGGGCATGACAAGGCAAGAGCTGTGTTCTGTGCTGTCTGGTTGATGCCACTGAGGGCATGACAAGGCAACAGCTGTGTTCTGTGCTTCCCGGTTGATGCCACTGAGGGCATGACAAGGCAAGAGCTGTGTTTTGTGCTGTCTGGTTGTTGCCACTAAGGGCATGACAAGGCAAGAGCCGTGTATTGTGCTGTCTGGTTGATGCCACTGATGGCATGACAAGGCAAGAGCTGTGTTCTGTGCTGTCTGGTTGATGCCACTGAGGGCATGACAAGGCAAGAGCTGTGTTTTGTGCTGTCTGGTTGATGCCACTGAGGGCATGACAAGGCAAGAGCCGTGTATTGTGCTGTCTGGTTGATGCCACTGAGGGCATGACAAGGCAAGAGCTGTGTTTTGTGCTGTCTGGTTGTTGCCACTAAGGGCATGACAAGGCAAGAGCTGTGATTTGTGTCGTCTGGTTGTTGCAACTGAGGGCATGACAAGGCAATAGCTGTTTTTTGTGTCGTCAGGTTGATGCCACTGAGGGCATGACTTGGCAACGACCCGTCTTTGTGCCGTCGGGTTGTTGCCACTAAGGGCATGACAAGGCGAGAGCTGTGTTCTGTGCTGTCTGGTTGATGCCACTGAGGGCATGACAAGTCAAGAGCTGTGTTTTGTGCCGTCGGGTTGTTGCCACTGAGGGCATGACAAGGCAAGAGCTGTGTTTTGTGCCGTCGGGTTGTTGCCAATAAGGGCATGACAAGGCAAGAGCTGTGTTCTGTGCCGTCGGGTTGTTGCCACTAAGGGCATGACAAGGCAGGAGCTGTGTTTTGTGTCGTCAGGTTTATGCAACTGAGAGCATGACAAGGCGAGAGCTGTGTATTGTGCCGTCGGGTTGTTGCCACTAAGGGCATGACAAGGCAAGAGCTGTCTTTTGTGCCGTCGGGTTGTTGCCACTAAGGGCATGACAAGGCAAGAGCTGTGTTCTGTGCCGTCGGGTTGTTGCCACTAAGGGCATGACAAGGCAAGAGCTGTGTTCTGTGCTGTCTGGTTAATGCCACTGAGGGCATGACAAGGCAAGAGCTGTGTTCTGTGCTGTCTGGTTGATGCCACTGAGGGCATAACAAGGCAAGAGCTGTGTTCTGTGCTGTCTGGTTGATGCCACTGAGGGCATGACAAGGCAAGAGCTGTGTTCTGTGCTGTCTGGTTGATGCCACTGAGGGCATGACAAGGCAAGAGCTGTGTTCTGTGCTGTCTGGTTGATGCCACTAAGGGCATGACAAGGCAAGAGCTGTGTTCTGTGCTGTCTGGTTGATGCCACTGAGGGCATGACAAGGCAAGAGCTGTGTTCTGTGCTGTCGGGTTGATGCCACTGAGGGCATGACAAGGCAAGAGCTGTGTTCTGTGCTGTCTGGTTGATGCCACTGAGGGCATGACAAGGCAAGAGCTGTGTTCTGTGCTGTCTGGTTGATGCCACTGAGGGCATGACAAGGCAAGAGCTGTGTTCTGTGCTGTCTGGTTGATGCCACTGAGGGCATGACAAGGCGAGAGCTGTGTTCTGTGCTGTCTGGTTGATGCCACTGAGGGCATGTCAAGGCAGGAGCTGTGTTCTGTGCTGTCTGGTCGATGCCACTGAGGGCATGACAAGGCAAGAGCTGTGTTCTGTGCTGTCTGGTTGATGCCACTGAGGGCATGACAAGGCAGGAGCTGTGTTCTGTGCTGTCTGGTTGTTGCCACTAGGGCATGACAAGGCGAGAGCCGTGTATTGTGTCGTCTGGATGATGCCACTGAGGGCATGACAAGGCAAGAGCTGTGTTCTGTGCTGTCAGGTTGATGCCAATGAGGGCATGACAAGGCAAGAGCTGTGTATTGTGTCGTCTGGTTGATGCCTTAGAGGGCATGTCAAGGCAAGAGCTGTGTATTGTGTCGTCTGGTTGATGTCACTGAGGGCATGACAAGGCGAAAGCCGAGTTTTGTGCTGTCTTGTTGATGCCACTGAGGGCATGACAAGGCTAGAGCTGTGTTCTGTGCTGTCTGGTTGATGCCACTGAGGGCATGACAAGGCAAGAGCTGTGTATTGTGTCGTCTGGTTGATGCCACTAAGGGCATGACAAGGCGAAAGCCGTGTTTTGTGCTGTTCGGTTGATGCCACTAGAGGCATGACAAGGCAAGAGCTGTGTATTGTGTCGTCTGGTTGATGTTACTAAGGGCATGACAAGTCGAAAGCCATGTTTTGTGCTGTCTGGTTGATGCCACTAAAGGCATGACAAGGCAAGAGCTGTGTTCTGTGCTGTCTGGTTGATGCCACTGAGGGCATGACAGGGCAAGAGCTGTGTTCTGTGCTGTCTGGTTGATGCCACTGAGGGCATGACAAGGCAAGAGCTGTGTATTGTGTCGTCTGGTTGATGCCACTGAGGGCATGACAAGGCAAGAGCTGTGTATTGTGTCGTCTGGTTGATACCACTGAGGACATGACAAGGCAAGAGCTGTGTTTTGTGCTGTCTGGTTGATGCCACTGAGGGCAGGACAAGGCAAGAGCTGTGTCTTGTGCTGTCTGGTTGATGCCACTGAGGGTATGACAAGGCAAGAGCTGTGTTCTGTGCAGTCTGGTTGATGCCACTGGGGGCATGACAAGGCAAGAGCTGTGTATTGTGTCATCTGGTTGATGCCACTGAGGGCATGACAAGGCAAGAGCTGTGTTTTGTGCTGTCTGGTTGATGCCACTGAGGGCATGACAAGGCAAGAGCTGTGTTTTGTGTCGTCTGGTTGATACCACTGAGGATATGACGAGGCAAGAGCTGTGTTTTGTGCTGTCTAGTTGATGCCACTGAGGGCATGACAAGGCAAGAGCTGTGTTCTGTGCTGTCTGGTTGATGCCACTGAGGGCATGACAAGGCAAGAGCTGTGTTCTCTGCTGTCTGGTTGATGCCACTGAGGGCATGACAAGGCGAGAGCCGTGTATTGTGTCGTCTGGTTGATGCCACTGAGGGCATGACAAGGCAAGAGCTGTGTTCTGTGCTGTCTGGTTAACGCCACTGAGGGCATGACAAGGCAAGAGCTGTGTCTAATGTCATCTGGTTGATGCCACTGAGGGCATGACAATGCAAGAGCTGTGTATTGTGTCGTCTGGTTGATGCCACTGATGGCATGACAAGGCAAAAGCCGTGTTTTTTGCTGTCTGGTTGATGCCACTGAGGGCATGACAAGGCAAGAGCTGTGTTCTGTGCCGTCTGGTTGATGCCACTAAGGGCATGACAAGGCAAGAGCTGTGTTATGTGCTGTCTGGTTGATGCCACTGAGGGCATGACAAGTCTAGAGCTGTGTTCTGTGCCTCCCTGGTTGATGCCACTGAGGGCATGACAAGGCAAGAGCTGTGTTCTGTGCTGTCTGGTTGATGCCACTGAGGGTATGACAAGGCAAGAGCTGTGTTCTGTGCCTCCCTGGTTGATACCACTGAGGGCATGACAAGTCTAGAGCTGTGTTCTGTGCCTCCCTGGTTGATGCCACTGAGGGCATGACAAGGCAAGAGCTGTGTTCTGTGCTGTCTGGTTGATGCCACTGAGGGTATGACAAGGCAAGAGCTGTGTTCTGTGCCTCCCTGGTTGATACCACTGAGGGCATGACAAGTCTAGAGCTGTGTTCTGTGCCTCCCTGGTTGATACCACTGAGGGCATGACAAGGCAAGAGCTGTGTTCTGTGCCTCCCTGGTTGATGCCACTAAGGGCATGACAAGGCGAGAGCTGTGTTCTGTGCCTCCCTGGTTGATACCACTGAGGGTATGACAAGGCAAGAGCTGTGTTCTGTGCCTCCCTGGTTGATACCACTGAGGGCATGACAAGGCAAGAGCTGTGTTCTGTGCCTCCCTGGTTGATGCCACTGAGGGTATGACAAGGCAAGAGCTGTGTTCTGTGCCTCCCTGGTTGATACCACTGAGGGCATGACAAGGCAAGAGCTGTGTTCTGTGCCTCCCTGGTTGATACCACTGAGGGCATGACAAGGCAAGAGCTGTGTTCTGTGCCTCCCTGGTTGATGCCACTGAGGGTATGACAAGGCAAGAGCTGTGTTCTGTGCTGTCTGGTTAACGCCACTGAGGGCATGACAAGGCAAGAGCTGTGTTCTGTGCCTCCCTGGTTGATGCCACTGAGGGCATGACAAGGCAAGAGCTGTGTTCTGTGCCTCCCTGGTTGATACCACTGAGGGCATGACAAGGCAAGAGCTGTGTTCTGTGCCTCCCTGGTTGATGCCACTGAGGGTATGACAAGGCAAGAGCTGTGTTCTGTGCCTCCCTGGTTGATACCACTGAGGGCATGACAAGGCAAGAGCTGTGTTCTGTGCTGTCTGGTTGATGCCACTGAGGGCATGACAAGGCAAGAGCTGTGTTCTGTGCCTCCCTGGTTGATACCACTGAGGGCATGACAAGGCAAGAGCTGTGTTCTGTGCTGTCTGGTTGATACCACTGAGGGCATGGCAAGGCAAGAGCTGTGTTCTGTGCTGTCTGGTTGATGCCACTGAGGGCATGACAAGGCAAGAGCTGTGTTCTGTGCTGTCTGGTTGATACCACTGAGGGCATGGCAAGGCAAGAGCTGTGTTCTGTGCTGTCTGGTTGATGCCACTGAGGGCATGACAAGGCAAGAGCTGTGTTCTGTGCTGTCTGGTTGATACCACTGAGGGCATGACAAGGCAAGAGCTGTGTTCTGTGCTGTCTGGTTGATACCACTGAGGGCATGGCAAGGCAAGAGCTGTGTTCTGTGCTGTCTGGTTGATACCACTGAGGGCATGACAAGGCAAGAGCTGTGTTCTGTGCTGTCTGGTTGATACCACTGAGGGCATGGCAAGGCAAGAGCTGTGTTCTGTGCTGTCTGGTTGATGCCACTGAGGGCATGACAAGGCAAGAGCTGTGTTCTGTGCTGTCTGGTTGATACCACTGAGGGCATGGCAAGGCAAGAGCAGTGTTCTGTGCCGTCTGGTTGATGCCACTGAGGGCATGACAAGTCAAGAGCTGTGTTCTGTGCTGTCTGGTTGATACCACTGAGGGCATGACAAGGCAAGAGCTGTGTTCTGTGCCTCCCTGGTTGATACCACTGAGGGCATGACAAGGCAAGAGCTGTGTTCTGTGCCGTCTGGTTGATGCCACTGAGGGCATGACAAGGCAAGAGCTGTGTTCTGTGCCGTCTGGTTGATGCCACTGAGGGCATGACAAGGCAAGAGCTGTGTTCTGTGCCTCCCTGGTTGATGCCACTGAGGGCATGACAAGGCAAGAGCTGTGTTCTGTGCCTCCCTGGTTGATGCCACTGAGGGCATGACAAGGCAAGAGCTGTGTTCTGTGCCTCCCTGGTTGATACCACTGAGGGCATGACAAGGCAAGAGCTGTGTTCTGTGCCTCCCTGGTTGATGTCACTGAGGGCATGACAAGGCAAGAGCTGTGTTCTGTGCTGTCTGGTTGATGCCACTGAGGGCATGACAAGGCAATAGCTGTGTTCTGTGCTGTCTGGTTGATACCACTGAGGGCATGACAAGGCAAGAGCTGTGTTCTGTGCCGTCTGGTTGATGCCACTGAGGGCATGACAAGGCAAGAGCTGTGTTCTGTGCTGTCTGGTTGATGCCACTGAGGGCATGACAAGGCAAGAGCTGTGTTCTGTGCCGTCTGGTTGATGCCACTGAGGGCATGACAAGGCAAGAGCTGTGTTCTGTGCTGTCTGGTTGATGCCACTGAGGGCATGACAAGGCAAGAGCTGTGTTCTGTGCCTCCCTGGTTGATGCCACTGAGGGCATGACAAGGCAAGAGCTGTGTTCTGTGCCTCCCTGGTTGATACCACTGAGGGCATGACAAGGCAAGAGCTGTGTTCTGTGCCTCCCTGGTTGATACCACTGAGGGCATGACAAGGCAAGAGCTGTGTTCTGTGCCTCCCTGGTTGATACCACTGAGGGCATGACAAGGCAAGAGCTGTGTTCTGTGCCTCCCTGGTTGATACCACTCAGGGCATGACAAGGCAAGAGCTGTGTTCTGTGCCTCCCTGGTTGATACCACTGAGGGCATGACAAGGCAAGAGCTGTGTTCTGTGCCTCCCTGGTTGATACCACTGAGGGCATGACAAGGCAAGAGCTGTGTTCTGTGCTGTCTGGTTGATGTCACTGAGGGCATGACAAGGCAAGAGCTGTGTTCTGTGCTGTCTGGTTGATGCCACTGAGGGCATGACAAGGCAAGAGCTGTGTTCTGTGCTGTCTGGTTGATGTCACTGAGGGCATGACAAGGCAAGAGCTGTGTTCTGTGCTGTCTGGTTGATGCCACTGAGGGCATGACAAGGCAAGAGCTGTGTTTTGTGCCTCCCTGGTTGATGCCACTGAGGGCATGACAAGGCAAGAGCTGTGTTGTGTGCCTCCCTGGTTGATACCACTGAGGGCATGACAAGGCAAGAGCTGTGTTCTGTGCCTCCCTGGTTGATACCACTGAGGGCATGACAAGGCAAGAGCTGTGTTCTGTGCCTCCCTGGTTGATGCCACTGAGGGCATGACAAGGCAAGAGCTGTGTTCTGTGCTGTCTGGTTGATACCACTGAGGGCATGACAAGGCAAGAGCTGTGTTCTGTGCTGTCTGGTTGATGCCACTGAGGGCATGACAAGGCAAGAGCTGTGTTCTGTGCTGTCTGGTTGATGTTACTAAGGGCATGACAAGGCAAGAGCTGTGTTCTGTGCTGTCTGGTTGATGCCACTGAGGGCATGACAAGGCAAGAGCTGTGTTCTGTGCTGTCTGGTTGATGCCACTGAGGGCATGACAAGGCAAGAGCTGTGTTCTGTGCTGTCTGGTTGATACCACTGAGGGCATGACAAGGCAAGAGCTGTGTTCTGTGCCTCCCTGGTTGATACCACTGAGGGCATGACAAGGCAAGAGCTGTGTTCTGTGCCTCCCTGGTTGATACCACTGAGGGCATGACAAGGCAAGAGCTGTGTTCTGTGCCTCCCTGGTTGATACCACTGAGGGCATGACAAGGCAAGAGCTGTGTTCTGTGCCTCCCTGGTTGATACCACTGAGGGCATGACAAGGCAAGAGCTGTGTTCTGTGCCTCCCTGGTTGATGCCACTGAGGGCATGACAAGGCAAGAGCTGTGTTCTGTGCCTCCCTGGTTGATACCACTGAGGGCATGACAAGGCAAGAGCTGTGTTCTGTGCTGTCTGGTTGATGCCACTGAGGGCATGACAAGGCAAGAGCTGTGTTCTGTGCTGTCTGGTTGATGCCACTGAGGGCATGACAAGGCAAGAGCTGTGTTCTGTGCTGTCTGGTTGATGCCACTGAGGGCATGACAAGGCAAGAGCTGTGTTCTGTGCTGTCTGGTTGATGCCACTGAGGGCATGACAAGGCAAGAGCTGTGTTCTGTGCCTCCCTGGTTGATGCCACTGAGGGCATGACAAGGCAAGAGCTGTGTTCTGTGCCTCCCTGGTTGATACCACTGTGGGCATGACAGGGCAAGAGCTGTGTTTTGTGCTGTTTGGTTGATGCCACTGAGGGCATGACAAGGCAAGAGCAGTGTTCTGTGCTGTCAGGTTGATGCCACTGAGGGCATGACAAGGCAAGAGCTGTGTTCTGTGCTGTCTGGTTGATGCCACTGAGGGCATGACAAGGCAAGAGCTGTGTTCTGTGCTGTCTGGTTGATGCCACTGAGGGCATGACAAGGCAAGAGCTGTGTTCTGTGCCTCCCTGGTTGATACCACTGAGGGCATGACAAGGCAAGAGCTGTATTCTGTGCTGTCTGGTTGATGCCACTGAGGGCATGACAAGGCAAGAGCTGTGTTCTGTGCCTCCCTGGTTGATGCCACTGAGGGCATGACAAGGCAAGAGCTGTGTTCTGTGCTGTCTGGTTGATGCCACTAAAGGCATGACAAGGCAAGAGCTGTGTTCTGTGCTGTCTGGTTGATGCCACTGAGGGCATGAAAGGCAAGAGCTGTGTTCTGTGCTGTCTGGTTGTTGCCACTGAGGGCATGACAAGGCAAGAGCTGTGTTCTGTGCCTCCCTGGTTGATGCCACTGAGGGCATGACAAGGCAAGAGCTGTGTTCTGTGCTGTCTGGTTGATACCACTGAGGGCATGACAAGGCAAGAGCTGTGTTCTGTGCTGTCTGGTTGACGCCACTAAGGGCATAACAAGGCAAGAGCTGTGTTCTGTGCCTCCCTGGTTGATGCCACTGAGGGCATGACAAGGCAAGAGCTGTGTTCTGTGCTGTCTGGTTGATACCACTGAGGGCATGACAAGGCAAGAGCTGTATTCTGTGCCTCCCTGGTTGATGCCACTGAGGGCATGACAAGTCTAGAGCTGTGTTCTGTGCTGTCTGGTTGATGCCACTGAGGGCATGACAAGGCAAGAGCTGTGTTCTGTGCCTCCCTGGTTGATGCCACTGAGGGCATGACAAGGCAAGAGCTGTGTTCTGTGCCTCCCTGGTTGATACCACTGAGGGCATGACAAGGCAAGAGCTGTGTTCTGTGCTGTCTGGTTGATGCCACTGAGGGCATGACAAGGCAAGAGCTGTGTTCTGTGCCTCCCTGGTTGATGCCACTGAGGGCATGATAAGGCAAGAGCTGTGTTCTGTGCCTCCCTGGTTGATGCCACTGAGGGCATGACAAGGCAAGAGCTGTGTTCTGTGCCTCCCTGGTTGATGCCACTGAGGGCATGACAAGGCAAGAGCTGTGTTCTGTGCCTCCCTGGTTGATGCCACTGAGGGCATGACAAGGCAAGAGCTGTGTTCTGTGCTGTCTGGTTGATGCCACTGAGGGCATGACAAGGCAAGAGCTGTGTTCTGTGCTGTCTGGTTGATGCCACTGAGGGCATGACAAGGCAAGAGCTGTGTTCTGTGCCTCCCTGGTTGATGCCACTGAGGGCATGACAAGGCAAGAGCTGTGTTCTGTGCCTCCCTGGTTGATGCCACTGAGGGCATGACAAGGCAAGAGCTGTGTTCTGTGCCTCCCTGGTTGATGCCACTGAGGGCATGACAAGGCAAGAGCTGTGTTCTGTGCCTCCCTGGTTGATGCCACTGAGGGCATGACAAGGCAAGAGCTGTGTTCTGTGCCTCCCTGGTTGATGCCACTGAGGGCATGACAAGGCAAGAGCTGTGTTCTGTGCCTCCCTGGTTGATGCCACTGAGGGCATAACAAGGCAAGAGCTGTGTTCTGTGCCTCCCTGGTTGATGCCACTGAGGGCATGACAAGGCAAGAGCTGTGTTCTGTGCTGTCTGGTTGATGCCACTGAGGGCATGACAAGGCAAGAGCTGTGTATTGTGTCGTCTGGTTGATGCCACTGAGGGCATGACAAGGCAAGAGCTGTGTTCTGTGCCTCCCTGGTTGATGCCACTGAGGGCATGACAAGGCAAGAGCTGTTTATTGTGTCGTCTGGTTGATACCACTGAGGGCATGACAAGGCAAGAGCTGTATTCTGTGCTGTCTGGTTGATACCACTGAGGGCATGACAAGGCAAGAGCTGTGTTCTGTGCCTCCCTGGTTGATACCACTGAGGGCATGACAAGGCAAGAGCTGTGTTCTGTGCTGTCTGGTTGATGCCACTGAGGGCATGACAAGGCAAGAGCTGTGTTCTGTGCCTCCCTGGTTGATGCCACTGAGGGCATGACAAGGCAAGAGCTGTGTTCTGTGCCTCCCTGGTTGATGCCACTGAGGGCATGACAAGGCAATAGCTGTGTTCTGTGCTGTCTGGTTGATACCACTGAGGGCATGGCAAGGCAAGAGCCGTGTTCTGTGCTGTCTGGTTGATGCCACTGAGGGCATGACAAGGCAAGAGCCGTGTTCTGTGCTGTCTGGTTGATGCCACTGAGGGCATGGCAAGGCAAGAGCCGTGTTCTGTGCTGTCTGGTTGATACCACTGAGGGCATGACAAGGCAAGAGCCGTGTTCTGTGCCTCCCTGGTTGATACCACTGAGGGCATGACAAGGCAAGAGCTGTGTTCTGTGCTGTCTGGTTGATGCCACTGAGGGCATGACAAGGCAAGAGCTGTGTTCTGTGCCTCCCTGGTTGATACCACTGAGGGCATGACAAGGCAAGAGCTGTGTTCTGTGCTGTCTGGTTGATGCCACTGAGGGCATGACAAGGCAAGAGCTGTGTTCTGTGCCTCCCTGGTTGATGCCACTGAGGGCATGACAAGGCAAGAGCTGTGTTCTGTGCCTCCCTGGTTGATGCCACTGAGGGCATGACAAGGCAAGAGCTGTGTTCTGTGCCTCCCTGGTTGATGCCACTGAGGGCATGACAAGGCAATAGCTGTGTTCTGTGCTGTCTGGTTGATACCACTGAGGGCATGACAAGGCAAGAGCCGTGTTCTGTGCTGTCTGGTTGATGCCACTGAGGGCATGACAAGGCAAGAGCTGTGTTCTGTGCCTCCCTGGTTGATACCACTGAGGGCATGACAAGGCAAGAGCTGTGTTCTGTGCTGTCTGGTTGATGCCACTGAGGGCATGACAAGGCAAGAGCCGTGTTCTGTGCTGTCTGGTTGATGCCACTGAGGGCATGACAAGGCAAGAGCTGTGTTCTGTGCCTCCCTGGTTGATACCACTGAGGGCATGACAAGGCAAGAGCTGTGTTCTGTGCTGTCTGGTTGATGCCACTGAGGGCATGACAAGGCAAGAGCTGTGTTCTGTGCCTCCCTGGTTGATGCCACTGAGGGCATGACAAGGCAAGAGCTGTGTTCTGTGCCTCCCTGGTTGATGCCACTGAGGGCATGACAAGGCAAGAGCTGTGTTCTGTGCCTCCCTGGTTGATACCACTGAGGGCATGACAAGGCAAGAGCTGTGTTCTGTGCCTCCCTGGTTGATGCCACTGAGGGCATGACAAGGCAAGAGCTGTGTTCTGTGCCTCCCTGGTTGATGCCACTGAGGGCATGGCAAGGCAAGAGCTGTGTTCTGTGCCTCCCTGGTTGATACCACTGAGGGCATGACAAGGCAAGAGCTGTGTTCTGTGCCTCCCTGGTTGATGCCACTGAGGGCATGACAAGGCAAGAGCTGTGTTCTGTGCCTCCCTGGTTGATACCACTGAGGGCATGACAAGGCAAGAGCTGTGTTCTGTGCTGTCTGGTTGATGCCACTAAGGGCATGACAAGGCAAGAGCTGTGTTCTGTGCCTCCCTGGTTGATGCCACTGAGGGCATGACAAGGCAAGAGCTGTGTTCTGTGCCTCCCTGGTTGATGCCACTGAGGGCATGGCAAGGCAAGAGCTGTGTTCTGTGCCGTCTGGTTGATGCCACTGAGGGCATGACAAGGCAAGAGCTGTGTTCTGTGCCTCCCTGGTTGATGCCACTGAGGGCATGACAAGGCAAGAGCTGTATTCTGTGCCTCCCTGGTTGATACCACTGAGGGCATGACAAGGCAAGAGCTGTGTTCTGTGCTGTCTGGTTGATGCCACTGAGGGCATGACAAGGCGAGAGCTGTGTTCTGTGCCTCCCTGGTTGATGCCACTGAGGGCATGACAAGGCAAGAGCTGTGTTCTGTGCCTCCCTGGTTGATGCCACTGAGGGCATGACAAGGCAAGAGCTGTGTTCTGTGCCTCCCTGGTTGATGCCACTGAGGGCATGACAAGGCAAGAGCTGTGTTCTGTGCCTCCCTGGTTGATGCCACTGAGGGCATGACAAGGCAAGAGCTGTGTTCTGTGCCTCCCTGGTTGATGCCACTGAGGGCATGACAAGGCAAGAGCTGTGTTCTGTGCCTCCCTGGTTGATGCCACTGAGGGCATGACAAGGCAAGAGCTGTGTTCTGTGCCTCCCTGGTTGATGCCACTGAGGGCATGACAAGGCAAGAGCTGTGTTCTGTGCCTCCCTGGTTGATGCCACTGAGGGCATGACAAGGCAATAGCTGTGTTCTGTGCTGTCTGGTTGATGCCACTGAGGGCATGACAAGGCAAGAGCTGTGTATTGTGTCGTCTGGTTGATGCCACTGAGGGCATGACAAGGCAAGAGCTGTGTTCTGTGCCTCCCTGGTTGATGCCACTGAGGGCATGACAAGGCAAGAGCTGTGTATTGTGTCGTCTGGTTGATACCACTGAGGGCATGACAAGGCAAGAGCTGTATTCTGTGCTGTCTGGTTGATACCACTAAGGGCATGACAAGGCAAGAGCTGTGTTCTGTGCTGTCTGGTTGATGCCACTGAGGGCATGACAAGGCGAGAGCCGTGTATTGTGTCGTCTGGTTGATACCACTGAGGGCATGACAAGGCAAGAGCTGTGTTCTGTGCTGTCTGGTTGATGCCACTGAGGGCATGGCAAGGCAAGAGCTGTGTTCTGTGCTGTCTGGTTGATGCCACTGAGGGCATGACAAGGCAAGAGCTGTGTTCTGTGCTGTCTGGTTGATGCCACTGAGGGCATGGCAAGGCAAGAGCTGTGTTCTGTGCTGTCTGGTTGATGCCACTGAGGGCATGGCAAGGCAAGAGCTGTGTATTGTGTCGTGTGGTTGATGCCACTGAGGGCATGACAAGGCAAGAGCTGTGTTCTGTGCTGTCTGGTTGATGCCACTGAGGGCATGGCAAGGCAAGAGCTGTGTTCTGTGCTGTCTGGTTGATGCCACTGAGGGCATGGCAAGGCAAGAGCTGTGTTCTGTGCCTCCCTGGTTGATGCCACTGAGGGCATGGCAAGGCAAGAGCTGTGTTCTGTGCCTCCCTGGTTGATGCCACTGAGGGCATGACAAGGCAAGAGCTGTGTTCTGTGCCTCCCTGGTTGATGCCACTAAGGGCATGACAAGGCAAGAGCTGTATTCTGTGCTGTCTGGTTGATGCCACTGAGGGCATGACAAGGCAAGAGCTGTATTCTGTGCTGTCTGGTTGATGCCACTGAGGGCATGACAAGGCAAGAGCTGAGTTCTGTGCTGTCTGGTTGATGCCACTGAGGGCATGACAAGGCAAGAGCTGTGTTCTGTGCCTCCCTGGTTGATGCCACTGAGGGCATGACAAGGCAAGAGCTGTGTTCTGTGCCTCCCTGGTTGATACCACTAAGGGCATGACAAGGCAAGAGCTGTGTTCTGTGCCTCCCTGGTTGATGCCACTGAGGGCATGACAAGGCAAGAGCTGTGTTCTGTGCCTCCATGGTTGATACCACTGAGGGCATGACAAGGCAAGAGCTGTGTTCTGTGCCTCCCTGGTTGATGCCACTGAGGGCATGACAAGGCAAGAGCTGTGTTCTGTGCTGTCTGGTTGATGCCACTGAGGGCATGACAAGGCAAGAGCTGTGTTCTGTGCCTCCCTGGTTGATGCCACTGAGGGCATGACAAGGCAAGAGCTGTGTTCTGTGCCTCCCTGGTTGATACCACTGAGGGCATGACAAGGCAAGAGCTGTGTTCTGTGCCTCCCTGGTTGATACCACTGAGGGCATAACAAGGCAAGAGCTGTATTCTGTGCTGTCTGGTTGATACCACTGAGGGCATGACAAGGCAAGAGCTGTGTTCTGTGCCTCCCTGGTTGATGCCACTGAGGGCATGACAAGGCAAGAGCTGTGTTCTGTGCTGTCTGGTTGATGCCACTGAGGGCATGACAAGGCAAGAGCTGTGTTCTGTGCTGTCTGGTTGATGCCACTGAAGGCATGACAAGGCAAGAGCTGTGTTCTGTGCTGTCTGGTTGATACCACTGAGGGCATGACAAGGCAAGAGCTGTGTTCTGTGCCTCCCTGGTTGATGCCACTTAGGGCATGACAAGGCAAGAGCTGTGTTCTGTGCTGTCTGGTTGATGCCACTGAGGGCATGACAAGGCAAGAGCTGTGTTCTGTGCTGTCTGGTTGATGCCACTGAAGGCATGACAAGGCAAGAGCTGTGTTCTGTGCTGTCTGGTTGATACCACTGAGGGCATGACAAGGCAAGAGCTGTGTTCTGTGCCTCCCTGGTTGATGCCACTAATGGCATGACAAGGCAAGAGCTGTGTTCTGTGCTGTCAGGTTGATGCCACTGAGGGCATGACAAGGCAAGAGCTGTGTTCTGTGCCTCCCTGGTTGATGCCACTGAGGGCATGACAAGGCAAGAGCTGTGTTCTGTGCCTCCCTGGTTGATACCACTGAGGGCATGACAAGGCAAGAGCTGTATTCTGTGCTGTCTGGTTGATACCACTAAGGGCATGACAAGGCAAGAGCTGTGTTCTGTGCTGTCTGGTTGATGCCACTGAGGGCATGACAAGGCGAGAGCCGTGTATTGTGTCGTCTGGTTGATACCACTGAGGGCATGACAAGGCAAGAGCTGTGTTCTGTGCTGTCTGGTTGATGCCACTGAGGGCATGGCAAGGCAAGAGCTGTGTTCTGTGCTGTCTGGTTGATGCCACTGAGGGCATGACAAGGTAAGAGCTGTGTTCTGTGCTGTCTGGTTGATGCCACTGAGGGCATGACAAGGCAAGAGCTGTGTTCTGTGCTGTCTGGTTGATGCCACTGAGGGCATGAAAGGCAAGAGCTGTGTTCTGTGCCTCCCTGGTTGATACCACTGAGGGCATGACAAGGCAAGAGCTGTGTTCTGTGCTGTCTGGTTGATGCCACTGAGGGCATGACAAGGCAAGAGCTGTGTTCTGTGCCTCCCTGGTTGATACCACTGAGGGCATGACAAGGCAAGAGCTGTGTTCTGTGCCTCCCTGGTTGATGCCACTGAGGGCATGACAAGGCAAGAGCTGTATTCTGTGCTGTCTGGTTGATACCACTGAGGGCATGGCAAGGCAAGAGCTGTGTTCTGTGCCTCCCTGGTTGATACCACTGAGGGCATGACAAGGCAAGAGCTGTGTTCTGTGCTGTCTGGTTGATACCACTGAGGGCATGGCAAGGCAAGAGCTGTGTTCTGTGCTGTCTGGTTGATACCACTGAGGGCATGACAAGGCAAGAGCTGTGTTCTGTGCCTCCCTGGTTGATACCACTGAGGGCATGACAAGGCAAGAGCTGTGTTCTGTGCTGTCTGGTTGATGCCACTGAGGGCATGACAAGGCAAGAGCTGTGTTCTGTGCCTCCCTGGTTGATGCCACTGAGGGTATGACAAGGCAAGAGCTGTGTTCTGTGCTGTCTGGTTGATGCCACTGAGGGCATGACAAGGCAAGAGCTGTGTTCTGTGCCTCCCTGGTTGATGCCACTGAGGGCATAACAAGGCAAGAGCTGTGTTCTGTGCCTCCCTGGTTGATACCACTGAGGGCATGACAAGGCAAGAGCTGTGTTCTGTGCTGTCTGGTTGATGCCACTGAGGGCATGACAAGGCAAGAGCTGTGTTCTGTGCCTCCCTGGTTGATGCCACTGAGGGCATGACAAGGCAAGAGCTGTGTTCTGTGCCTCCCTGGTTGATGCCACTGAGGGCATGACAAGGCAAGAGCTGTGTTCTGTGCCTCCCTGGTTGATGCCACTGAGGGCATGACAAGGCAAGAGCTGTGTTCTGTGCCTCCCTGGTTGATGCCACTGAGGGCATGACAAGGCAAGAGCTGTGTTCTGTGCTGTCTGGTTGATGCCAATGAGGGAGGGACAAGGCAAGAGCTGTGTTCTGTGCCTCCCTGGTTGATGCCACTGAGGGCATGACAAGGCAAGAGCTGTGTTCTGTGCTGTCTGGTTGATGCCACTGAGGGCATGGCAAGGCAAGAGCTGTGTTCTGTGCTGTCTGGTTGATACCACTGAGGGCATGACAAGGCAAGAGCTGTGTTCTGTGCCTCCCTGGTTGATGCCACTGAGGGCATGACAAGGCAAGAGCTGTGTTCTGTGCCGTCTGGTTGATGCCACTGAGGGCATGACAAGGCAAGAGCTGTGTTCTGTGCTGTCTGGTTGATGCCACTGAGGGCATGACAAGGCAAGAGCTGTGTTCTGTGCCTCCCTGGTTGATGCCACTGAGGGCATGACAAGGCAAGAGCTGTGTTCTGTGCTGTCTGGTTGTTGCCACTAAGGGCATGACAAGGCAAGAGCTGTGTTCTGTGCTGTCTGGTTGATACCACTGAGGGCATGACAAGGCAAGAGCTGTGTTCTGTGCCTCCCTGGTTGATGCCACTGAGGGCATGGCAAGGCAAGAGCTGTGTTCTGTGCTGTCTGGTTGATACCACTGAGGGCATGACAAGGCAAGAGCTGTGTTCTGTGCCTCCCTGGTTGATACCACTGAGGGCATGACAAGGCAAGAGCTGTGTTCTGTGCT
The DNA here is from genome assembly GCA_964007535.1 of Brachyptera risi. Taxonomy (NCBI): domain Eukaryota; kingdom Metazoa; phylum Arthropoda; class Insecta; order Plecoptera; family Taeniopterygidae; genus Brachyptera; species Brachyptera risi. Next base: position 6,709,689 of record OZ023336.1, on the reverse strand, counting down.
GTCTGGTTGATACCACTGAGGGCATGACAAGGCAAGAGCTGTATTCTGTGCTGTCTGGTTGTTGCCACTGAGGGCATGACAAGGCAAGAGCTGTGTTCTGTGCTGTCAGGTTGATGCCACTGAGGGCATGACAAGGCAAGAGCTGTGTTCTGTGCTGTCTGGTTGATGCCACTGAGGGCATGACAAGGCAAGAGCTGTGTTCTGTGCTGTCTGGTTGATGCCACTAAGGGCATGACAAGGCAAGAGCTGTGTTCTGTGCTGTCTGGTTGATGCCACTGAGGGCATGACAAGGCAAGAGCTGTGTTCTGTGCCTCCCTGGTTGATGCCACTGAGGGCATGACAAGGCAAGAGCTGTGTTCTGTGCAGTCTGGTTGATACCACTGAGGGCATGACAAGGCAAGAGCTGTGTTCTGTGCCTCCCTGGTTGATACCACTGAGGGCATGACAAGGCAAGAGCTGTGTTCTGTGCTGTCTGGTTGATACCACTGAGGGCATGACAAGGCAAGAGCTGTATTCTGTGCTGTCTGGTTGTTGCCACTGAGGGCATGACAAGGCAAGAGCTGTGTTCTGTGCTGTCAGGTTGATACCACTGAGGGCATGACAAGGCAAGAGCTGTGTTCTGTGCTGTCTGGTTGATGCCACTGAGGGCATGACAAGGCAAGAGCTGTGTTCTGTGCCTCCCTGGTTGATGCCACTGAGGGCATGACAAGGCAAGAGCTGTGTTCTGTGCCTCCCTGGTTGATGCCACTGAGGGCATGACAAGGCAAGAGCTGTGTTCTGTGCCTCCCTGGTTGATGCCACTGAGGGCATGACAAGGCAAGAGCTGTGTTCTGTGCTGTCTGGTTGTTGCCACTGAGGGCATGACAAGGCAAGAGCTGTGTTCTGTGCCGTCTGGTTGATACCACTGAGGGCATGACAAGGCAAGAGCTGTGTTCTGTGCTGTCTGGTTGATGCCAATGAGGGAGGGACAAGGCAAGAGCTGTGTTCTGTGCTGTCTGGTTAATGCCACTGAGGGCATGACAAGGCAAGAGCTGTGTTCTGTGCTGTCTGGTTGATGCCACTGAGGGCATGACAAGGCGAGAGCTGTGTTCTGTGCCTCCCTGGTTGATACCACTGAGGGCATGACAAGGCAAGAGCTGTGTTCTGTGCTGTCTGGTTGATGCCACTGAGGGCATGACGAGGCAAAAGCCGTGTTTTTTGCTGTCTGGTTGATGCCACTGAGGGCATGACAAGGCAAGAGCTGTGTTCTGTGCCGTCTGGTTGATACCACTGAGGGCATGACAAGGCAAAAGCCGTGTTTTTTGCTGTCTGGTTGATGCCACTGAGGGCATGACAAGGCAAGAGCTGTGTTCTGTGCCTCCCTGGTTGATACCACTGAGGGCATGACAAGGCAAGAGCTGTGTTCTGTGCTGTCTGGTTGATGCCAATGAGGGAGGGACAAGGCAAGAGCTGTGTTCTGTGCTGTCTGGTTAATGCCACTGAGGGCATGACAAGGCAAGAGCTGTGTTCTGTGCTGTCTGGTTGATGCCACTGAGGGCATGACAAGGCGAGAGCTGTGTTCTGTGCCTCCCTGGTTGATACCACTGAGGGCATGACAAGGCAAGAGCTGTGTTCTGTGCTGTCTGGTTGATGCCACTGAGGGCATGACGAGGCAAAAGCCGTGTTTTTTGCTGTCTGGTTGATGCCACTGAGGGCATGACAAGGCAAGAGCTGTGTTTTGTGCTGTCTGGTTGATGCCACTGAGGGCATGACAAGGCAAGAGCTGTGTTCTGTGCTGTCTGGTTGATGCCACTGAGGGCATGACAAGGCAAGAGCTGTGTTCTGTGCTGTCTGGTTGATGCCACTGAGGGCATGACAAGGCAAGAGCCGTGTTCTGTGCTGTCTGGTTAATGCCACTGAGGGCATGACAAGGCAAGAGCCGTGTTCTGTGCTGTCTGGTTGATGCCACTGAGGGCATGACAAGGCAAGAGCTGTGTTCTGTGCCTCCCTGGTTGATGCCAATGAGGGCATGACAAGGCAAGAGCTGTGTTCTGTGCCTCCCTGGTTGATACCACTGAGGGCATGACAAGGTAAGAGCTGTGTTCTGTGCTGTCTGGTTGATGCCACTGAGGGCATGACAAGGCAAGAGCTGTGTTCTGTGCTGTCAGGTTGATGCCACTGAGGGCATGACAAGGCAAGAGCTGTGTTCTGTGCCTCCCTGGTTGATGCCACTGAGGGCATGACAAGGCAAGAGCTGTGTTCTGTGCTGTCTGGTTGATACCACTGAGGGCATGACAAGGCAAGAGCTGTGTTCTGTGCCTCCCTGGTTGATGCCACTGAGGGCATGACAAGGCAAGAGCTGTGTATTGTGTCGTCTGGTTGATGCCACTGAGGGCATGACAAGGCAAGAGCTGTGTTCTGTGCCTCCCTGGTTGATACCACTGAGGGCATGACAAGGCAAGAGCTGTGTTCTGTGCTGTCTGGTTGATGCCACTGAGGGCATGACGAGGCAAAAGCCGTGTTTTTTGCTGTCTGGTTGATGCCACTGAGGGCATGACAAGGCAAGAGCTGTGTTCTGTGCCGTCTGGTTGATACCACTGAGGGCATGACAAGGCAAAAGCCGTGTTTTTTGCTGTCTGGTTGATGCCACTGAGGGCATGACAAGGCAAGAGCTGTGTTCTGTGCCTCCCTGGTTGATACCACTGAGGGCATGACAAGGCAAAAGCCGTGTTTTTTGCTGTCTGGTTGATGCCACTGAGGGCATGACAAGGCAAAAGCCGTGTTTTCTGCTGTCTGGTTGATGCCACTGAGGGCATGACAATGCAAGAGCTGTGTTCTGTGCCGTCTGGTTGATGCCACTGAGGGCATGACAAGGCAAGAGCTGTGTTCTGTGCTGTCTGGTTGATGCCACTGAGGGCATGACAAGGCAAGAGCTGTGTTCTGCGCTGTCTGGTTGATGCCACTGAGGGCATGACAAGGCAAGAGCTGTGTATTGTGCCGTCTGGTTGATGCCACTGAGGGCATGACAAGGCAAGAGCTGTGTTTTGTTCTGTCTGGTTGATGCCACTGAGGGCATGACAAGGCAAGAGCTGTGTTCTGTGCTGTCTGGTTGATGCCACTGAGGGCATGACAAGGCAAGAGCTGTGTTCTGTGCCTCCCTGGTTGATGCCACTGAGGGCATGACAAGGCAAGAGCTGTGTTCTGTGCCTCCCTGGTTGATGCCACTGAGGGCATGACGAGGCAAGAGCTGTGTTCTGTGCTGTCTGGTTGTTGCCACTGAGGGCATGACGAGGCAAGAGCTGTGTTCTGTGCCGTCTGGTTGATGCCACTGAGGGCATGACAAGGCAAGAGCTGTGTTCTGTGCTGTCTGGTTGATGCCACTGAGGGCATGACAAGGCAAGAGCTGTGTTCTGTGCCTCCCTGGTTGATACCACTGAGGGCATGACAAGGCAAGAGCTGTGTTCTGTGCCTCCCTGGTTGATGCCACTGAGGGCATGACAAGGCAAGAGCTGTGTTCTGTGCCTCCCTGGTTGATGCCACTGAGGGCATGACAAGGCAAGAGCTGTGTTCTGTGCCTCCCTGGTTGATGCCACTGAGGGCATGACGAGGCAAGAGCTGTGTTCTGTGCTGTCTGGTTGTTGCCACTGAGGGCATGACAAGGCAAGAGCTGTGTTCTGTGCTGTCTGGTTGTTGCCACTGAGGGCATGACAAGGCAAGAGCTGTGTTCTGTGCTGTCTGGTTGATACCACTGAGGGCATGACAAGGCAAGAGCTGTGTTCTGTGCTGTCTGGTTGTTGCCACTGAGGGCATGACAAGGCAAGAGCTGTGTTCTGTGCTGTCTGGTTGTTGCCACTGAGGGCATGACAAGGCAAGAGCTGTGTTCTGTGCTGTCTGGTTGTTGCCACTGAGGGCATGACAAGGCAAGAGCTGTGTTCTGTGCTGTCTGGTTGATACCACTGAGGGCATGACAAGGCAAGAGCTGTGTTCTGTGCCTCCCTGGTTGATACCACTGAGGGCATGACAGGGCAAGAGCTGTGTTTTGTGCTGTTTGGTTGATGCCACTGAGGGCATGACAAGGCAAGAGCAGTGTTCTGTGCTGTCATGTTGATGCCACTGAGGGCATGACAAGGCAAGAGCTGTGTTCTGTGCTGTCTGGTTGATGCCACTGAGGGCATGACAAGGCAAGAGCTGTGTTCTGCGCTGTCTGGTTGATGCCACTGAGGGCATGACAAGGCAAGAGCTGTGTTCTGTGCTGTCTGGTTGATGCCACTAAGGGCATGACAAGGCAAGAGCTGTATTCTGTGCTGTCTGGTTGATGCCACTGAGGGCATGACAAGGCAAGAGCCGTGTTCTGTGCTGTCTGGTTGATGCCACTGAGGGCATGACAAGGCAAGAGCTGTGTTCTGTGCTGTCTGGTTGATGCCACTGAGGGCATGACAAGGCAAGAGCTGTGTTCTGTGCCTCCCTGGTTGATACCACTGAGGGCATGACAAGGCAAGAGCTGTGTTCTGTGCTGTCTGGTTGATGCCACTGAGGGCATGACAAGGCAAAAGCCGTGTTTTTTGCTGTCTGGTTGATGCCACTGAGGGCATGACAAGGCAAGAGCTGTGTTCTGTGCCTCCCTGGTTGATACCACTGAGGGCATGACAGCGCAAGAGCTGTGTTTTGTGCTGTTTGGTTGATGCCACTGAGGGCATGACAAGGCAAGAGCAGTGTTCTGTGCTGTCAGGTTGATGCCACTGAGGGCATGACAAGGCAAGAGCTGTGTTCTGTGCTGTCTGGTTGATGCCACTGAGGGCATGACAAGGCAAGAGCTGTGTTCTGTGCTGTCTGGTTGATGCCACTGAGGGCATGACAAGGCAAGAGCTGTGTTCTGTGCCTCCCTGGTTGATACCACTGAGGGCATGACAAGGCAAGAGCTGTGTTCTGTGCTGTCTGGTTGATGCCACTGAGGGCATGACAAGGCAAGAGCTGTGTTCTGTGCCTCCCTGGTTGATACCACTGAGGGCATGACAAGGCAAGAGCTGTATTCTGTGCTGTCTGGTTGATGCCACTGAGGGCATGACAAGGCAAGAGCTGTGTTTTGTGCTGTCTGGTTGATGCCACTGAGGGCATGACAATGCAAGAGCTGTGTTCTGTGCTGTCTGGTTGATGCCACTGAGGGCATGACAAGGCAAGAGCTGTGTTCTGTGCTGTCTGGTTGATGCCACTGAGGGCATGACAAGGCAAGAGCTGTGTTCTGTGCTGTCTGGTTGATGCCACTGAGGGCATGACAAGGCAAGAGCTGTGTTCTGTGCTGTCTGGTTGATGCCACTGAGGGCATGACAAGGCAAGAGCTGTGTTCTGTGCTGTCTGGTTGATGCCACTGAGGGCATGACAAGGCAAGAGCTGTGTTCTGTGCTGTCTGGTTGATGCCACTGAGGGCATGACAAGGCAAGAGCTGTGTTCTGTGCTGTCTGGTTGATGCCACTGAGGGCATGAAAAGGCAAGAGCTGTGTTCTGTGCCTCCCTGGTTGATACCACTGAGGGCATGACAAGGCAAGAGCTGTGTTCTGTGCTGTCTGGTTGATGCCACTGAGGGCATGACAAGGCAAGAGCTGTGTTCTGTGCCTCCCTGGTTGATACCACTGAGGGCATGACAAGGCAAGAGCTGTGTTCTGTGCTGTCTGGTTGATGCCACTGAGGGCATGACAAGGCAAAAGCCGTGTTTTTTGCTGTCTGGTTGATGCCACTGAGGGCATGACAAGGCAAGAGCTGTGTTCTGTGCTGTCTGGTTGATGCCACTGAGGGCATGACAAGGCAAGAGCTGTGTATTGTGCTGTCTGGTTGATGCCACTGAGGGCATGACAAGGCAAGAGCTGTGTTCTGTGCTGTCTGGTTGTTGCCACTGAGGGCATGACAAGGCAAGAGCTGTGTTCTGTGCTGTCTGGTTGTTGCCACTGAGGGCATGACAAGGCAAGAGCTGTGTATTGTGCTGTCTGGTTGATGCCACTGAGGGCATGACAAGGCAAGAGCTGTGTATTGTGCTGTCTGGTTGATGCCACTGAGGGCATGACAAGGCAAGAGCTGTGTTCTGTGCTGTCTGGTTGATACCACTAAGGGCATGACAAGGCAAGAGCTGTGTTCTGTGCCTCCCTGGTTGATGCCACTGAGGGCATGACAAGGCAAGAGCTGTATTCTGTGCTGTCTGGTTGATGCCACTGAGGGCATGACAAGGCAAGAGCTGTGTTCTGTGCCGTCTGGTTGATACCACTGAGGGCATGACAAGGCAAGAGCTGTGTTCTGTGCCTCCCTGGTTGATGCCACTGAGGGCATGACAAGGCAAGAGCTGTATTCTGTGCTGTCTGGTTGATGCCACTGAGGGCATGACAAGGCAAGAGCTGTGTTCTGTGCCTCCCTGGTTGATACCACTGAGGGCATGACAAGGCAAGAGCCGTGTATTGTGTCGTCTGGTTGATGCCACTGAGGGCATGACAAGGCAAGAGCTGTGTTCTGTGCTGTCTGGTTGTTGCCACTGAGGGCATGACAAGGCAAGAGCTGTGTTCTGTGCCTCCCTGGTTGATGCCACTAAGGGCATGACAAGGGAAGAGCTGTGTTCTGTGCCTCCCTGGTTGATACCACTGAGGGCATGACAAGGCAAGAGCTGTGTTCTGTGCCTCCCTGGTTGATGCCACTGAGGGCATGACAAGGCAAGAGCTGTGTTCTGTGCTGTCTGGTTGATACCACTGAGGGCATGACAAGGCAAGAGCTGTGTTCTGTGCCTCCCTGGTTGATGCCACTGAGGGCATGACAAGGCAAGAGCTGTATTCTGTGCTGTCTGGTTGTTGCCACTAAGGGCATAACAAGGCAAGAGCTGTGTTCTGTGCTGTCTGGTTGATGCCACTGAGGGCATGACAAGGCAAGAGCTGTATTCTGTGCTGTCTGGTTGATGCCACTGAGGGCATGACAAGGCAAGAGCTGTGTTCTGTGCTGTCTGGTTGATGCCACTGAGGGCATGACAAGGCAAGAGCCGTGTTCTGTGCTGTCTGGTTGATGCCACTGAGGGCATGACAAGGCAAGAGCTGTGTTCTGTGCTGTCTGGTTGATGCCACTGAGGGCATGACAAGGCAAGAGCTGTGTTCTGTGCTGTCTGGTTGATGCCACTGAGGGCATGACAAGGCAAGAGCTGTGTTCTGTGCTGTCTGGTTGATGCCACTGAGGGCATGACAAGTCTAGAGCTGTGTTCTGTGCCTCCCTGGTTGATGCCACTGAGGGCATGACAAGGCAAGAGCTGTGTTCTGTGCTGTCTGGTTGATGCCACTGAGGGCATGACAAGGCAAGAGCTGTGTTCTGTGCTGTCTGGTTGATTCCACTGAGGGCATGACAAGGCAAGAGCTGTGTTCTGTGCTGTCTGGTTGATGCCACTGAGGGCATGAAAGGCAAGAGCTGTGTTCTGTGCCTCCCTGGTTGATGCCACTGAGGGCATGACAAGGCAAGAGCTGTGTTCTGTGCTGTCAGGTTGATGCCACTGAGGGCATGACGAGGCAAGAGCTGTGTTCTGTGCTGTCTGGTTGATGCCACTGAGGGCATGACAAGTCTAGAGCTGTGTTCTGTGCCTCCCTGGTTGATGCCACTGAGGGCATGACAAGGCAAGAGCTGTGTTCTGTGCTGTCTGGTTGATGCCACTGAGGGCATGACAAGGCAAGAGCCGTGTTCTGTGCTGTCTGGTTGATGCCACTGAGGGCATGACAAGGCAAGAGCTGTGTTCTGTGCTGTCTGGTTGATTCCACTGAGGGCATGACAAGGCAAGAGCTGTGTTCTGTGCTGTCTGGTTGATGCCACTGAGGGCATGACAAGGCAAGAGCTGTGTTCTGTGCCGTCTGGTTGATGCCACCAAGGGCATGACAAGTCTAGAGCTGTGTTCTGTGCCTCCATGGTTGATGCCACTGAGGGCATGACAAGGCAAGAGCTGTGTTCTGTGCTGTCTGGTTGATGCCACTGAGGGCATGACAAGGCAAGAGCTGTGTTCTGTGCTGTCTGGTTGATGCCACTGAGGGCATGACAAGTCTAGAGCTGTGTTCTGTGCCTCCCTGGTTGATGCCACTGAGGGCATGACAAGGCAAGAGCTGTGTTCTGTGCTGTCTGGTTGATGCCACTGAGGGCATGACAAGGCAAGAGCTGTGTACTGTGCTGTCTGGTTGATTCCACTGAGGGCATGACAAGGCAAGAGCTGTGTTCTGTGCTGTCTGGTTGATGCCACTGAGGGCATGAAAGGCAAGAGCTGTGTTCTGTGCCTCCCTGGTTGATGCCACTGAGGGCATGACAAGGCAAGAGCTGTGTTCTGTGCTGTCAGGTTGATGCCACTGAGGGCATGACGAGGCAAGAGCTGTGTTCTGTGCTGTCTGGTTGATGCCACTGAGGGCATGACAAGGCAAGAGCTGTGTTCTGTGCCTCCCTGGTTGATGCCACTGAGGGCATGAAAGGCAAGAGCTGTGTTCTGTGCTGTCTGGTTGATGCCACTGAGGGCATGACGAGGCAAGAGCTGTGTTCTGTGCTGTCTGGTTGATGCCACTGAGGGCATGACAAGGCAAGAGCTGTGTTCTGTGCCTCCCTGGTTGATGCCACTGAGGGCATGACAAGGCAAGAGCTGTGTTCTGTGCTGTCTGGTTGATGCCACTGAGGGCATGACAAGGTAAGAGCTGTGTTTTGTGTCGTCAGGTTGATGCCACTAAGGGCATGACAAGGCAAGAGCTGTGTTCTGTGCTGTCTGGTTGATGCCACTGAGGGCATGACAAGGCAAGAGCTGTGTTCTGTGCTGTCAGGTTGATGCCACTAAGGGCATGACAAGGCGAGAGCTGTGTTCTGTGCTGTCTGGTTGATGCCACTGAGGGCATGACAAGGCAAGAGCTGTGTTCTGTGCTGTCTGGTTGATGCCACTAAGGGCATGACAAGGCGAGAGCTGTGTTCTGTGCTGTCTGGTTGATGCCACTAAGGGCATGACAAGGCGAGAGCTGTGTTCTGTTCTGTCTGGTTGATGCCACTAAGGGCATGACAAGGCAAGAGCTGTGTTCTGTGCTGTCTGGTTGATGCCACTAAGGGCATGACAAGGCGAGAGCTGTGTTCTGTGCTGTCTGGTTGATACCACTGAGGGCATGACAAGGCAAGAGCTGTGTTCTGTGCTGTCTGGTTGATGCCACTAAGGGCATGACAAGGCAAGAGCTGTGTTCTGTGCTGTCTGGTTGATGCCACTGAGGGCATGACAAGGCAAGAGCTGTATTCTGTGCCTCCCTGGTTGATGCCACTGAGGGCATGACAAGGCAAGAGCTGTGTTCTGTGCTGTCTGGTTGATGCCACTAAGGGCATGACAAGGCGAGAGCTGTGTTCTGTGCTGTCTGGTTGATGCCACTAAGGGCATGACAAGGCAAGAGCTGTGTTCTGTGCTGTCTGGTTGATGCCACTGAGGGCATGACAAGGCAAGAGCTGTGTTCTGTGCTGTCTGGTTGATACCACTGAGGGCATGACAAGGCAAGAGCTGTGTTCTGTGCCTCCCTGGTTGATGCCACTGAGGGCATGACAAGGCAAGAGCTGTGTTCTGTGCCTCCCTGGTTGATACCACTGAGGGCATGACAAGGCAAGAGCTGTGTTCTGTGCCGTCTGGTTGATGCCACTGAGGGCATGACAAGGCAAGAGCTGTGTTCTGTGCTGTCTGGTTGATGCCACTGAGGGCATGACAAGGCAAGAGCTGTGTTCTGTGCTGTCTGGTTGATGCCACTGAGGGCATGACAAGGCAAGAGCTGTGTTCTGTGCCTCCCTGGTTGATACCACTGAGGGCATGACAAGGCAAGAGCTGTGTTCTGTGCTGTCTGGTTGATGCCACTAAGGGCATGACAAGGCAAGAGCTGTGTTCTGTGCCTCCCTGGTTGATACCACTGAGGGCATGACAAGGCAAGAGCTGTGTTCTGTGCCTCCCTGGTTGATACCACTGAGGGCATGACAAGGCAAGAGCTGTGTTCTGTGCCTCCCTGGTTGATGCCACTGAGGGCATGACAAGGCAAGAGCTGTGTTCTGTGCTGTCTGGTTGATGCCACTGAGGGCATGACAAGGCAAAAGCCGTGTTTTTTGCTGTCTGGTTGATGCCACTAAGGGCATGACAAAGCAAGAGCTGTGTTCTGTGCCTCCCTGGTTGATGCCACTGAGGGCATGACAAGGCAAGAGCTGTGTATTGTGTCGTCTGGTTGATACCACTGAGGGCATGACAAGGCAAGAGCTGTGTATTGTGTCGTCTGGTTGATACCACTGAGGGCATGACAAGGCAAGAGCTGTGTATTGTGTCGTCTGGTTGATACCACTGAGGGCATGACAAGGCAAGAGCTGTGTTCTGTGCTGTCTGGTTGATGCCACTGAGGGCATGACAAGGCAAAAGCCGTGTTTTTTGCTGTCTGGTTGATGCCACTGAGGGCATGACAAGGCAAGAGCTGTGTTCTGTGCTGTCTGGTTGATGCCAGTGAGGGCATGACAAGGCAAGAGCTGTGTTCTGTGCCTCCCTGGTTGATGCCACTGAGGGCATGACAAGGCAAGAGCTGTGTTCTGTGCTGTCTGGTTGATGCCACTGAGGGCATGACAAGGCAAGAGCTGTGTTCTGTGCCGTCTGGTTGATACCACTGAGGGCATGACAAGGCAAGAGCTGTGTTCTGTGCTGTCTGGTTGATGCCACTGAGGGCATGACAAGGCAAGAGCTGTGTTCTGTGCTGTCTGGTTGATGCCACTGAGGGCATGACAAGGCAAGAGCTGTGTTCTGTGCTGTCTGGTTGATGCCACTGAGGGCATGACAAGGCAAGAGCTGTGTTCTGTGCTGTCAGGTTGATACCACTGAGGGCATGACAAGGCAAGAGCTGTGTTCTGTGCCTCCCTGGTTGATACCACTGAGGGCATGACAAGGCAAGAGCTGTGTTCTGTGCCTCCCTGTTTGATACCACTGAGGGCATGACAAGGCAAGAGCTGTGTATTGTGTCGTCTGGTTGATACCACTGAGGGCATGACAAGGCAAGAGCTGTGTTCTGTGCTGTCTGGTTGATGCCACTGAGGGCATGACAAGGCGAGAGCCGTGTATTGTGTCGTCTGGTTGATGCCACTGAGGGCATGACAAGGCAAGAGCAGTGTTCTGTGCTGTCTGGTTGATGCCACTGAGGGCATGACAAGGCAAGAGCTGTGTTCTGTGCTGTCTGGTTGATGCCACTGAGGGCATGACATTGCAAGAGCTGTGTTCTGTGCTGTCTGGTTGATGCCACTGAGGGCATGACAAGGCAAGAGCTGTGTTCTGTGCTGTCTGGTTGATACCACTGAGGGCATGGCAAGGCAAGAGCTGTGTTCTGTGCTGTCTGGTTGATGCCACTGAGGGCATGACAAGGCAAGAGCTGTGTTCTGTGCTGTCTGGTTGATGCCACTGAGGGCATGACAAGGCAAGAGCCGTGTTCTGTGCCTCCCTGGTTGATGCCACTGAGGGCATGACAGGGCAAGAGCTGTGTTCTGTGCTGTCTGGTTGATGCCACTGAGGGCATGACAAGGCAAGAGCTGTATTCTGTGCCGTCTGGTTGTTGCCACTGAGGGCATGAAAAGGCAAGAGCTGTGTTCTGTGCCTCCCTGGTTGATGCCACTGAGGGCATGACAAGGCAAGAGCTGTGTTCTGTGCTGTCTGGTTGATGCCACTGAGGGCATGACAAGGCAAGAGCCGTGTTCTGTGCTGTCTGGTTGATGCCACTGAGGGCATGACAAGGCAAGAGCCGTGTTCTGTGCTGTCTGGTTGATGCCACTGAGGGCATGACAAGGCAAGAGCTGTGTTCTGTGCTGTCTGGTTGATGCCACTGAGGGCATGACAAGGCAAGAGCCGTGTTCTGTGCTGTCTGGTTGATGCCACTGAGGGCATGACAAGGCAAGAGCTGTGTTCTGTGCTGTCTGGTTGATGCCACTGAGGGCATGAAAGGCAAGAGCTGTGTTCTGTGCTGTCAGGTTGATGCCACTGAGGGCATGACAAGGCAAGAGCTGTGTTCTGTGCTGTCTGGTTGATACCACTGAGGGCATGACAAGGCAAGAGCTGTGTTCTGTGCTGTCTGGTTGATACCACTGAGGGCATGACAAGGCAAGAGCTGTGTTCTGTGCTGTCTGGTTGATGCCACTAAGGGCATGACAAGGCAAGAGCTGTATTCTGTGCCTCCCTGGTTGATACCACTGAGGGCATGGCAAGGCAAGAGCTGTGTTCTGTGCTGTCTGGTTGATGCCACTGAGGGCATGACAAGGCAAGAGCTGTGTTCTGTGCTGCCTGGTTGATGCCACTGAGGGCATGGCAAGGCAAGAGCTGTGTTCTGTGCTGTCTGGTTGATGCCACTGAGGGCATGACAAGGCAAGAGCTGTGTTCTGTGCTGTCTGGTTGATACCACTGAGGGCATGACAAGGCAAGAGCTGTGTTCTGTGCCTCCCTGGTTGATGCCACTGAGGGCATGACAAGGCAAGAGCTGTGTTCTGTGCCTCCCTGGTTGATACCACTGAGGGCATGACAAGGCAAGAGCTGTGTTCTGTGCCGTCTGGTTGATGCCACTGAGGGCATGACAAGGCAAGAGCTGTGTTCTGTGCTGTCTGGTTGATGCCACTGAGGGCATGACAAGGCAAGAGCTGTGTTCTGTGCTGTCTGGTTGATGCCACTGAGGGCATGACAAGGCAAGAGCTGTGTTCTGTGCCTCCCTGGTTGATACCACTGAGGGCATGACAAGGCAAGAGCTGTGTTCTGTGCCTCCCTGGTTGATGCCACTGAGGGCATGACAAGGCAAGAGCTGTGTTCTGTGCTGTCTGGTTGATGCCACTGAGGGCATGACAAGGCAAAAGCCGTGTTTTTTGCTGTCTGGTTGATGCCACTAAGGGCATGACAAGGCAAGAGCTGTGTTCTGTGCCTCCCTGGTTGATGCCACTGAGGGCATGAGAAGGCAAGAGCTGTGTATTGTGTCGTCTGGTTGATACCACTGAGGGCATGACAAGGCAAGAGCTGTGTATTGTGTCGTCTGGTTGATACCACTGAGGGCATGACAAGGCAAGAGCTGTGTATTGTGTCGTCTGGTTGATACCACTGAGGGCATGACAAGGCAAGAGCTGTGTTCTGTGCTGTCTGGTTGATGCCACTGAGGGCATGACAAGGCAAAAGCCGTGTTTTTTGCTGTCTGGTTGATGCCACTGAGGGCATGACAAGGCAAGAGCTGTGTTCTGTGCTGTCTGGTTGATGCCAGTGAGGGCATGACAAGGCAAGAGCTGTGTTCTGTGCCTCCCTGGTTGATGCCACTGAGGGCATGACAAGGCAAGAGCTGTGTTCTGTGCTGTCTGGTTGATGCCACTGAGGGCATGACAAGGCAAGAGCTGTGTTCTGTGCCGTCTGGTTGATACCACTGAGGGCATGACAAGGCAAGAGCTGTGTTCTGTGCTGTCTGGTTGATGCCACTGAGGGCATGACAAGGCAAGAGCTGTGTTCTGTGCTGTCTGGTTGATGCCACTGAGGGCATGACAAGGCAAGAGCTGTGTTCTGTGCTGTCTGGTTGATGCCACTGAGGGCATGACAAGGCAAGAGCTGTGTTCTGTGCTGTCAGGTTGATACCACTGAGGGCATGACAAGGCAAGAGCTGTGTTCTGTGCTGTCAGGTTGATACCACTGAGGGCATGACAAGGCAAGAGCTGTGTTCTGTGCTGTCTGGTTGATGCCACTGAGGGCATGACAAGGCAAGAGCTGTGTTCTGTGCCTCCCTGGTTGATACCACTGAGGGCATGACAAGGCAAGAGCTGTGTTCTGTGCCTCCCTGGTTGATACCACTGAGGGCATGACAAGGCAAGAGCTGTGTATTGTGTCGTCTGGTTGATACCACTGAGGGCATGACAAGGCAAGAGCTGTGTTCTGTGCTGTCTGGTTGATGCCACTGAGGGCATGACAAGGCGAGAGCCGTGTATTGTGTCGTCTGGTTGATGCCACTGAGGGCATGACAAGGCAAGAGCAGTGTTCTGTGCTGTCTGGTTGATGCCACTGAGGGCATGACAAGGCAAGAGCTGTGTTCTGTGCTGTCTGGTTGATGCCACTGAGGGCATGACATTGCAAGAGCTGTGTTCTGTGCTGTCTGGTTTATGCCACTGAGGGCATGACAAGGCAAGAGCTGTGTTCTGTGCTGTCTGGTTGATACCACTGAGGGCATGGCAAGGCAAGAGCTGTGTTCTGTGCTGTCTGGTTGATGCCACTGAGGGCATGACAAGGCAAGAGCTGTGTTCTGTGCTGTCTGGTTGATGCCACTGAGGGCATGACAAGGCAAGAGCCGTGTTCTGTGCCTCCCTGGTTGATGCCACTGAGGGCATGACAGGGCAAGAGCTGTGTTCTGTGCTGTCTGGTTGATGCCACTGAGGGCATGACAAGGCAAGAGCTGTATTCTGTGCCGTCTGGTTGTTGCCACTGAGGGCATGAAAAGGCAAGAGCTGTGTTCTGTGCCTCCCTGGTTGATGCCACTGAGGGCATGACAAGGCAAGAGCTGTGTTCTGTGCTGTCTGGTTGATGCCACTGAGGGCATGACAAGGCAAGAGCCGTGTTCTGTGCTGTCTGGTTGATGCCACTGAGGGCATGACAAGGCAAGAGCCGTGTTCTGTGCTGTCTGGTTGATGCCACTGAGGGCATGACAAGGCAAGAGCTGTGTTCTGTGCTGTCTGGTTGATGCCACTGAGGGCATGACAAGGCAAGAGCCGTGTTCTGTGCTGTCTGGTTGATGCCACTGAGGGCATGACAAGGCAAGAGCTGTGTTCTGTGCTGTCTGGTTGATGCCACTGAGGGCATGAAAGGCAAGAGCTGTGTTCTGTGCTGTCAGGTTGATGCCACTGAGGGCATGACAAGGCAAGAGCTGTGTTCTGTGCTGTCTGGTTGATACCACTGAGGGCATGACAAGGCAAGAGCTGTGTTCTGTGCTGTCTGGTTGATACCACTGAGGGCATGACAAGGCAAGAGCTGTGTTCTGTGCTGTCTGGTTGATGCCACTAAGGGCATGACAAGGCAAGAGCTGTATTCTGTGCCTCCCTGGTTGATACCACTGAGGGCATGGCAAGGCAAGAGCTGTGTTCTGTGCTGTCTGGTTGATGCCACTGAGGGCATGACAAGGCAAGAGCTGTGTTCTGTGCTGCCTGGTTGATGCCACTGAGGGCATGGCAAGGCAAGAGCTGTGTTCTGTGCTGTCTGGTTGATGCCACTGAGGGCATGACAAGGCAAGAGCTGTATTCTGTGCCTCCCTGGTTGATACCACTGAGGGCATGGCAAGGCAAGAGCTGTGTTCTGTGCTGTCTGGTTGAAGCCACTGAGGGCATGGCAAGGCAAGAGCTGTGTTCTGTGCTGCCTGGTTGATGCCACTGAGGGCATGACAAGGCAAGAGCTGTGTTCTGTGCTGTCTGGTTGATGCCACTGAGGGCATGACAAGGCAAGAGCTGTGTTCTGTGCCTCCCTGGTTGATACCACTGAGGGCATGAAAGGCAAGAGCTGTGTTCTGTGCCTCCCTGGTTGATACCACTGAGGGCATGAAAGGCAAGAGCTGTGTTCTTTTCCTCCCTGGTTGATACCACTGAGGGCATGACAAGGCAAGAGCTGTGTTCTGTGCTGTCTGGTTGATACCACTGAGGGCATGACAAGGCAAGAGCTGTGTTCTGTGCTGTCTGGTTGATGCCACTGAGGGCATGACAAGGCGAGAGCTGTGTTCTGTGCTGTCTGGTTGATACCACTGAGGGCATGACAAGGCAAGAGCTGTGTTCTGTGCCGTCTGGTTGATACCACTGAGGGCATGACAAGGCAAGAGCTGTGTTCTTTTCCTCCCTGGTTGATGCCACTGAGGGCATGACAAGGCAAGAGCTGTGTTCTGTGCCTCCCTGGTTGATACCACTGAGGGCATGACAAGGCAAGAGCTGTGTTCTGTGCTGTCTGGTTGATACCACTGAGGGCATGACAAGGCAAGAGCTGTGTTCTTTTCCTCCCTGGTTGATGTCACTGAGGGCATGACAAGGCAAGAGCTGTGTTCTGTGCCTCCCTGGTTGATACCACTGAGGGCATGACAAGGCAAGAGCTGTGTTCTGTGCTGTCTGGTTGATGCCACTGAGGGCATGACAAGGCAAGAGCTGTGTTCTGTGCTGTCTGGTTGATGCCACTGAGGGCATGAAAGGCAAGAGCTGTGTTCTGTGCCTCCCTGGTTGATACAACTGAGGGCATGAAAGGCAAGAGCTGTGTTCTTTTCCTCCCTGGTTGATACCACTGAGGGCATGACAAGGCAAGAGCTGTGTTCTTTTCCTCCCTGGTTGATGTCACTGAGGGCATGACAAGGCAAGAGCTGTGTTCTTTTCCTCCCTGGTTGATGCCACTGAGGGCATGACAAGGCAAGAGCTGTGTTCTGTGCCTCCCTGGTTGATACCACTGAGGGCATGACAAGGCAAGAGCTGTGTTCTGTGCTGTCTGGTTGATGCCACTGAGGGCATGACAAGGCAAGAGCTGTGTTCTGTGCTGTCTGGTTGATGCCACTGAGGGCATGAAAGGCAAGAGCTGTGTTCTGTGCCTCCCTGGTTGATACCACTGAGGGCATGACAAGGCAAGAGCTGTGTTCTGTGCCTCCCTGGTTGATACCACTGAGGGCATGACAAGTCAAGAGCTGTGTTCTGTGCTGTCTGGTTGATACCACTGAGGGCATGACAAGGCAAGAG
Source organism: Brachyptera risi (assembly GCA_964007535.1). Taxonomy (NCBI): domain Eukaryota; kingdom Metazoa; phylum Arthropoda; class Insecta; order Plecoptera; family Taeniopterygidae; genus Brachyptera; species Brachyptera risi. Next base: position 6,692,991 of record OZ023336.1, on the reverse strand, counting down.
CTGTATTCTGTGCTGTCTGGTTGATGCCACTGAGGGCATGACAAGGCAAGAGCTGTGTTCTGTGCCTCCCTGGTTGATGCCACTGAGGGCATGACAAGGCAAGAGCTGTGTTCTGTGCTGTCTGGTTGATACCACTGAGGGCATGACAAGGCAAGAGCTGTATTCTGTGCTGTCTGGTTGATGCCACTGAGGGCATGACAAGGCAAGAGCTGTGTTCTGTGCCTCCCTGGTTGATGCCACTGAGGGCATGACAAGGCAAGAGCTGTGTTCTGTGCCTCCCTGGTTGATGCCACTGAGGGCATGACAAGGCAAGAGCTGTGTTCTGTGCTGTCTGGTTGATACCACTGAGGGCATGACAAGGCAAGAGCTGTGTTCTGTGCCTCCCTGGTTGATGCCACTGAGGGCATGACAAGGCAAGAGCTGTGTTCTGTGCTGTCTGGTTGATGCCACTGAGGGCATGACAAGGCAAGAGCTGTGTTCTGTGCCTCCCTGGTTGATACCACTGAGGGCATGACAAGGCAAGAGCTGTGTTCTGTGCCTCCCTGGTTGATGCCTTAGAGGGCATGACAAGGCAAGAGCTGTGTTCTGTGCCTCCCTGGTTGATGCCACTGAGGGCATGAAAGGCAAGAGCTGTGTTCTGTGCCTCCCTGGTTGATACCACTGAGGGCATGAAAGGCAAGAGCTGTGTTCTTTTCCTCCCTGGTTGATACCACTGAGGGCATGACAAGGCAAGAGCTGTGTTCTTTTCCTCCCTGGTTGATGTCACTGAGGGCATGACAAGGCAAGAGCTGTGTTCTTTTCCTCCCTGGTTGATGCCACTGAGGGCATGACAAGGCAAGAGCTGTGTTCTGTGCCTCCCTGGTTGATACCACTGAGGGCATGACAAGGCAAGAGCTGTGTTCTGTGCTGTCTGGTTGATGCCACTGAGGGCATGACAAGGCAAGAGCTGTGTTCTGTGCTGTCTGGTTGATGCCACTGAGGGCATGAAAGGCAAGAGCTGTGTTCTGTGCCTCCCTAGTTGATACCACTGAGGGCATGAAAGGCAAGAGCTGTGTTCTTTTCCTCCCTGGTTGATACCACTGAGGGCATGACAAGGCAAGAGCTGTGTTCTGTGCCTCCCTGGTTGATACCACTGAGGGCATGACAAGTCAAGAGCTGTGTTCTGTGCTGTCTGGTTGATACCACTGAGGGCATGACAAGGCAAGAGCTGTATTCTGTGCTGTCTGGTTGATGCCACTGAGGGCATGACAAGGCAAGAGCTGTGTTCTGTGCCTCCCTGGTTGATGCCACTGAGGGCATGACAAGGCAAGAGCTGTGTTCTGTGCCTCCCTGGTTGATGCCACTGAGGGCATGACAAGGCAAGAGCTGTGTTCTGTGCTGTCTGGTTGATGCCACTGAGGGCATGACAAGGCAAGAGCTGTGTTCTGTGCCTCCCTGGTTGATGCCACTGAGGGCATGACAAGGCAAGAGCTGTGTTCTGTGCCTCCCTGGTTGATGCCACTGAGGGCATGACAAGGCAAGAGCTGTGTTCTGTGCTGTCTGGTTGATACCACTGAGGGCATGACAAGGCAAGAGCTGTGTTCTGTGCCTCCCTGGTTGATGCCTTAGAGGGCATGACAAGGCAAGAGCTGTGTTCTGTGCCTCCCTGGTTGATGCCACTGAGGGCATGACAAGGCAAGAGCTGTGTTCTGTGCCTCCCTGGTTGATGCCACTGTGGGCATGACAAGGCGAGAGCTGTGTTCTGTGCTGTCTGGTTGTTGCCACTGAGGGCATGAAAAGGCAAGAGCTGTGTTCTGTGCCTCCCTGGTTGATACCACTGAGGGCATGACAAGGCAAGAGCTGTGTTCTGTGCTGTCTGGTTGATACCACTGAGGGCATGAAAAGGCAAGAGCTGTGTTCTGTGCCTCCCTGGTTGATACCACTGAGGGCATGACAAGGCAAGAGCTGTGTTCTGTTCTGTCTGGTTGATGCCACTGAGGGCATGAAAGGCAAGAGCTGTGTTCTGTGCCTCCCTGGTTGATACCACTGAGGGCATGAAAGGCAAGAGCTGTGTTCTGTGCCTCCCTGGTTGATACCACTGAGGGCATGACAAGGCAAGAGCTGTGTTCTGTGCCGTCTGGTTGATACCACTGAGGGCATGACAAGGCAAGAGCTGTGTTCTGTGCTGTCTGGTTGATACCACTGAGGGCATGACAAGGCAAGAGCTGTGTTCTGTGCCTCCCTGGTTGATGCCACTGAGGGCATGACAAGGCAAGAGCTGTGTTCTGTGCCTCCCTGGTTGTTGCCACTGAGGGCATGACAAGGCAAGAGCTGTGTTCTGTGCCTCCCTGGTTGATGCCACTGAGGGCATGACAAGGCAAGAGCTGTGTTCTGTGCCGTCTGGTTGATGCCACTGAGGGCATGAAAGGCAAGAGCTGTGTTCTGTGCTGTCTGGTTGTTGCCACTGAGGGCATGACAAGGCAAGAGCTGTGTTCTGTGCCTCCCTGGTTGATGCCACTGAGGGCATGACAAGGCAAGAGCTGTGTTCTGTGCTGTCTGGTTGATACCACTGAGGGCATGACAAGGCAAGAGCTGTGTTCTGTGCCTCCCTGGTTGATACCACTGAGGGCATGACAAGGTAAGAGCTGTGTTCTGTGCCTCCCTGGTTGATACCACTGAGGGCATGACAAGGCAAGAGCTGTATTCTGTGCTGTCTGGTTGATGCCACTGAGGGCATGACAAGGCAAGAGCTGTGTTCTGTGCTGTCTGGTTGATGCCAATGAGGGCATGACAAGGCAAGAGCTGTGTTCTGTGCCTCCCTGGTTGATGCCACTGAGGGCATGACAAGGCAAGAGCTGTGTTCTGTGCTGTCTGGTTGATGCCACTGAGGGCATGACAAGGCAAGAGCTGTGTTCTGTGCTGTCTGGTTGATGCCACTGAGGGCATGACAAGGCAAGAGCTGTGTTCTGTGCTGTCTGGTTGATGCCACTGAGGGCATGACAAGGCAAGAGCTGTGTTCTGTGCTGTCTGGTTGATGCCACTGAGGGCATGACAAGGCAAGAGCTGTGTTCTGTGCCTCCCTGGTTGATACCACTGAGGGCATGACAAGGCAAGAGCTGTGTTCTGTGCTGTCTGGTTGATGCCAATGAGGGCATGACAAGGCAAGAGCTGTGTTCTGTGCCTCCCTGGTTGATACCACTGAGGGCATGACAAGGCAAGAGCTGTGTTCTGTGCTGTCTGGTTGATGCCACTGAGGGCATGACAAGGCAAGAGCTGTGTTCTGTGCTGTCTGGTTGATACCACTGAGGGCATGACAAGGCAAGAGCTGTGTTCTGTGCTGTCTGGTTGATGCCACTGAGGGCATGACAAGGCAAGAGCTGTGTTCTGTGCCTCCCTGGTTGATGCCACTAAGGGCATGACAAGGCAAGAGCTGTGTTCTGTGCCTCCCTGGTTGATGCCACTGAGGGCATGACAAGGCAAGAGCTGTGTTCTGTGCTGTCTGGTTGATGCCACTGAGGGCATGAAAGGCAAGAGCTGTGTTCTGTGCCTCCCTGGTTGATGCCACTGAGGGCATGACAAGGCAAGAGCTGTGTTCTGTGCTGTCTGGTTGATGCCACTGAGGGCATGAAAGGCAAGAGCTGTGTTCTGTGCCTCCCTGGTTGATGCCACTGAGGGCATGACAAGGCAAGAGCTGTGTTCTGTGCCTCCCTGGTTGATGCCACTGAGGGCATGAAAAGGCAAGAGCTGTGTTCTGTGCTGTCTGGTTGATGCCACTGAGGGCATGAAAGGCAAGAGCTGTGTTCTGTGCCTCCCTGGTTGATACCACTGAGGGCATGACAAGGCAAGAGCTGTGTTCTGTGCTGTCTGGTTGATGCCACTGAGGGCATGACAAGGCAAGAGCTGTGTTCTGTGCTGTCTGGTTGATGCCACTGAGGGCATGACAAGGCGAGAGCTGTGTTCTGTGATGTCTGGTTGATGCCACTGAGGGCATGACAAGGCAAGAGCTGTGTTCTGTGCTGTCTGGTTGATGCCACTGAGGGCATGACAAGGCGAGAGCTGTGTTCTGTGCTGTCTGGTTGATGCCACTGAGGGCATGACAAGGCGAGAGCTGTGTTCTGTGCTGTCTGGTTGATGCCACTGAGGGCATGACAAGGCAAGAGCTGTGTTCTGTGCTGTCTGGTTGATGCCACTGAGGGCATGACAAGGCAAGAGCTGTGTTCTGTGCTGTCTGGTTGATGCCACTGAGGGCATGACAAGGCAAGAGCTGTGTTCTGTGCCGTCTGGTTGATACCACTGAGGGCATGACAAGGCAAGAGCTGTGTTCTGTGCTGTCTGGTTGATGCCACTGAGGGCATGACAAGGCAAGAGCTGTGTTCTGTGCTGTCTGGTTAACGCCACTGAGGGCATGACAAGGCAAGAGCTGTGTTCTGTGCTGTCTGGTTGTTGCCACTGAGGGCATGAAAAGGCAAGAGCTGTGTTCTGTGCCTCCCTGGTTGATACCACTGAGGGCATGACAAGGCAAGAGCTGTGTTCTGTGCTGTCTGGTTGATGCCACTGAGGGCATGACAAGGCAAGAGCTGTGTTCTGTGCTGTCTGGTTGATACCACTGAGGGCATGACAAGGCAAGAGCTGTGTTCTGTGCTGTCTGGTTGATGCCACTGAGGGCATGACAAGGCAAGAGCTGTGTTCTGTGCTGTCTGGTTGATGCCACTGAGGGCATGAAAGGCAAGAGCTGTGTTCTGTGCCTCCCTGGTTGATACCACTGAGGGCATGACAAGGCAAGAGCTGTGTTCTGTGCTGTCTGGTTGATGCCACTGAGGGCATGACAAGGCAAGAGCTGTGTTCTGTGCTGTCTGGTTGATGCCACTGAGGGCATGACAAGGCGAGAGCTGTGTTCTGTGCTGTCTGGTTGATGCCACTGAGGGCATGACAAGGCAAGAGCTGTGTTCTGTGCTGTCTGGTTGATGCCACTGAGGGCATGACAAGGCGAGAGCTGTGTTCTGTGCTGTCTGGTTGATGCCACTGAGGGCATGACAAGGCGAGAGCTGTGTTCTGTGCTGTCTGGTTGATGCCACTGAGGGCATGACAAGGCAAGAGCTGTGTTCTGTGCTGTCTGGTTGATGCCACTGAGGGCATGACAAGGCGAGAGCTGTGTTCTGTGCCTCCCTGGTTGATGCCACTGAGGGCATGACAAGGCAAGAGCTGTGTTCTGTGCCTCCCTGGTTGATACCACTGAGGGCATGACAAGGCAAGAGCTGTGTTCTGTGCTGTCTGGTTGATACCACTGAGGGCATGACAAGGCAAGAGCTGTGTTCTGTGCCTCCCTGGTTGATGCCACTGAGGGCATGACAAGGCAAGAGCTGTGTTCTGTGCTGTCTGGTTGTACCACTGAGGGCATGACAAGGCAAGAGCTGTGTTCTGTGCCTCCCTGGTTGATGCCACTGAGGGCATGACAAGGCAAGAGCTGTGTTCTGTGCCTCCCTGGTTGATACCACTGAGGGCATGACAAGGCAAGAGCTGTGTTCTGTGCTGTCTGGTTGATGCCACTGAGGGCATGACAAGGCAAGAGCTGTGTTCTGTGCTGTCTGGTTGATGCCACTGAGGGCATGACAAGGCAAGAGCTGTGTTCTGTGCTGTCTGGTTGATGCCACTGAGGGCATGACAAGGCAAGAGCTGTGTTCTGTGCCTCCCTGGTTGATACCACTGAGGGCATGACAAGGCAAGAGCTGTGTTCTGTGCTGTCTGGTTGATGCCACTGAGGGCATGACAAGGCAAGAGCTGTGTTCTGTGCTGTCTGGTTGATGCCACTGAGGGCATGACAAGGCAAGAGCTGTGTTCTGTGCTGTCTGGTTGATGCCACTGAGGGCATGACAAGGCAAGAGCTGTGTTCTGTGCCTCCCTGGTTGATACCACTGAGGGCATGACAAGGCAAGAGCTGTGTTCTGTGACTCCCTGGTTGATGCCACTGAGGGCATGACAAGGCAAGAGCTGTGTTCTGTGCTGTCTGGTTGATGCCACTGAGGGCATGACAAGGCAAGAGCTGTGTTCTGTGCTGTCTGGTTGATACCACTGAGGGCATGACAAGGCAAGAGCTGTGTTCTGTGCTGTCAGGTTGATACCACTGAGGGCATGACAAGGCAAGAGCTGTGTTCTGTGCTGTCTGGTTGATGCCAATGAGGGCATGACAAGGCAAGAGCTGTGTTCTGTGCCTCCCTGGTTGATGCCACTCAGGGCATGACAAGGCAAGAGCTGTGTTCTGTGCTGTCTGGTTGATGCCACTGAGGGCATGACAAGGCAAGAGCTGTGTTCTGTGCTGTCTGGTTGATGCCACTGAGGGCATGACAAGGCAAGAGCTGTGTTCTGTGCTGTCTGGTTGATGCCACTGAGGGCATGACAAGGCGAGAGCTGTGTTCTGTGCTGTCTGGTTGATGCCACTGAGGGCATGACAAGGCAAGAGCTGTGTTCTGTGCTGTCTGGTTGATGCCACTGAGGGCATGACAAGGCGAGAGCTGTGTTCTGTGCTGTCTGGTTGATGCCACTGAGGGCATGACAAGGCGAGAGCTGTGTTCTGTGCTGTCTGGTTGATGCCACTGAGGGCATGACAAGGCAAGAGCTGTGTTCTGTGCTGTCTGGTTGATGCCACTGAGGGCATGACAAGGCAAGAGCTGTGTTCTGTGCTGTCTGGTTGATGCCACTGAGGGCATGACAAGGCAAGAGCTGTGTTCTGTGCTGTCTGGTTGATGCCACTGAGGGCATGACAAGGCAAGAGCTGTGTTCTGTGCCTCCCTGGTTGATACCACTGAGGGCATGACAAGGCAAGAGCTGTGTTCTGTGCTGTCTGGTTGATGCCACTGAGGGCATGACAAGGCAAGAGATGTGTTTTGTGATGTCTGGTTGATGCCACTGAGGGCATGGCAAGGCTAGAGCCGTGTTTTGTGTCGCCGTGTTCACGCCAATGAGGGCATGACAAGGCAAGAGCTGTGTTTTGTGCTGTCTGGTTGATGCCACTGAGGGCATGAAAGGCAAGAGCTGTGTTCTGTGCCTCCCTGGTTGATGCCACTGAGGGCATGACAAGGCAAGAGCTGTATTCTGTGCTGTCTGGTTGATGCCACTGAGGGCATGACAAGGCAAGAGCTGTATTCTGTGCTGTCTGGTTGATGCCACTGAGGGCATGACAAGGCAAGAGCTGTGTTCTGTGCTGTCTGGTTGATGCCACTGAGGGCATAACAAGGCAAGAGCTGTGTTCTGTGCTGTCTGGTTGATGCCACTGAGGGCATGACAAGGCAAGAGCTGTGTTCTGTGCCTCCCTGGTTGATACCACTGAGGGCATGACAAGGCAAGAGCTGTGTTCTGTGCTGTCTGGTTGATGCCACTGAGGGCATGACAAGGCAAGAGCTGTGTTCTGTGCCTCCCTGGTTGATGCCACTGAGGGCATGACAAGGCAAGAGCTGTGTTCTGTGCTGTCTGGTTGATGCCACTGAGGGCATGACAAGGCAAGAGCTGTGTTCTGTGCTGTCTGGTTGATGCCACTGAGGGCATGACAAGGCAAGAGCTGTGTTCTGTGCTGTCTGGTTGATGCCACTGAGGGCATGACAAGGCAAGAGCTGTGTTCTGTGCTGTCTGGTTGTTGCCACTGAGGATATGACGAGACAAGAGCTGTGTTCTGTGCTGTCTGGTTGATGCCACTGAGGGCATGACAAGGCAAGAGCTGTGTTCTGTGCTGTCTGGTTGATGCCACTGAGGGCATGACAAGGCAAGAGCTGTGTTCTGTGCCTCCCTGGTTGATACCACTGAGGGCATGACAAGGCAAGAGCTGTATTCTGTGCTGTCTGGTTGATGCCACTGAGGGCATGACAAGGCAAGAGCTGTGTTCTGTGCTGTCTGGTTGATGCCACTGAGGGCATGACAAGGCAAGAGCTGTGTTCTGTGCCTCCCTGGTTGATACCACTGAGGGCATGACAAGGCAAGAGCTGTATTCTGTGCTGTCTGGTTGATGCCACTGAGGGCATGACAAGGCAAGAGCTGTGTTCTGTGCCTCCCTGGTTGATACCACTGAGGGCATGACAAGGCAAGAGCTGTGTTCTGTGCTGTCTGGTTGTTGCCACTAAGGGCATGACAAGGCAAGAGCTGTGTTCTGTGCTGTCTGGTTGTTGCCACTAAGGGCATGACAAGGCAAGAGCTGTGTTCTGTGCTGTCTGGTTGATGCCACTGAGGGCATAACAAGGCAAGAGCTGTGTTCTGTGCTGTCTGGTTGATGCCACTGAGGGCATGACAAGGCAAGAGCTGTGTTCTGTGCTGTCTGGTTGATGCCACTGAGGGCATGACAAGGCAAGAGCTGTGTTCTGTGCTGTCTGGTTGATGCCACTGAGGGCATGACAAGGCAAGAGCTGTATTCTGTGCCTCCCTGGTTGATACCACTGAGGGCATGACAAGGCAAGAGCTGTGTTCTGTGCCTCCCTGGTTGATGCCACTGAGGGCATGACAAGGCAAGAGCTGTGTTCTGTGCTGTCTGGTTGATGCCACTGAGGGCATAACAAGGCAAGAGCTGTGTTCTGTGCCTCCCTGGTTGATACCACTGAGGGCATGACAAGGCAAGAGCTGTATTCTGTGCTGTCTGGTTGATGCCACTGAGGGCATGACAAGGCAAGAGCTGTGTTCTGTGCTGTCTGGTTGATACCACTGAGGGCATGACAAGGCAAGAGCTGTGTTCTGTGCTGTCTGGTTGATGCCACTGAGGGCATGACAAGGCAAGAGCTGTGTTCTGTGCCTCCCTGGTTGATGCCACTGAGGGCATGACAAGGCAAGAGCTGTGTTCTGTGCTGTCTGGTTGATGCCACTGAGGGCATGACAAGGCAAGAGCTGTGTTCTGTGCTGTCTGGTTGATGCCACTGAGGGCATGACAAGGCAAGAGCTGTGTTCTGTGCCGTCTGGTTGATACCACTGAGGGCATGACAAGGCAAGAGCTGTGTTCTGTGCTGTCTGGTTGATGCCACTGAGGGCATGACAAGGCAAGAGCTGTGTTCTGTGCTGTCTGGTTAACGCCACTGAGGGCATGACAAGGCAAGAGCTGTGTTCTGTGCTGTCTGGTTGTTGCCACTGAGGGCATGAAAAGGCAAGAGCTGTGTTCTGTGCCTCCCTGGTTGATACCACTGAGGGCATGACAAGGCAAGAGCTGTGTTCTGTGCCTCCCTGGTTGATGCCACTGAGGGCATGACAAGGCAAGAGCTGTGTTCTGTGCCTCCCTGGTTGATACCACTGAGGGCATGACAAGGCAAGAGCCGTGTATTGTGTCGTCTGGTTGATACCACTGAGGGCATGACAAGGCAAGAGCTGTATTCTGTGCTGTCTGGTTGATGCCACTGAGGGCATGACAAGGCAAGAGCTGTGTTCTGTGCCTCCCTGGTTGATGCCACTGAGGGCATGACAATGCAAGAGCTGTGTTCTGTGCCTCCCTGGTTGATACCACTGAGGGCATGACAAGGCAAGAGCTGTGTTCTGTGCTGTCTGGTTGATGCCACTGAGGGCATGACAAGGCAAGAGCTGTGTTCTGTGCTGTCTGGTTGATGCCACTGAGGGCATGACAAGGCAAGAGCTGTGTTCTGTGCTGTCTGGTTGTTGCCACTGAGGATATGACGAGACAAAAGCTGTGTTCTGTGCTGTCTGGTTGATGCCACTGAGGGCATGACAAGGCAAGAGCTGTGTTCTGTGCTGTCTGGTTGATGCCACTGAGGGCATGACAAGGCAAGAGCTGTGTTCTGTGCCTCCCTGGTTGATACCACTGAGGGCATGACAAGGCAAGAGCTGTATTCTGTGCTGTCTGGTTGATGCCACTGAGGGCATGACAAGGCAAGAGCTGTGTTCTGTGCTGTCTGGTTGATGCCACTGAGGGCATGACAAGGCAAGAGCTGTGTTCTGTGCCTCCCTGGTTGATACCACTGAGGGCATGACAAGGCAAGAGCTGTATTCTGTGCTGTCTGGTTGATGCCACTGAGGGCATGACAAGGCAAGAGCTGTGTTCTGTGCCTCCCTGGTTGATACCACTGAGGGCATGACAAGGCAAGAGCTGTGTTCTGTGCTGTCTGGTTGTTGCCACTAAGGGCATGACAAGGCAAGAGCTGTGTTCTGTGCTGTCTGGTTGTTGCCACTAAGGGCATGACAAGGCAAGAGCTGTGTTCTGTGCTGTCCGGTTGATGCCACTGAGGGCATAACAAGGCAAGAGCTGTGTTCTGTGCTGTCTGGTTGATGCCACTGAGGGCATGACAAGGCAAGAGCTGTGTTCTGTGCTGTCTGGTTGATGCCACTGAGGGCATGACAAGGCAAGAGCTGTGTTCTGTGCCTCCCTGGTTGATGCCACTGAGGGCATGACAAGGCAAGAGCTGTGTTCTGTGCCTCCCTGGTTGATACCACTGAGGGCATGACAAGGCAAGAGCTGTATTCTGTGCTGTCTGGTTGATGCCACTGAGGGCATGACAAGGCAAGAGCTGTGTTCTGTGCTGTCTGGTTGATACCACTGAGGGCATGACAAGGCAAGAGCTGTGTTCTGTGCTGTCTGGTTGATGCCACTGAGGGCATGACAAGGCAAGAGCTGTGTTCTGTGCCTCCCTGGTTGATGCCACTGAGGGCATGACAAGGCAAGAGCTGTGTTCTGTGCTGTCTGGTTGATGCCACTGAGGGCATGACAAGGCAAGAGCTGTGTTCTGTGCTGTCTGGTTGATGCCACTGAGGGCATGACAAGGCAAGAGCTGTGTTCTGTGCCGTCTGGTTGATACCACTGAGGGCATGACAAGGCAAGAGCTGTGTTCTGTGCTGTCTGGTTGATGCCACTGAGGGCATGACAAGGCAAGAGCTGTGTTCTGTGCTGTCTGGTTAACGCCACTGAGGGCATGACAAGGCAAGAGCTGTGTTCTGTGCTGTCTGGTTGTTGCCACTGAGGGCATGAAAAGGCAAGAGCTGTGTTCTGTGCCTCCCTGGTTGATACCACTGAGGGCATGACAAGGCAAGAGCTGTGTTCTGTGCCTCCCTGGTTGATGCCACTGAGGGCATGACAAGGCAAGAGCTGTGTTCTGTGCCTCCCTGGTTGATGCCACTGAGGGCATGACAAGGCAAGAGCTGTGTTCTGTGCTGTCTGGTTGATACCACTGAGGGCATGACAAGGCAAGAGCTGTGTTCTGTGCTGTCTGGTTGATGCCAATGAGGGCATGACAAGGCAAGAGCTGTGTTCTGTGCCTCCCTGGTTGATACCACTGAGGGCATGACAAGGCAAGAGCTGTGTTCTGTGCTGTCTGGTTGATACCACTGAGGGCATGACAAGGCAAGAGCTGTGTTCTGTGCTGTCTGGTTGATACCACTGAGGGCATGACAAGGCAAGAGCTGTGTTCTGTGCTGTCTGGTTGATGCCAATGAGGGCATGACAAGGCAAGAGCTGTGTTCTGTGCTGTCTGGTTGATGCCACTGAGGGCATGACAAGGCAAGAGCTGTGTTCTGTGCTGTCTGGTTGATACCACTGAGGGCATGACAAGGCAAGAGCTGTGTTCTGTGCTGTCTGGTTGATACCACTGAGGGCATGACAAGGCAAGAGCTGTGTTCTGTGCTGTCTGGTTGATGCCAATGAGGGCATGACAAGGCAAGAGCTGTGTTCTGTGCCTCCCTGGTTGATACCACTGAGGGCATGACAAGGCAAGAGCCGTGTATTGTGTCGTCTGGTTGATACCACTGAGGGCATGACAAGGCAAGAGCTGTATTCTGTGCTGTCTGGTTGATGCCACTGAGGGCATGACAAGGCAAGAGCTGTGTTCTGTGCCTCCCTGGTTGATGCCACTGAGGGCATGACAATGCAAGAGCTGTGTTCTGTGCCTCCCTGGTTGATACCACTGAGGGCATGACAAGGCAAGAGCTGTGTTCTGTGCTGTCTGGTTGATGCCACTGAGGGCATGACAAGGCAAGAGCTGTGTATTGTGTCGTCTGGTTGATGCCACTGAGGGCATGACAAGGCAAGAGCTGTGTTCTGTGCTGTTTGGTTGATACCACTGAGGGCATGACAAGGCAAGAGCTGTGTTCTGTGCTGTCTGGTTGATGCCACTGAGGGCATGACAAGGCAAGAGCTGTGTTCTGTGCTGTCTGGTTGATGCCACTGAGGGCATGACAATGCAAGAGCTGTGTTCTGTGCTGTCTGGTTGATGCCACTGAGGGCATGACAAGGCAAGAGCTGTGTATTGTGTCGTCTGGTTGATGCCACTGAGGGCATGACAAGGCAAGAGCTGTGTTCTGTGCTGTCTGGTTGATGCCACTGAGGGCATGACAAGGCAAGAGCTGTGTATTGTGTCGTCTGGTTGATGCCACTGAGGGCATGACAAGGCAAGAGCTGTGTTCTGTGCTGTCTGGTTGATACCACTGAGGGCATGACAAGGCAAGAGCTGTGTTCTGTGCTGTCTGGTTGATACCACTAAGGGCATGACAAGGCAAGAGCTGTGTATTGTGTCGTCTGGTTGATGCCACTGAGGGCATGACAAGGCAAGAGCTGTGTTCTGTGCTGTCTGGTTGATGCCACTGAGGGCATGACAAGGCAAGAGCTGTGTTCTGTGCTGTCTGGTTGATACCACTGAGGGCATGACAAGGCAAGAGCTGTGTTCTGTGCTGTCTGGTTGATGCCACTGAGGGCATGACAAGGCAAGAGCTGTGTTCTGTGCTGTCTGGTTGATGCCACTGAGGGCATGACAAGGCAAGAGCTGTGTTCTGTGCTGTCTGGTTGATGCCACTGAGGGCATGACAAGGCAAGAGCTGTGTATTGTGTCGTCTGGTTGATGCCACTGAGGGCATGACAAGGCAAGAGCTGTGTTCTGTGCTGTCTGGTTGATGCCACTGAAGGCATGACAAGGCAAGAATTGTGTTTCGTGCTGTCTGGTTGATGCCACTGAGGGCATGACAATGCAAGAGCTGTGTTCTGTGCTGTCTGGTTGATGCCACTGAGGGCATGACAAGGCAAGAGCTGTGTATTGTGTCGTCTGGTTGATGCCACTGAGGGCATGACAAGGCAAGAGCTGTGTTCTGTGCTGTCTGGTTGATGCCACTGAGGGCATGACAAGGCAAGAGCTGTGTATTGTGTCGTCTGGTTGATGCCACTGAGGGCATGACAAGGCAAGAGCTGTGTTCTGTGCTGTCTGGTTGATACCACTGAGGGCATGACAAGGCAAGAGCTGTGTTCTGTGCTGTCTGGTTGATGCCACTGAGGGCATGACAAGGCAAGAGCTGTGTTCTGTGCTGTCTGGTTGATGCCACTGAGGGCATGACAAGGCAAGAGCTGTGTTCTGTGCTGTCTGGTTGATGCCACTGAGGGCATGACAAGGCAAGAGCTGTGTTCTGTGCCTCCCTGGTTGATACCACTGAGGGCATGACAAGGCAAGAGCTGTGTTCTGTGCTGTCTGGTTGATGCCACTGAGGGCATGACAAGGCAAGAGCTGTGTTCTGTGCTGTCTGGTTGATGCCACTGAGGGCATGACAAGGCAAGAGCTGTGTTCTGTGCTGTCTGGTTGATGCCACTGAGGGCATGACAATGCAAGAGCTGTGTTCTGTGCCTCCCTGGTTGATACCACTGAGGGCATGACAAGGCAAGAGCTGTGTTCTGTGCCTCCCTGGTTGATGCCACTGAGGGCATGACAAGGCAAGAGCTGTGTTCTGTGCTGTCTGGTTGATGCCACTGAGGGCATGACAAGGCAAGAGCTGTGTTCTGTGCTGTCTGGTTGATACCACTGAGGGCATGACAAGGCAAGAGCTGTGTTCTGTGCTGTCAGGTTGATACCACTGAGGGCATGACAAGGCAAGAGCTGTGTTCTGTGCTGTCTGGTTGATGCCAATGAGGGCATGACAAGGCAAGAGCTGTGTTCTGTGCCTCCCTGGTTGATGCCACTGAGGGCATGACAAGGCAAGAGCTGTGTTCTGTGCTGTCTGGTTGATGCCACTGAGGGCATGACAAGGCAAGAGCTGTGTTCTGTGCTGTCTGGTTGATGCCACTGAGGGCATGACAAGGCAAGAGCTGTGTTCTGTGCCTCCCTGGTTGATGCCACTGAGGGCATGACAAGGCAAGAGCTGTGTTCTGTGCTGTCTGGTTGATGCCACTGAGGGCATGACAAGGCAAGAGCTGTGTTCTGTGCCTCCCTGGTTGATACCACTGAGGGCATGACAAGGCAAGAGCTGTGTTCTGTGCCTCCCTGGTTGATGCCACTGAGGGCATGACAAGGCAAGAGCTGTGTTCTGTGCCTCCCTGGTTGATGCCACTGAGGGCATGACAAGGCAAGAGCTGTGTTCTGTGCCTCCCTGGTTGATACCACTGAGGGCATGACAAGGCAAGAGCTGTATTCTGTGCTGTCTGGTTGATGCCACTGAGGGCATGACAAGGCAAGAGCTGTGTTCTGTGCCTCCCTGGTTGATGCCACTGAGGGCATGACAAGGCAAGAGCTGTGTTCTGTGCTGTCTGGTTGATGCCACTGAGGGCATGACAAGGCAAGAGCTGTGTTCTGTGCTGTCTGGTTGATGCCACTGAGGGCATGACAAGGCAAGAGCTGTGTTCTGTGCTGTCTGGTTGATGCCACTGAGGGCATGACAAGGCAAGAGCTGTGTTCTGTGCCTCCCTGGTTGATCCAACTGAGGGCATGACAAGGCAAGAGCTGTGTTCTGTGCCTCCCTGGTTGATGCCACTGAGGGCATGACAAGGCAAGAGCTGTGTTCTGTGCCTCCCTGGTTGATACCACTGAGGGCATAACAAGGCAAGAGCTGTGTTCTGTGCTGTCTGGTTGATGCCACTGAGGGCATGACAAGGCAAGAGCTGTGTTCTGTGCCTCCCTGGTTGATGCCACTGAGGGCATGACAAGGCAAGAGCTGTGTTCTGTGCTGTCTGGTTGATGCCACTGAGGGCATGACAAGGCAAGAGCTGTGTTCTGTGCTGTCAGGTTGATGCCACTGAGGGCATGACAAGGCAAGAGCTGTGTTCTGTGCCTCCCTGGTTGATACCACTGAGGGCATGACAAGGCAAGAGCTGTGTTCTGTGCTGTCAGGTTGATGCCACTGAGGGCATGACAAGGCAAGAGCTGTGTTCTGTGCTGTCAGGTTGATGCCACTGAGGGCATGACAAGGCAAGAGCTGTGTTCTGTGCTGTCTGGTTGTTGCCACTGAGGGCATGACAAGGCAAGAGCTGTGTTCTGTGCTGTCTGGTTGATACCACTGAGGGCATGACAAGGCAAGAGCTGTGTTCTGTGCCTCCCTGGTTGATACCACTGAGGGCATGACGAGGCAAAAGCCGTGTTCTGTGCTGTCTGGTTGATGCCACTGAGGGCATGACAAGGCAAGAGCTGTGTTCTGTGCTGTCTGGTTGATGCCACTGAGGGCATGACAAGGCAAGAGCTGTGTTCTGTGCTGTCTGGTTGATGCCACTGAGGGCATGACAAGGCAAGAGCTGTGTTCTGTGCTGTCTGGTTGATGCCACTGAGGGCATGACAAGGCAAGAGCTGTGTTCTGTGCTGTCTGGTTGATGCCACTGAGGGCATGACAAGTCAAGAGCTGTGTTCTGTGCTGTCTGGTTGATACCACTGAGGGCATGACGAGGCAAGAGCTGTGTTCTGTGCTGTCTGGTTGATGCCACTGAGGGCATGAAAGGCAAGAGCTGTGTTCTGTGCTGTCAGGTTGATGCCACTGAGGGCATGACAAGGCAAGAGCTGTGTTCTGTGCTGTCTGGTTGATGCCACTGAGGGCATGACAAGGCAAGAGCTGTGTTCTGTGCCTCCCTGGTTGTTGCCACTGAGGGCATGACAAGGCAAGAGCTGTGTTCTGTGGTGTCTGGTTGATGCCACTGAGGGCATGACAAGGCAAGAGCTGTGTTCTGTGCTGTCTGGTTGATGCCACTGAGGGCATGACAAGGCAAGAGCTGTATTCTGTGCTGTCTGGTTGTTGCCACTAAGGGCATAACA
Organism: Brachyptera risi; assembly: GCA_964007535.1. Lineage (NCBI taxonomy): Eukaryota > Metazoa > Arthropoda > Insecta > Plecoptera > Taeniopterygidae > Brachyptera > Brachyptera risi. The sequence continues at coordinate 6,677,056 of OZ023336.1, read as the reverse complement.
AGGCAAGAGCTGTGTTCTGTGCTGTCTGGTTGTTGCCACTGAGGGCATGACAAGGCAAGAGCTGTGTTCTGTGCCGTCTGGTTGATACCACTGAGGGCATGACAAGGCAAGAGCTGTGTTCTGTGCTGTCTGGTTGTTGCCACTGAGGGCATGACAAGGCAAGAGCTGTGTTCTGTGCCGTCTGGTTGATACCACTGAGGGCATGACAAGGCAAGAGCTGTGTTCTGTGCCTCCCTGGTTGATACCACTGAGGGCATGACAAGGCAAGAGCTGTGTTCTGTGCTGTCTGGTTGATACCACTGAGGGCATGACAAGGCAAGAGCTGTGTTCTGTGCTGTCAGGTTGATGCCACTGAGGGCATGACAAGGCAAGAGCTGTGTTCTGTGCTGTCTGGTTGATGCCACTGAGGGCATGACAAGGCAAGAGCTGTGTTCTGTGCTGTCTGGTTGATGCCACTGAGGGCATGACAAGTCAAGAGCTGTGTTCTGTGCTGTCTGGTTGATACCACTGAGGGCATGACAAGGCAAGAGCTGTGTTCTGTGTTGTCTGGTTGATGCCACTGAGGGCATGACAAGTCAAGAGCTGTGTTCTGTGCTGTCTGGTTGTTGCCACTAAGGGCATGACAAGTCAAGAGCTGTGTTCTGTGCTGTCTGGTTGATGCCACTGAGGGCATGACAAGGCAAGAGCTGTATTCTGTGCTGTCTGGTTGATGTCACTGAGGGCATGACAAGGCAAGAGCTGTGTTCTGTGCCTCCCTGGTTGATACCACTGAGGGCATGACAAGGCAAGAGCTGTGTTCTGTGCTGTCTGGTTGATGCCACTGAGGGCATGACAAGTCAAGAGCTGTGTTCTGTGCTGTCTGGTTGTTGCCACTAAGGGCATGACAAGTCAAGAGCTGTGTTCTGTGCTGTCTGGTTGATGCCACTGAGGGCATGACAAGGCAAGAGCTGTGTTCTGTGCCTCGCTGGTTGATGCCACTGAGGGCATGACAAGGCAAGAGCTGTGTTCTGTGCTGTCTGGTTGATGCCACTGAGGGCATGACAAGGCAAGAGCTGTGTTCTGTGCTGTCTGGTTGATGCCACTGAGGGCATGACAAGGCAAGAGCTGTGTTCTGTGCTGTCTGGTTGATGCCACTGAGGGCATGACAAGGCAAGAGCTGTGTTCTGTGCTGTCTGGTTGATGCCACTGAGGGCATGACAAGGCAAGAGCTGTGTTCTGTGCCTCCCTGGTTGATACCACTGTGGGCATGACAAGGCAAGAGCTGTGTTCTGTGCTGTCTGGTTGATGCCACTGAGGGCATGACAAGGCAAGAGCTGTGTTCTGTGCTGTCTGGTTGATGCCACTGAGGGCATGACAAGGCAAGAGCTGTGTTCTGTGCCTCCCTGGTTGATACCACTGTGGGCATGACAAGGCAAGAGCTGTGTTCTGTGCCGTCTGGTTGATGCCACTGAGGGCATGACAAGGCAAGAGCTGTGTTCTGTGCTGTCTGGTTGATGCCACTGAGGGCATGACAAGGCAAGAGCTGTGTTCTGTGCTGTCTGGTTGATGCCACTGAGGGCATGACAAGGCAAGAGCTGTGTTCTGTGCTGTCTGGTTGATACCACTGAGGGCATGACAAGTCTAGAGCTGTGTTCTGTGCCTCCCTGGTTGATGCCACTGAGGGCATGACAAGGCAAGAGCTGTGTTCTGTGCTGTCTGGTTGATGCCACTGAGGGCATGACAAGGCAAGAGCTGTGTTCTGTGCCTCCCTGGTTGATACCACTGTGGGCATGACAAGGCAAGAGCTGTGTTCTGTGCCGTCTGGTTGATGCCACTGAGGGCATGACAAGGCAAGAGCTGTGTTCTGTGCTGTCTGGTTGATGCCACTGAGGGCATGACAAGGCAAGAGCTGTGTTCTGTGCTGTCTGGTTGATGCCACTGAGGGCATGACAAGGCAAGAGCTGTGTTCTGTGCTGTCTGGTTGATACCACTGAGGGCATGACAAGTCCAGAGCTGTGTTCTGTGCCTCCCTGGTTGATGCCACTGAGGGCATGACAAGGCAAGAGCTGTGTTCTGTGCCGTCTGGTTGATGCCACTGAGGGCATGACAAGGCAAGAGCTGTGTTCTGTGCCTCCCTGGTTGATGCCACTGAGGGCATGACAAGGCAAGAGCTGTGTTCTGTGCCGTCTGGTTGATGCCACTGAGGGCATGACAAGGCAAGAGCTGTGTTCTGTGCCTCCCTGGTTGATACCACTGAGGGCATGACAAGGCAAGAGCTGTGTTCTGTGCCTCCCTGGTTGATGCCACTGAGGGCATGACAAGGCAAGAGCTGTGTTCTGTGCCGTCTGGTTGATACCACTGAGGGCATGACAAGGCAAGAGCTGTGTTCTGTGCCTCCCTGGTTGATGCCACTGAGGGCATGACAAGGCAAGAGCTGTGTTCTGTGCCTCCCTGGTTGATGCCACTGAGGGCATGACAAGGCAAGAGCTGTGTTCTGTGCCGTCTGGTTGATGCCACTGAGGGCATGACAAGGCAAGAGCTGTGTTCTGTGCTGTCTGGTTGATACCACTGAGGGCATGACAAGTCCAGAGCTGTGTTCTGTGCCTCCCTGGTTGATGCCACTGAGGGCATGACAAGGCAAGAGCTGTGTTCTGTGCCGTCTGGTTGATGCCACTGAGGGCATGACAAGGCAAGAGCTGTGTTCTGTGCCTCCCTGGTTGATGCCACTGAGGGCATGACAAGGCAAGAGCTGTGTTCTGTGCCTCCCTGGTTGATGCCACTGAGGGCATGACAAGGCAAGAGCTGTGTTCTGTGCCGTCTGGTTGATACCACTGAGGAAATGACAAGGCAAGAGCTGTGTTCTGTGCCTCCCTGGTTGATGCCACTGAGGGCATGACAAGGCAAGAGCTGTGTTCTGTGCCTCCCTGGTTGATGCCACTGAGGGCATGACAAGGCAAGAGCTGTGTTCTGTGCCGTCTGGTTGATGCCACTGAGGGCATGACAAGGCAAGAGCTGTGTTCTGTGCCTCCCTGGTTGATGCCACTGAGGGCATGACAAGGCAAGAGCTGTGTTCTGTGCCGTCTGGTTGATGCCACTGAGGGCATGACAAGGCAAGAGCTGTGTTCTGTGCTGTCTGGTTGATGCCACTGAGGGCATGACAAGGCAAGAGCTGTGTTCTGTGCCTCCCTGGTTGATACCACTGTGGGCATGACAAGGCAAGAGCTGTGTTCTGTGCCGTCTGGTTGATGCCACTGAGGGCATGACAAGGCAAGAGCTGTGTTCTGTGCTGTCTGGTTGATACCACTGAGGGCATGACAAGGCAAGAGCTGTGTTCTGTGCTGTCTGGTTGATGCCACTGAGGGCATGACAAGGCAAGAGCTGTGTTCTGTGCTGTCTGGTTGATGCCACTGAGGGCATGACAAGGCAAGAGCTGTGTTCTGTGCCGTCTGGTTGATACCACTGAGGGCATGACAAGGCAAGAGCTGTGTTCTGTGCTGTCTGGTTGATGCCACTGAGGGCATGACAAGGCAAGAGCTGTGTTCTGTGCCGTCTGGTTGATACCACTGAGGGCATGACAAGGCAAGAGCTGTGTTCTGTGCCTCCCTGGTTGATGCCACTGAGGGCATGACAAGGCAAGAGCTGTGTTCTGTGCTGTCTGGTTGATGTTACTGAGGGCATGACAAGGCAAGAGCTGTGTTCTGTGCTGTCTGGTTGATGTCACTGAGGGCATGACAAGGCAAGAGCTGTGTTCTGTGCTGTCTGGTTGATGCCACTGAGGGCATGACAAGGCAAGAGCTGTGTTCTGTGCCGTCTGGTTGATGCCACTGAGGGCATGACAAGGCAAGAGCTGTGTTCTGTGCTGTCTGGTTGATGCCACTGAGGGCATGACAAGGCAAGAGCTGTGTTCTGTGCTGTCTGGTTGATACCACTGAGGGCATGACAAGTCTAGAGCTGTGTTCTGTGCCTCCCTGGTTGATACCACTGAGGGCATGACAAGGCAAGAGCTGTGTTCTGTGCTGTCTGGTTGATACCACTGAGGGCATGACAAGGCAAGAGCTGTGTTCTGTGCCTCCCTGGTTGATGCCACTGAGGGCATGACAAGGCAAGAGCTGTGTTCTGTGCTGTCTGGTTGATACCACTGAGGGCATGACAAGGCAAGAGCTGTGTTCTGTGCCTCCCTGGTTGATGCCACTGAGGGCATGACAAGGCAAGAGCTGTGTTCTGTGCCTCCCTGGTTGATGCCACTGAGGGCATGACAAGGCAAGAGCTGTGTTCTGTGCCTCCCTGGTTGATGCCACTGAGGGCATGACAAGGCAAGAGCTGTGTTCTGTGCTGTCTGGTTGATGCCACTGAGGGCATGACAAGGCAAGAGCTGTGTTCTGTGCTGTCTGGTTGATGCCACTGAGGGCATGACAAGGCAAGAGCTGTGTTCTGTGCTGTCTGGTTGATGCCACTGAGGGCATGACAAGGCAAGAGCTGTGTTCTGTGCCTCCCTGGTTGATACCACTGAGGGCATGACAAGGCAAGAGCTGTGTTCTGTGCTGTCTGGTTGATGCCACTGAGGGCATGACAAGGCGAGAGCTGTGTTCTGTGCTGTCTGGTTGATGCCACTGAGGGCATGACAAGTCTAGAGCTGTGTTCTGTGCCTCCCTGGTTGATGCCACTGAGGGCATGACAAGGCAAGAGCTGTGTTCTGTGCCTCCCTGGTTGATGCCACTGAGGGCATGACAAGGCAAGAGCTGTGTTCTGTGCTGTCTGGTTGATGCCACTGAGGGCATGACAAGGCAAGAGCTGTGTTCTGTGCTGTCTGGTTGATGCCACTGAGGGCATGACAAGGCAAGAGCTGTGTTCTGTGCTGTCTGGTTGATGCCACTGAGGGCATGACAAGGCAAGAGCTGTGTTCTGTGCCTCCCTGGTTGATACCACTGAGGGCATGACAAGGCAAGAGCTGTGTTCTGTGCTGTCTGGTTGATGCCAATGAGGGCATGACAAGGCGAGAGCTGTGTTCTGTGCTGTCTGGTTGATGCCACTAAGGGCATGACAAGGCAAGAGCAGTGTTCTGTGCCGTCTGGTTGATGCCACTGAGGGCATGACAAGGCAAGAGCTGTGTTCTGTGCCGTCTGGTTGATGCCACTGAGGGCATGACAAGGCAAGAGCTGTGATCTGTGCTGTCGGGTTGATGCCACTGAGGGCATGACAATGCAAGAGCTGTGTTCTGTGCTGTCTGGTTGATGCCACTGAGGGCATGACAAGGCAAGAGCTGTGTTCTGTGCTGTCTGGTTGATGCCACTGAGGGCATGACAAGGCAAGAGCTGTATTCTGTGCTGTCTGGTTGATGCCACTGAGGGCATGACAAGGCAAGAGCTGTGTTCTGTGCTGTCTGGTTGATGCCACTGAGGGCATGACAAGGCAAGAGATGTGTTTTGTGATGTCTGGTTGATGCCACTGAGGGCATGACAAGGCAAGAGATGTGTTTTGTGATGTCTGGTTGATGCCACTGAGGGCATGACAAGGCAAGAGCTGTGTTCTGTGCCGTCTGGTTGATTCCACTAAGGGCATGACAAGGCAAGAGCTGTGTTCTGTGCCTCCCTGGTTGATGCCACTGAGGGCATGACAAGGCAAGAGCTGTGTTCTGTGCTGTCTGGTTGATGCCACTGAGGGCATGACAAGGCAAGAGCTGTGTTCTGTGCTGTCTGGTTGATGCCACTGAGGGCATGACAAGGCAAGAGCTGTGTTCTGTGATGTCTGGTTGATGCCACTGAGGGCATGACAAGGCAAGAGCCGTGTTCTGTGCTGTCTGGTTGATGCCACTGAGGGCATGACAAGGCAAGAGCTGTGTTCTGTGCTGTCTGGTTGATGCCACTGAGGGCATGACAAGGCAAGAGCCGTGTTCTGTGCTGTCTGGTTGATGCCACTGAGGGCATGACAAGGCAAGAGCTGTGTTCTGTGCTGTCTGGTTGATGCCACTGAGGGCATGACAAGGCAAGAGCTGTGTTCTGTGCTGTCTGGTTGATGCCACTGAGGGCATGACAAGGCAAGAGCCGTGTTCTGTGCTGTCTGGTTGATGCCACTGAGGGCATGACAAGGCAAGAGCCGTGTTCTGTGCTGTCTGGTTGATGCCACTGAGGGCATGACAAGGCAAGAGCTGTGTTCTGTGCTGTCTGGTTGATGCCACTGAGGGCATGACAAGGCAAGAGCTGTGTTCTGTGCTGTCTGGTTGATGCCACTGAGGGCATGACAAGGCAAGAGATGTGTTTTGTGCTGTCTGGTTGATGCCACTGAGGGCATGACAAGGCAAGAGCTGTGTATTGTGTCGTCTGGTTGATGCCACTGAGGGCATGACAAGGCAAGAGCTGTGTTCTGTGCTGTCTGGTTGATGCCACTGAGGGCATGACAAGGCAAGAGCTGTGTTCTGTGCTGTCTGGTTGATGCCACTGGGGGCATGACTAGGCAAGAGCTGTGTTCTGTGCTGTCAGGTTGATGCCACTGAGGGCATGACAAGGCAAGAGCTGTGTTCTGTGCTGTCTGGTTGATGCCACTGAGGGCATGACAAGGCAAGAGCTGTATTCTGTGCTGTCTGGTTGATACCACTGAGGGCATGACAAGGCAAGAGCTGTGTTCTGTGCTGTCTGGTTGATGCCACTGAGGGCATGACGAGGCAAGAGCTGTGTATTGTGCTGTCTGGTTGATACCACTGAGGGCATGACAAGGCAAGAGCTGTGTTCTGTGCTGTCTGGTTGATGCCACTGAGGGCATGACAAGGCAAGAGATGTGTTTTGTGCTGTCTGGTTGATGCCACTGACGGCATGACAAGGCAAGAGCTGTGTATTGTGTCGTCTGGTTGATGCCACTAAGGGCATGACAAGGCAAGAGCTGTGTTCTGTGCTGTCTGGTTGATACCACTGAGGGCATGACAAGGCAAGAGCTGTGTTCTGTGCTGTCTGGTTGATACCACTGAGGGCATGACAAGGCAAGAGCTGTGTTCTGTGCTGTCAGGTTGATGCCACTAAGGGCATGACAAGGCAAGAGCTGTGTTCTGTGCTGTCTGGTTGATGCCACTGAGGGCATGACAAGGCAAGAGCTGTGTTCTGTGCTGTCTGGTTGATACCACTGAGGGCATGACAAGGCAAGAGCTGTGTTCTGTGCCGTCTGGTCGATGCCACTGAGGGCATGACAAGGCAAGAGATGTGTTTTGTGATGTCTGGTTGATGCCACTGAGGGCATGACAAGGCAAGAGCTGTGTTCTGTGCTGTCAGGTTGATGCCACTAAGGGCATGACAAGGCAAGAGCTGTGTTCTGTGCTGTCTGGTTGATGCCACTGAGGGCATGACAAGGCAAGAGCTGTGTTCTGTGCTGTCTGGTTGATACCACTGAGGGCATGACAAGGCAAGAGCTGTGTTCTGTGCTGTCTGGTTAACGCCACTGAGGGCATGAAAGGCAAGAGCTGTGTTCTGTGCTGTCTGGTTGATGCCACTGAGGGCATGACAAGGCAAGAGCTGTATTCTGTGCTGTCTGGTTGATGCCACTGAGGGCATGACAAGGCAAGAGCTGTGTTCTGTGCTGTCTGGTTGATGCCACTGAGGGCATGACAAGGCAAAAGCCGTGTTCTGTGCTGTCTGGTTGATGCCACTGAGGGCATGACAAGGCAAGAGCTGTGTTCTGTGCTGTCTGGTTGATGCCACTGAGGGCATGACAAGGCAAGAGCCGTGTTCTGTGCTGTCTGGTTGATGCCACTGAGGGCATGAAAGGCAAGAGCTGTGTTCTGTGCTGTCTGGTTGATGCCACTGAGGGCATGACAAGGCAAGAGCTGTGTTCTGTGCCTCCCTGGTTGATGCCACTGAGGGCATGACAAGGCAAGAGCTGTGTTCTGTGCTGTCTGGTTGATGCCAGTGAGGGCATGACAAGGCAAGAGCTGTGTTCTGTGCCTCCCTGGTTGATACCACTGAGGGCATGAAAGGCAAGAGCTGTGTTCTGTGCTGTCTGGTTGATACCACTGAGGGCATGACAAGGCAAGAGCTGTGTTCTGTGCTGTCAGGTTGATACCACTGAGGGCATGACAAGGCAAGAGCTGTGTTCTGTGCCTCCCTGGTTGATACCACTGAGGGCATGACAAGGCAAGAGCTGTGTTCTGTGCTGTCTGGTTGATGCCACTGAGGGCATAACAAGGCAAGAGCTGTGTTCTGTGCCTCCCTGGTTGATGCCACTGAGGGCATGACAAGGCAAGAGCTGTGTTCTGTGCCTCCCTGGTTGATACCACTGAGGGCATGACAAGGCAAGAGCTGTGTTCTGTGCCTCCCTGGTTGATGCCACTGAGGGCATGACAAGGCAAGAGCTGTGTTCTGTGCCTCCCTGGTTGATACCACTGAGGGCATGACAAGGCAAGAGCTGTGTTCTGTGCCTCCCTGGTTGATGCCACTGAGGGCATGACAAGGCAAGAGCTGTGTTCTGTGCCGTCTGGTTGATGCCACTGAGGGCATGACAAGGCAAGAGCTGTGTTCTGTGCTGTCTGGTTGATGCCACTGAGGGCATGACAAGGCAAGAGCTGTGTTCTGTGCTGTCTGGTTGATGCCACTAAGGGCATAACGAGGCAAGAGCTGTGTTCTGTGCTGTCTGGTTGATACCACTGAGGGCATGACAAGGCAAGAGCTGTGTTCTGTGCCTCCCTGGTTGATGCCACTGAGGGCATGACAAGGCAAGAGCTGTGTTCTGTGCTGTCTGGTTGATGCCACTGAGGGCATGACAAGGCAAGAGCTGTGTTCTGTGCCTCCCTGGTTGATACCACTGAGGGCATGACAAGGCAAGAGCTGTGTTCTGTGCCTCCCTGGTTGATGCCACTGAGGGCATGACAAGGCAAGAGCTGTATTCTGTGCTGTCTGGTTGATGCCACTGAGGGCATGACAAGGCAAGAGCTGTGTATTGTGTCGTCTGGTTGATGCCACTGAGAGCATGACAAGGCAAAAGCCGTGTTTTTTGCTGTCTGGTTGATGCCACTGAGGGCATGACAAGGCAAGAGCTGTGTTCTGTGCATCCCTGGTTGATACCACTGAGGGCATGACAAGGCAAGAGCTGTGTTCTGTGCCTCCCTGGTTGATGCCACTGAGGGCATGACAAGGCAAGAGCTGTGTTCTGTGCTGTCTGGTTGATGCCACTGAGGGCATGACAAGGCAAGAGCTGTGTTCTGTGCTGTCTGGTTGATGCCACTAAGGGCATGACAAGGCAAGAGCTGTGTTCTGTGCTGTCTGGTTGATGCCACTGAGGGCATGACAAGGCAAGAGCTGTGTTCTGTGCCTCCCTGGTTGATGCCACTGAGGGCATGACAAGGCAAGAGCTGTATTCTGTGCTGTCTGGTTGATGCCACTGAGGGCATGACAAGGCAAGAGCTGTGTATTGTGTCGTCTGGTTGATGCCACTGAGGGCATGACAAGGCAAAAGCCGTGTTTTTTGCTGTCTGGTTGATGCCACTGAGGGCATGACAAGGCAAGAGCTGTGTTCTGTGCCTCCCTGGTTGATACCACTGAGGGCATGACAAGGCAAGAGCTGTGTTCTGTGCCTCCCTGGTTGATGCCACTGAGGGCATGACAAGGCAAGAGCTGTATTCTGTGCTGTCTGGTTGATGCCACTGAGGGCATGACAAGGCAAGAGCTGTGTATTGTGTCGTCTGGTTGATGCCACTGAGAGCATGACAAGGCAAAAGCCGTGTTTTTTGCTGTCTGGTTGATGCCACTGAGGGCATGACAAGGCAAGAGCTGTGTTCTGTGCCTCCCTGGTTGATGCCACTGAGGGCATGACAAGGCAAGAGCTGTGTTCTGTGCCTCCCTGGTTGATACCACTGAGGGCATGACAAGGCAAGAGCTGTGTTCTGTGCCTCCCTGGTTGATGCCACTGAGGGCATGACAAGGCAAGAGCTGTATTCTGTGCTGTCTGGTTGATGCCACTGAGGGCATGACAAGGCAAGAGCTGTGTTCTGTGCTGTCTGGTTGATACCACTGAGGGCATGACAAGGCAAGAGCTGTGTTCTGTGCCTCCCTGGTTGATACCACTGAGGGCATGACAAGGCAAGAGCTGTGTTATGTGCCTCCCTGGTTGATACCACTGAGGGCATGACAAGGCAAGAGCTGTGTTCTGTGCTGTCTGGTTGATGCCACTGAGGGCATGACAAGGCAAGAGCTGTGTTCTGTGCTGTCTGGTTGATGCCACTGAGGGCATGACAAGGCAAGAGCTGTGTTCTGTGCCTCCCTGGTTGATACCACTGAGGGCATGACAAGGCAAGAGCTGTATTCTGTGCTGTCTGGTTGATGCCACTGAGGGCATGACAAGGCAAGAGCTGTGTTCTGTGCTGTCTGGTTGATGCCACTGAGGGCATGACAAGGCAAGAGCTGTGTTCTGTGCCTCCATGGTTGATGCCACTGAGGGCATGACAAGGCAAGAGCTGTGTTCTGTGCTGTCTGGTTGATGCCACTGAGGGCATGACAAGGCAAGAGCTGTGTTCTGTGCCTCCCTGGTTGATGCCACTGAGGGCATGACAAGGCAAGAGCTGTGATCTGTGCTGTCAGGTTGATACCACTGATGGCATGACAAGGCAAGAGCTGTGTTCTGTGCTGTCTGGTTGATGCCACTGAGGGCATGACAAGGCAAGAGCTGTGTTCTGTGCTTCCCTGGTTGATGCCACTGAGGGCATGACAAGGCAAGAGCTGTGTTCTGTGCTGTCTGGTTGATACCACTGAGGGCATGACAAGGCAAGAGCTGTGTTCTGTGCTGTCTGGTTGATACCACTGAGGGCATGACAAGGCAAGAGCTGTGTTCTGTGCCTCCCTGGTTGATACCACTGAGGGCATGACAAGGCAAGAGCTGTGTTCTGTGCCTCCCTGGTTGATACCACTGAGGGCATGACAAGGCAAGAGCTGTATTCTGTGCTGTCTGGTTGATGCCACTGAGGGCATGACAAGGCAAGAGCTGTGTTCTGTGCTGTCTGGTTGATGCCACTGAGGGCATGACAAGGCAAGAGCTGTGTTCTGTGCCTCCCTGGTTGATGCCACTGAGGACATGACAAGGCAAGAGCTGTGTTCTGTGCTGTCTGGTTGATACCACTGAGGGCATGACAAGGCAAGAGCTGTGTTCTGTGCCTCCCTGGTTGATGCCACTGAGGGCATGACAAGGCAAGAGCTGTGTTCTGTGCTGTCTGGTTGATGCCACTAAGGGCATGACAAGGCAAGAGCTGTGTTCTGTGCTGTCTGGTTGATGCCACTAAGGGCATGACAAGGCAAGAGCTGTGTTCTGTGCTGTCTGGTTGATGCCACTGAGGGCATGACAAGGCAAGAGCTGTGTTCTGTGCCTCCCTGGTTGATGCCACTGAGGGCATAACAAGGCAAGAGCTGTGTACTGTGCCTCCCTGGTTGATGCCACTGAGGGCATGACAAGGCAAGAGCTGTGTTCTGTGCTGTCTGGTTGATGCCACTAAGGGCATGACAAGGCAAGAGCTGTGTTCTGTGCTGTCTGGTTGATGCCACTGAGGGCATGACAAGGCAAGAGCTGTGTTCTGTGCCTCCCTGGTTGATGCCACTGAGGGCATGACAAGGCAAGAGCTGTGTTCTGTGCTGTCTGGTTGATACCACTGAGGGCATGACAAGGCAAGAGCTGTGTTCTGTGCCTCCCTGGTTGATGCCACTGAGGGCATGACAAGGCAAGAGCTGTGTTCTGTGCTGTCTGGTTGATGCCACTAAGGGCATGACAAGGCAAGAGCTGTATTCTGTGCTGTCTGGTTGATGCCACTAAGGGCATGACAAGGCAAGAGCTGTGTTCTGTGCTGTCTGGTTGATGCCACTGAGGGCATGACAAGGCAAGAGCTGTGTTCTGTGCCTCCCTGGTTGATGCCACTGAGGGCATGACAAGGCAAGAGCTGTGTTCTGTGCTGTCTGGTTGATGCCACTGAGGGCATGACAAGGCAAGAGCTGTGTTCTGTGCCTCCCTGGTTGATGCCACTGAGGGCATGACAAGGCAAGAGCTGTGTTCTGTGCTGTCAGGTTGATGCCACTGAGGGCATGACAAGGCAAGAGCTGTGTTCTGTGCTGTCTGGTTGATGCCACTGAGGGCATGACAAGGCAAGAGCTGTGTTCTGTGCTGTCTGGTTGATGCCACTGAGGGCATGACAAGGCAAGAGCTGTGTTCTGTGCTGTCTGGTTGATGCCACTGAGGGCATGACAAGGGAAGAGCTGTGTTCTGTGCTGTCTGGTTGATGCCACTGAGGGCATGACAAGGCAAGAGCTGTATTCTGTGCTGTCTGGTTGACGCCACTGAGGGCATGACAAGGCAAGAGCTGTGTTCTGTGCTGTCTGGTTGATGCCACTGAGGGCATGACAAGGCAAGAGCTGTGTTCTGTGCTGTCTGGTTGATGCCACTGAGGGCATGACAAGGCAAGAGCTGTATTCTGTGCTGTCTGGTTGATGCCACTGAGGGCATGACAAGGCAAGAGCTGTGTTCTGTGCTGTCAGGTTGATGCCACTGAGGGCATGACAAGGCAAGAGCTGTGTTCTGTGCTGTCTGGTTGATGTTACTGAGGGCATGACAAGGCAAGAGCTGTGTTCTGTGCTGTCTGGTTGATGCCACTAAGGGCATGACAAGGCAAGAGCTGTGTTCTGTGCCTCCCTGGTTGATGCCACTGAGGGCATGACAAGGCAAGAGCTGTATTCTGTGCTGTCTGGTTGATACCACTGAGGGCATGACAAGGCAAGAGCTGTGTTCTGTGCTGTCTGGTTGATGCCACTGAGGGCATGACAAGGCAAGAGCTGTGTTCTGTGCTGTCTGGTTGATGCCACTGAGGGCATGACAAGGCAAGAGCTGTGTTCTGTGCCTCCCTGGTTGATGCCACTAAGGGCATGACAAGGCAAGAGCTGTGTTCTGTGCCTCCCTGGTTGATGTTACTGAGGGCATGACAAGGCAAGAGCTGTGTTCTGTGCCGTCTGGTTGATGCCACTGAGGGCATGACAAGGCAAGAGCTGTGTTCTGTGCCTCCCTGGTTGATGCCACTGAGGGCATGACAAGGCAAGAGCTGTATTCTGTGCTGTCTGGTTGATACCACTGAGGGCATGACAAGGCAAGAGCTGTGTTCTGTGCTGTCTGGTTGATGCCACTAAGGGCATGACAAGGCAAGAGCTGTGTTCTGTGCTGTCTGGTTGATGCCACTGAGGGCATGACAAGGCAAGAGCTTTGTTCTGTGCCTCCCTGGTTGATGCCACTGAGGGCATGACAAGGCAAGAGCTGTATTCTGTGCTGTCTGGTTGATGCCACTGAGGGCATGACAAGGCAAGAGCTGTGTTCTGTGCTGTCTGGTTGATGCCACTGAGGGCATGACAAGGCAAAAGCCGTGTTCTGTGCTGTCTGGTTGATGCCACTGAGGGCATGACAAGGCAAGAGCTGTGTTCTGTGCTCTCTGGTTGATGCCACTGAGGGCATGACAAGGCAAGAGCTGTGTTCTGTGCTGTCTGGTTGATGCCACTGAGGGCATGACAAGGCAAGAGCTGTGTTCTGTGCCTCCCTGGTTGATGCCACTGAGGGCATGACAAGGCAAGAGCTGTGTTCTGTGCTGTCTGGTTGATGCCACTGAGGGCATGACAAGGCAAGAGCTGTGTTCTGTGCCTCCCTGGTTGATACCACTGAGGGCATGACAAGGCAAGAGCTGTGTTCTGTGCCTCCCTGGTTGATACCACTGAGGGCATGACAAGGCAAGAGCTGTGTTCTGTGCCTCCCTGGTTGATACCACTGAGGGCATGACAAGGCAAGAGCTGTGTATTGTGTCGTCTGGTTGATACCACTGAGGGCATGACAAGGCAAGAGCTGTGTTCTGTGCTGTGTGGTTGATGCCACTGAGGGCATGACAAGGCAGGAGCTGTGTTTTGTGCTGTCTGGTTGATGCCACTGAGGGCATGACAAGGCAAGAGCTGTGTTCTGTGCTGTCTGGTTGATGCCACTGAGGGCATGACAAGGCAAGAGCTGTGTTCTGTGCCTCCCTGGTTGATACCACTGAGGGCATGACGAGGCAAGAGCTGTGTTCTGTGCCTCCCTGGTTGATGCCACTGAGGGCATGACAAGGCAAGAGCTGTGTTCTGTGCTGTCTGGTTGATGCCACTAAGGGCATGACAAGGCAAGAGCTGTGTTCTGTGCTGTCTGGTTGATGCCACTGAGGGCATGACAAGGCGAGAGCTGTGTTCTGTGCTGTCTGGTTGATGCCACTGAGGGCATGACAAGGCAAGAGCTGTGTTCTGTGCTGTCTGGTTGATGCCACTGAGGGCATGACAAGGCAAGAGCTGTGTTCTGTGCTGTCTGGTTGATGCCACTAAGGGCATGACAAGGCAAGAGCTGTGTTCTGTGCTGTCTGGTTGATGCCACTGAGGGCATGACAAGGCGAGAGCTGTGTTCTGTGCTGTTTGGTTGATGCCACTGAGGGCATGACAAGGCAAGAGCTGTGTTCTGTGCTGTCTGGTTGATGCCACTGAGGGCATGACAAGGCAAGAGCTGTGTTCTGTGCTGTCTGGTTGATGCCACTGAGGGCATGACAAGGCAAGAGCTGTGTTCTGTGCTGTCTGGTTGATGCCACTGAGGGCATGACAAGGCAAGAGCTGTGTTCTCTGCTGTCTGGTTGATACCACTGAGGGCATGACAAGGCAAGAGCTGTGTTCTGTGCTGTCTGGTTGATGCCACTAAAGGCATGACAAGGCAAGAGCTGTGTATTGTGTCGTCTGGTTGATGCCACTGAGGGCATGACAAGGCAAGAGCTGTGTTCTGTGCTGTCTGGTTGATGCCACTGAGGGCATGACAAGGCAAGAGCTGTGTTCTGTGCTGTCTGGTTGATGCCACTGAGGGCATGACAAGGCAAGAGCTGTGTTCTGTGCTGTCTGGTTGATGCCACTGAGGGCATGACAAGGCAAGAGCTGTGTTCTGTGCTGTCTGGTTGATGCCACTGAGGGCATGACAAGGCAAGAGCTGTGTTCTGTGCTGTCTGGTTGATGCCACTAAAGGCATGACAAGGCAAGAGCTGTGTTCTGTGCTGTCTGGTTGATGCCACTAAGGGCATGACAAGGCAAGAGCTGTGTTCTGTGCTGTCTGGTTGATGCCAATAAGGGCATGACAAGGCAAGAGCTGTGTTCTGTGCTGTCTGGTTGATGCCACTGAGGGCATGACAAGGCAAGAGCTGTGTTCTGTGCTGTCTGGTTGATGCCACTAAGGGCATGACAAGGCAAGAGCTGTGTTCTGTGCTGTCTGGTTGATGCCACTGAGGGCATGACAAGGCAAGAGCTGTGTTCTGTGCTCTCTGGTTGATGCCACTGAGGGCATGACAAGGCAAGAGCTGTGTTCTGTGCTGTCTGGTTGATGCCACTGAGGGCATGACAAGGCAAGAGCTGTGTTCTGTGCCTCCCTGGTTGATGCCACTGAGGGCATGACAAGGCAAGAGCTGTGTTCTGTGCTGTCTGGTTGATGCCACTGAGGGCATGACAAGGCAAGAGCTGTGTTCTGTGCCTCCCTGGTTGATACCACTGAGGGCATGACAAGGCAAGAGCTGTGTTCTGTGCCTCCCTGGTTGATACCACTGAGGGCATGACAAGGCAAGAGCTGTGTTCTGTGCCTCCCTGGTTGATACCACTGAGGGCATGACAAGGCAAGAGCTGTGTATTGTGTCGTCTGGTTGATACCACTGAGGGCATGACAAGGCAAGAGCTGTGTTCTGTGCTGTGTGGTTGATGCCACTGAGGGCATGACAAGGCAGGAGCTGTGTTTTGTGCTGTCTGGTTGATGCCACTGAGGGCATGACAAGGCAAGAGCTGTGTTCTGTGCTGTCTGGTTGATGCCACTGAGGGCATGACAAGGCAAGAGCTGTGTTCTGTGCCTCCCTGGTTGATACCACTGAGGGCATGACGAGGCAAGAGCTGTGTTCTGTGCCTCCCTGGTTGATGCCACTGAGGGCATGACAAGGCAAGAGCTGTGTTCTGTGCCTCCCTGGTTGATGCCACTGAGGGCATAACAAGGCAAGAGCTGTGTTCTGTGCTGTCAGGTTGATGCCACTGAGGGCATGACAAGGCAAGAGCTGTGTTCTGTGCCTCCCTGGTTGATGCCACTGAGGGCATGACAAGGCAAGAGCTGTGTTCTGTGCTGTCTGGTTGATGCCACTGAGGGCATGACAAGGCAAGAGCTGTGTTCTGTGCTGTCTGGTTGATGCCACTGAGGGCATGACAAGGCAAGAGCTGTGTTCTGTGCTGTCTGGTTGATGCCACTGAGGGCATGACAAGGCGAGAGCTGTGTTCTGTGCTGTCTGGTTGATGCCACTGAGGGCATGACAAGGCAAGAGCTGTGTTCTGTGCTGTCTGGTTGATGCCACTGAGGGCATGACAAGGCAAGAGCTGTGTTCTGTGCTGTCTGGTTGATGCCACTAAGGGCATGACAAGGCAAGAGCTGTGTTCTGTGCTGTCTGGTTGATGCCACTGAGGGCATGACAAGGCGAGAGCTGTGTTCTGTGCTGTTTGGTTGATGCCACTGAGGGCATAACAAGGCAAGAGCTGTGTTCTGTGCTGTCAGGTTGATGCCACTAAGGGCATGACAAGGCAAGAGCTGTGTTCTGTGCCTTCCAGGTTGATGCCACTGAGGGCATGACAAGGCAAGAGCCGTGTTCTGTGCTGTCTGGTTGATGCCACTAAGGGCATGACAAGGCAAGAGCTGTGTTCTGTGCCTCCCTGGTTGATACCACTGAGGGCATGACAAGTCTAGAGCTGTGTTCTGTGCTGTCTGGTTGATGCCACTGAGGGCATGACAAGGCAAGAGCTGTGTTCTGTGCTGTCTGGTTGATGCCACTGAGGGCATGACAAGGCAAGAGCTGTGTATTGTGTCGTCTGGTTGATGCCACTGAGGGCATGACAAGGCAAGAGCTGTGTTCTGTGCTGTCTGGTTGATGCCACTGAGGGCATGACAAGGCGAGAGCTGTGTTCTGTGCTGTCTGGTTGATACCACTGAGGGCATGACAAGGCAAGAGCTGTGTTCTGTGCCTCCCTGGTTGATGCCACTGAGGGCATGACAAGGCAAGAGCTGTGTTCTGTGCTGTCTGGTTGATGCCACTGAGGGCATGACAAGGCAAGAGCTGAGTTCTGTGCTGTCTGGTTGATGCCACTGAGGGCATGACAAGGCAAGAGCTGTGTTCTGTGCCTCCCTGGTTGATGCCACTGAGGGCATGACAAGTCTAGAGCTGTGTTCTGTGCCTCCCTGGTTGATACCACTGAGGGCATGACAAGGCAAGAGCTGTGTTCTGTGCTGTCTGGTTGATGCCACTGAGGGCATGACAAGGCAAGAGCTGTGTTCTGTGCCTCCCTGGTTGATACCACTGAGGGCATGAAAGGCAAGAGCTGTGTTCTGTGCCTCCCTGGTTGATACCACTGAGGGCATGACAAGGCAAGAGCTGTGTTCTGTGCTGTCTGGTTGATGCCACTGAGGGCATGACAAGGCAAGAGCTGTGTTCCATGCTGTCGGGTTGATGCCACTGAGGGCATGACAAGGCAAGAGCTGTGTTCTGTGCCTCCCTGGTTGATGCCACTGAGGGCATGACAAGTCAAGAGCTGTGTTCTGTGCCTCCCTGGTTGATGCCACTGAGGGCATGACAAGGCAAGAGCTGTATTCTGTGCTGTCTGGTTGATGCCACTGAGGGCATGACAAGGCAAGAGCTGTGTTCTGTGCTGTCTGGTTGATGCCACTGAGGGCATGACAAGGCAAGAGCTGTGTTCTGTGCCTCCCTGGTTGATACCACTGAGGGCATGACAAGGCAAGAGCTGTGTTCTGTGCTGTCTGGTTGATGCCACTGAGGGCATGACAAGGCAAGAGCTGTGTTCTGTGCTGTCTGGTTGATGCCACTGAGGGCATGACAAGGCAAGAGCTGTGTTCTGTGCTGTCTGGTTGATGCCACTGAGGGCATGACAAGGCAAGAGCTGTGTTCTGTGCTGTCAGGTTGATGCCACTGAGGGCATGACAAGGCAAGAGCTGTGTTCTGTGCCTCCCTGGTTGATACCACTGAGGGCATGACAAGGCAAGAGCTGTGTTCTGTGCTGTCTGGTTGATGCCACTGAGGGCATGACAAGGCAAGAGCTGTGTTCTGTGCTGTCTGGTTGATACCACTGAGGGCATGACAAGTCTAGAGCTGTGTTCTGTGCCTCCCTGGTTGATGCCACTGAGGGCATGACAAGTCTAGAGCTGTGTTCTGTGCCTCCCTGGTTGATACCACTGAGGGCATGACAAGGCAAGAGCTGTATTCTGTGCTGTCTGGTTGTTGCCACTAAGGGCATGACAAGGCAAGAGCTGTGTTCTGTGCCTCCCTGGTTGATACCACTGAGGGCATGACAAGGCAAGAGCTGTGTTCTGTGCTGTCTGGTTGATGCCACTGAGGGCATGACAAGGCAAGAGCTGTGTTCTGTGCTGTCTGGTTGATGCCACTGAGGGCATGACAAGGCAAGAGCTGTGTTCTGTGCCTCCCTGGTTGATACCACTGAGGGCATGACAAGGCAAGAGCTGTGTTCTGTGCTGTCTGGTTGATGCCACTGAGGGCATGACAAGGCAAGAGCTGTGTTCTGTGCCTCCCTGGTTGATGCCACTGAGGGCATGACAAGGCAAGAGCTGTGTTCTGTGCTGTCTGGTTGATGCCACTGAGGGCATGACAAGTCTAGAGCTGTGTTCTGTGCCTCCCTGGTTGATGCCACTGAGGGCATGACAAGGCAAGAGCTGTGTTCTGTGCTGTCTGGTTGATGCCACTGAGGGCATGACAAGGCAAGAGCTGTGTTCTGTGCTGTCTGGTTGATGCCACTGAGGGCATGACAAGGCAAGAGCTGTGTTCTGTGCTGTCTGGTTGATGCCACTGAGGGCATGACAAGGCAAGAGCTGTGTTCTGTGCTGTCAGGTTGATGCCACTAAGGGCATGACAAGGCAAGAGCTGTATTCTGTGCTGTCTGGTTGATGCCACTGAGGGCATGACAAGGCGAGAGCTGTGTTCTGTGCTGTCTGGTTGATGCCACTGAGGGCATGACAAGGCAAGAGCTGTGTTCTGTGCTGTCTGGTTGATGCCACTGAGGGCATGACAAGGCAAGAGCTGTGTTCTGTGCCGTCTGGTTGATGCCACTGAGGGCATGACAAGGCAAGAGCTGTGTTCTGTGCTGTCTGGTTGATGCCACTGAGGGCATGACAAGGCAAGAGCTGTGTTCTGTGCTGTCAGGTTGATGCCACTAAGGGCATGACAAGGCAAGAGCTGTGTTCTGTGCTGTCAGGTTGATGCCACTAAGGGCATGACAAGGCAAGAGCTGTGTTCTGTGCTGTCTGGTTGATGCCACTGAGGGCATGACAAGGCAAGAGCTGTGTTCTGTGCTGTCTGGTTGATGCCACTGAGGGCATGACAAGGCAAGAGCTGTGTTCTGTGCTGTCTGGTTGATGCCACTGAGGGCATGACAAGGCAAGAGCTGTGTTCTGTGCCGTCTGGTTGATGCCACTGAGGGCATGACAAGGCAAGAGCTGTGTTCTGTGCTGTCTGGTTGATGCCACTGAGGGCATGACAAGGCAAGAGCTGTGTTCTGTGCTGTCTGGTTGATGCCACTGAGGGCATGACAAGGCAAGAGCTGTGTTCTGTGCTGTCAGGTTGATGCCACTAAGGGCATGACAAGGCAAGAGCTGTATTCTGTGCTGTCTGGTTGATGCCACTGAGGGCATGACAAGGCAAGAGCTGTGTTCTGTGCTGTCTGGTTGATGCCACTGAGGGCATGACAAGTCTAGAGCTGTGTTCTGTGCCTCCCTGGTTGATGCCACTAAGGGCATGACAAGGCAAGAGCTGTGTTCTGTGCTGTCTGGTTGATGCCACTGAGGGCATGACAAGGCAAGAGCTGTGTTCTGTGCCTCCCTGGTTGATGCCACTGAGGGCATGACAAGGCAAGAGCTGTGTTCTGTGCTGTCAGGTTGATGCCACTAAGGGCATGACAAGGCAAGAGCTGTATTCTGTGCTGTCTGGTTGATGCCACTGAGGGCATGACAAGGCGAGAGCTGTGTTCTGTGCTGTCTGGTTGATGCCACTGAGGGCATGACAAGGCAAGAGCTTTGTTCTGTGCTGTCTGGTTGATGCCACTGAGGGCATGACAAGGCAAGAGCTGTGTTCTGTGCTGTCTGGTTGATGCCACTGAGGGCATGACAAGGCAAGAGCTGTGTTCTGTGCTGTCTGGTTGATGCCACTGAGGGCATGACAAGGCAAGAGCTGTGTTCTGTGCTGTCTGGTTGATGCCACTGAGGGCATGACAAGGCAAGAGCTGTGTTCTGTGCTGTCTGGTTGATGCCACTGAGGGCATGACAAGTCAAGAGCTGTGTTCTGTGCTGTCTGGTTGATGCCACTGAGGGCATGACAAGGCAAGAGCTGTGTTCTGTGCTGTCTGGTTGATGCCACTGAGGGCATGACAAGGCAAGAGCTGTGTTCTGTGCTGTCTGGTTGATGCCACTGAGGGCATGACAAGGCAAGAGCTGTGTTCTGTGCCTCCCTGGTTGATGCCACTGAGGGCATGACAAGGCAAGAGCTGTGTTCTGTGCTGTCTGGTTGATGCCACTGAGGGCATGACAAGGCAAGAGCTGTGTTCTGTGCTGTCTGGTTGATGCCACTGAGGGCATGACAAGGCAAGAGCTGTGTTGTGTGCCGTCTGGTTGATGCCACTGAGGGCATGACAAGGCAAGAGCTGTGTTCTGTGCCTCCCTGGTTGATACCACTGAGGGCATGACAAGGCAAGAGCTGTGTTCTGTGCTGTCTGGTTGATGCCACTGAGGGCATGACAAGGCAAGAGCTGTGTTCTGTGCTGTCTGGTTGATGCCACTGAGGGCATGACAAGGCAAGAGCTGTGTTCTGTGCCGTCTGGTTGATGCCACTGAGGGCATGACAAGGCAAGAGCTGTGTTCTGTGCCTCCCTGGTTGATACCACTGAGGGCATGACAAGGCAAGAGCTGTGTTCTGTGCTGTCTGGTTGATGCCACTGAGGGCATGACAAGGCAAGAGCTGTGTTCTGTGCTGTCTGGTTGATGCCAATGAGGGCATGACAAGGCAAGAGCTGTGTTCTGTGCCGTCTGGTTGATGCCACTGAGGGCATGACAAGGCAAGAGCTGTGTTCTGTGCCTCCCTGGTTGATACCACTGAGGGCATGACAAGGCAAGAGCTGTGTTCTGTGCCTCCCTGGTTGATGCCACTGAGGGCATGACAAGGCAAGAGCTGTGTTCTGTGCTCTCTGGATGATACCACTGAGGGCATGACAAGGCAAGAGCTGTGTTCTGTGCCGTCTGGTTGATGCCACTGAGGGCATGACAAGGCAAGAGCTGTGTTCTGTGCTGTCTGGTTGATGCCACTGAGGGCATGACAAGGCAAGAGCTGTGTTCTGTGCCTCCCTGGTTGATGCCACTGAGGGCATGACAAGGCAAGAGCTGTGTTCTGTGCCGTCTGGTTGATGCCACTGAGGGCATGACAAGGCAAGAGCTGTGTTCTGTGCCTCCCTGGTTGATGCCACTGAGGGCATGACAAGGCAAGAGCTGTGTTCTGTGCCTCCCTGGTTGATGCCACTGAGGGCATGACAAGGCAAGAGCTGTATTCTGTGCCTCCCTGGTTGATACCACTGAGGGCATGACAAGGCAAGAGCTGTGTTCTGTGCCGTCTGGTTGATGCCACTGAGGGCATGACAAGGCAAGAGCTGTGTTCTGTGCCTCCCTGGTTGATGCCACTGAGGGCATGACAAGGCAAGAGCTGTATTCTGTGCCTCCCTGGTTGATACCACTGAGGGCATGACAAGGCAAGAGCTGTGTTCTGTGCTGTCTGGTTGATGCCACTGAGGGCATGACAAGGCAAGAGCTGTGTTCATTGCCTCCCTGGTTGATGCCACTGAGGGCATGACAATGCAAGAGCTGTGTTCTGTGCCTCCCTGGTTGATGCCACTGAGGGCATGACAAGGCAAGAGCTGTATTCTGTGCCTCCCTGGTTGATACCACTGAGGGCATGACAAGGCAAGAGCTGTGTTCTGTGCCTCCCTGGTTGATACCACTGAGGGCATGACAAGGCAAGAGCTGTGTTCTGTGCCTCCCTGGTTGATGCCACTGAGGGCATGACAAGGCAAGAGCTGTGTTCTGTGCCTCCCTGGTTGATACCACTGAGGGCATGACAAGGCAAGAGCTGTGTTCTGTGCTGTCTGGTTGATGCCACTGAGGGCATGACAAGGCAAGAGCTGTGTTCTGTGCTGTCTGGTTGATGCCAATGAGGGCATGACAAGGCAAGAGCTGTGTTCTGTGCCGTCTGGTTGATGCCACTGAGGGCATGACAAGGCAAGAGCTGTGTTCTGTGCCTCCCTGGTTGATACCACTGAGGGCATGACAAGGCAAGAGCTGTGTTCTGTGCCTCCCTGGTTGATGCCACTGAGGGCATGACAAGGCAAGAGCTGTGTTCTGTGCCTCCCTGGTTGATGCCACTGAGGGCATGACAAGGCAAGAGCTGTGTTCTGTGCTGTCTGGTTGATGCCACTAAGGGCATGACAAGGCAAGAGCTGTGTTCTGTGCCTTCCCGGTTGATGCCACTGAGGGCATGACAAGGCAAGAGCTGTGTTCTGTGCTGTCTGGTTGATACCACTGAGGGCATGACAAGGCAAGAGCTGTGTTCTGTGCTGTCTGGTTGATGCCACTGAGGGCATGACAAGGCAAGAGCTGTATTCTGTGCCTCCCTGGTTGATACCACTGAGGGCATGACAAGGCAAGAGCTGTGTTCTGTGCTGTCTGGTTGATACCACTGAGGGCATGACAAGGCAAGAGCTGTGTTCTGTGCTGTCTGGTTGATGCCACTGAGGGCATGACAAGGCAAGAGCTGTATTCTGTGCCTCCCTGGTTGATACCACAGAGGGCATGACAAGGCAAGAGCTGTGTTCTGTGCCGTCTGGTTGATGCCACTGAGGGCATGACAAGGCAAGAGCTGTGTTCTGTGCCTCCCTGGTTGATACCACTGAGGGCATGACAAGGCAAGAGCTGTGTTCTGTGCTGTCTGGTTGATGCCACTGAGGGCATGACAAGGCAAGAGCTGTGTTTTGTGCTGTCTGGTTGATGCCACTGAGGGCATGACAAGGCAAGAGCTGTGTTCTGTGCTGTCTGGTTGATGCCACTGAGGGCATGACAAGGCAAGAGCCGTGTTCTGTGCTGTCTGGTTGATGCCACTGAGGGCATGACAAGGCAAGAGCTGTGTTCTGTGCCTCCCTGGTTGATGCCACTGAGGGCATGACAAGGCAAGAGCTGTGTTCTGTGCCTCCCTGGTTGATGCCACTGAGGGCATGACAAGGCAAGAGCTGTGTTCTGTGCCTCCCTGGTTGATACCACTGAGGGCATGACAAGGCAAGAGCTGTGTTCTGTGCTGTATGGTTGATGCCACTGAGGGCATGACAAGGCAAGAGCTGTGTTCTGTGCTGTCTGGTTGATGCCACTGAGGGCATGACAAGGCAAGAGCTGTGTTCTGTGCTGTCTGGTTGATGCCACTGAGGGCATGACAAGGCAAGAGCTGTGTTCTGTGCTGTCTGGTTGATGCCACTGAGGGCATGACAAGGCAAGAGCTGTGTTCTGTGCCTCCCTGGTTGATGCCACTGAGGGCATGACAAGGCAAGAGCTGTGTTCTGTGCCTCCCTGGTTGATGCCACTGAGGGCATGACAAGGCAAGAGCTGTGTTCTGTGCCTCCCTGGTTGATACCACTGAGGGCATGACAAGGCAAGAGCTGTGTTCTGTGCTGTCTGGTTGATGCCACTAAGGGCATGACAAGGCAAGAGCTGTGTTCTGTGCTGTCTGGTTGATGCCACTGAGGGCATGACAAGGCAAGAGCTGTGTTCTGTGCTGTCTGGTTGATGCCACTGAGGGCATGACAAGGCAAGAGCTGTGTTCTGTGCCTCCCTGGTTGATGCCACTGAGGGCATGACAAGGCAAGAGCTGTGTTCTGTGCCTCCCTGGTTGATGCCACTGAGGGCATGACAAGGCAAGAGCTGTATTCTGTGCCTCCCTGGTTGATACCACTGAGGGCATGACAAGGCAAGAGCTGTGTTCTGTGCCTCCCTGGTTGATACCACTGAGGGCATGACAAGGCAAGAGCTGTGTTCTGTGCCTCCCTGGTTGATGCCACTGAGGGCATGACAAGGCAAGAGCTGTGTTCTGTGCTGTCTGGTTGATACCACTGAGGGCATGACAAGGCAAGAGCTGTGTTCTGTGCCTCCCTGGTTGATACCACTGAGGGCATGACAAGGCAAGAGCTGTGTTCTGTGCCTCCCTGGTTGATGCCTTAGAGGGCATGACAAGGCAAGAGCTGTGTTCTGTGCCTCCCTGGTTGATGCCACTGAGGGCATGACAAGGCAAGAGCTGTGTTCTGTGCCTCCCTGGTTGATGCCACTGAGGGCATGACAAGGCAAGAGCTGTGTTCTGTGCCTCCCTGGTTGATGCCACTGAGGGCATGACAAGGCAAGAGCTGTGTTTTGTGCTGTCTGGTTGATGCCACTGAGGGCATAACAAGGCAAGAGCTGTGTTCTGTGCTGTCTGGTTGATGCCACTGAGGGCATGACAAGGCAAGAGCTGTGTTCTGTGCCTCCCTGGTTGATACCACTGAGGGCATGACAAGGCAAGAGCTGTGTTCTGTGCCTCCCTGGTTGATGCCACTGAGGGCATGACAAGGCGAGAGCTGTGTTCTGTGCCTCCCTGGTTGATACCACTGAGGGCATGACAATGCAAGAGCTGTGTTCTGTGCCTCCCTGGTTGATGCCACTGAGGGCATGACAATGCAAGAGCTGTGTTCTGTGCCTCCCTGGTTGATGCCACTGAGGGCATGACAAGGCAAGAGCTGTATTCTGTGCCTCCCTGGTTGATGCCACTGAGGGCATAACAAGGCAAGAGCTGTGTTCTGTGCTGTCTGGTTGATACCACTGAGGGCATGACAATGCAAGAGCTGTGTTCTGTGCCTCCCTGGTTGATGCCACTGAGGGCATTACAAGGCAAGAGCTGTGTTCTGTGCTGTCTGGTTGATGCCACTGAGGGCATGACAAGGCAAGAGCTGTGTTCTGTGCCTCCCTGGTTGATACCACTGAGGGCATGACAAGGCAAGAGCCGTGTTCTGTGCTGTCTGGTTGATGCCACTGAGGGCATGACAAGGCAAGAGCTGTGTTCTGTGCCTCCCTGGTTGATGCCACTGAGGGCATGACAAGGCAAGAGCTGTGTTCTGTGCTGTCTGGTTGATGCCACTGAGGGCATGACAAGGCAAGAGCTGTGTTCTGTGCCTCCCTGGTTGATGCCACTGAGGGCATGACAAGGCAAGAGCTGTGTTCTGTGCTGTCTGGTTGATACCACTGAGGGCATGACAAGGCAAGAGCTGTGTTCTGTGCGGTCTGGTTGATGCCACTGAGGGCATGACAAGGCAAGAGCTGTGTTCTGTGCTGTCTGGTTGATGCCACTGAGGGCATGACAAGGCAAGAGCTGTGTTCTGTGCCTCCCTGGTTGATGCCACTGAGGGCATGACAATGCAAGAGCTGTGTTCTGTGCCTCCCTGGTTGATGCCACTGAGGGCATGACAAGGCAAGAGCTGTGTTCTGTGCTGTCTGGTTGATGCCACTGAGGGCATGACAAGGCAAGAGCTGTATTCTGTGCCTCCCTGGTTGATACCACTGAGGGCATGACAAGGCAAGAGCTGTGTTCTGTGCTGTCTGGTTGATGCCACTGAGGGCATGACAAGGCAAGAGCTGTGTTCTGTAACTCCCTGGTTGATGCCACTGAGGGCATGACAAGGCAAGAGCTGTATTCTGTGCCTCCCTGGTTGATACCACTGAGGGCATGACAAGGCGAGAGCTGTGTTCTGTGCCTCCCTGGTTGATACCACTGAGGGCATGACAAGTCTAGAGCTGTGTTCTGTGCTGTCTGGTTGATACCACTGAGGGCATGACAAGGCAAGAGCTGTGTTCTGTGCTGTCTGGTTGATACCACTAAGGGCATGACAAGGCAAGAGCTGTGTTCTGTGCTGTCTGGTTAACGCCACTGAGGGCATGACAAGGCGAGAGCCGTGTATTGTGCTGTCTGGTTGATACCACTGAGGGCATGACAAGGCAAGAGCTGTGTTCTGTGCTGTCTGGTTGATGCCACTGAGGGCATGACAAGGCAAGAGCTGTGTTCTGTGCTGTCTGGTTGATGCCACTGAGGGCATGACAAGGCGAGAGCTGTGTTCTGTGCCTCCCTGGTTGATGCCACTGAGGGCATGACAAGGCAAGAGCTGTGTTCTGTGCCTCCCTGGTTGATGCCACTGAGGGCATGACAAGGCAAGAGCTGTGTTCTGTGCCTCCCTGGTTGATGCCACTGAGGGCATGACAAGGCGAGAGCTGTGTTCTGTGCCTCCCTGGTTGATGCCACTGAGGGCATGACAATGCAAGAGCTGTGTTCTGTGCCTCCCTGGTTGATGCCACTGAGGGCATGACAAGGCAAGAGCTGTATTCTGTGCTGTCTGGTTGATGCCACTGAGGGCATGACAAGGCGAGAGCTGTGTTCTGTGCTGTCTGGTTGATGCCACTGAGGGCATGACAAGGCAAGAGCTGTGTTCTGTGCTGTCTGGTTGATGCCACTGAGGGCATGGCAAGGCAAGAGCTGTGTTCTGTGCCTCCCTGGTTGATGCCACTGAGGGCATGACAAGGCAAGAGCTGTGTTCTGTGCCTCCCTGGTTGATACCACTGAGGGCATGACGAGGCAAGAGCTGTGTTCTGTGCCTCCCTGGTTGATACCACTGAGGGCATGACGAGGCAAGAGCTGTGTTCTGTGCCTCCCTGGTTGATGCCACTGAGGGCATGACAAGGCAAGAGCTGTGTTCTGTGCTGTCTGGTTGATACCACTGAGGGCATGACAATGCAAGAGCTGTGTTCTGTGCCTCCCTGGTTGATGCCACTGAGGGCATGACAAGGCAAGAGCTGTGTTCTGTGCCTCCCTGGTTGATGCCACTGAGGGCATGACAAGGCAAGAGCTGTGTTCTGTGCCTCCCTGGTTGATGCCACTGTGGGCATGACAAGGCGAGAGCTGTGTTCTGTGCCGTCTGGTTGATGCCACGGAGGGCATGACAAGGCAAGAGCTGTGTTCTGTGCCTCCCTGGTTGTTGCCACTGAGCGCATGACAAGGCAAGAGCTGTGTTCTGTGCCTCCCTGGTTGATACCACTGAGGGCATGACAATGCAAGAGCTGTGTTCTGTGCCTCCCTGGTTGATGCCACTGTGGGCATGACAAGGCGAGAGCTGTGTTCTGTGCTGTCTGGTTGATGCCACTGAGGGCATGACAAGGCAAGAGCTGTGTTCTGTGCCTCCCTGGTTGATGCCACTGAGGGCATGACAATGCAAGAGCTGTGTTCTGTGCCTCCCTGGTTGATGCCACTGTGGGCATGACAAGGCGAGAGCTGTGTTCTGTGCTGTCTGGTTGATGCCACTGAGGGCATGACAAGGCAAGAGCTGTGTTCTGTGCCTCCCTGGTTGTTGCCACTGAGGGCATGACAAGGCAAGAGCTGTGTTCTGTGCCTCCCTGGTTGATACCACTGAGGGCATGACAATGCAAGAGCTGTGTTCTGTGCCTCCCTGGTTGATGCCACTGAGGGCATGACAAGGCAAGAGCTGTATTCTGTGCTGTCTGGTTGATGCCACTGAGGGCATGACAAGGCGAGAGCTGTGTTCTGTGCCTCCCTGGTTGATACCACTGAGGGCATGACAAGGCAAGAGCTGTGTTCTGTGCTGTCTGGTTGATGCCACTGAGGGCATGACAAGGCAAGAGCTGTGTTCTGTGCCTCCCTGGTTGATGCCACTGAGGGCATGACAAGGCAAGAGCTGTGTTCTGTGCTGTCTGGTTGTTGCCACTGAGGGCATGACAAGGCAAGAGCTGTGTTCTGTGCCTCCCTGGTTGATGCCACTGAGGGCATGACAAGGCAAGAGCTGTGTTCTGTGCTGTCTGGTTGATGCCACTGAGGGCATGACAAGGCAAGAGCTGTGTTCTGTGCTGTCTGGTTGATGCCACTGAGGGCATGACAAGGCAAGAGCTGTGTTCTGTGCTGTCAGGTTGATGCCACTAATGGCATGACAAGGCAAGAGCTGTATTCTGTGCTGTCTGGTTGATGCCACTGAGGGCATGACAAGTCTAGAGCTGTGTTCTGTGCCTCCCTGGTTGATGCCTTAGAGGGCATGACAAGGCAAGAGCTGTGTTCTGTGCCTCCCTGGTTGATACCACTGAGGGCATGACAAGTCTAGAGCTGTGTTCTGTGCCTCCCTGGTTGATGCCACTGAGGGCATGACAAGGCAAGAGCTGTGTTCTGTGCCTCCCTGGTTGATGCCACTGAGGGCATGACAAGTCTAGAGCTGTGTTCTGTGCCTCCCTGGTTGATGCCTTAGAGGGCATGACAAGGCAAGAGCTGTGTTCTGTGCCTCCCTGGTTGATGCCACTGAGGGCATGACAAGGCAAGAGCTGTGTTCTGTGCTGTCTGGTTGATGCCACTGAGGGCATGACAAGGCAAGAGCTGTGTTCTGTGCCTCCCTGGTTGATACCACTGAGGGCATGACAAGGCAAGAGCTGTGTTCTGTGCTGTCTGGTTGATGCCACTGAGGGCATGACAAGGCAAGAGCTGTGTTCTGTGCTGTCTGGTTGATGCCACTGAGGGCATGACAAGTCTAGAGCTGTGTTCTGTGCCTCCCTGGTTGATGCCTTAGAGGGCATGACAAGGCAAGAGCTGTGTTCTGTGCCTCCCTGGTTGATACCACTGAGGGCATGACAAGGCAAGAGCTGTGTTCTGTGCCTCCCTGGTTGATACCACTGAGGGCATGACAAGGCAAGAGCTGTGTTCTGTGCCGTCTGGTTGATACCACTGAGGGCATGACAAGGCAAGAGCTGTGTTCTGTGCCTCCCTGGTTGATGCCACTGAGGGCATGACAAGGCAAGAGCTGTGTTCTGTGCTGTCTGGTTGATGCCACTGAGGGCATGACAAGGCAAGAGCTGTGTTTTGTGCTGTCTGGTTGATGCCACTGAGGGCATGACAAGGCAAGAGCTGTGTTCTGTGCCTCCCTGGTTGATGCCACTGAGGGCATGACAAGGCAAGAGCTGTATTCTGTGCTGTCTGGTTGATGCCACTGAGGGCATGACAAGGCAAGAGCTGTATTCTGTGCTGTCTGGTTGATGCCACTGAGGGCATGACAAGGCAAGAGCTGTGTTCTGTGCTGTCAGGTTGATGCCACTAAGGGCATGACAAGGCAAGAGCTGTATTCTGTGCTGTCTGGTTGATGCCACTGAGGGCATGACAAGGCGAGAGCTGTATTCTGTGCTGTCTGGTTGATGCCACTGAGTGCATGACAAGGCGAGAGCTGTGTTCTGTGCTGTCTGGTTGATGCCACTGAGGGCATGACAAGGCAAGAGCTGTGTATTGTGTCGTCTGGTTGATGCCACTGAGGGCATGACAAGGCAAGAGCTGTGTTCTGTGCTGTCAGGTTGATGCCACTAAGGGCATGACAAGGCAAGAGCTGTGTTCTGTGCCTTCCCGGTTGATGCCACTGAGGGCATGACAAGGCAAGAGCTGTGTATTGTGTCGTCTGGTTGATGCCACTGAGGGCATGACAAGGCAAGAGCTGTGTTCTGTGCTGTCTGGTTGATGCCACTGAGGGCATGACAAGGCAAGAGCTGTGTTCTGTGCTGTCTGGTTGATACCACTGAGGGCATGACAAGGTAAGAGCTGTGTTCTGTGCTGTCTGGTTGATGTCACTGAGGGCATGACAAGGCAAGAGCTGTGTATTGTGTCGTCTGGTTGATGCCACTGAGGGCATGACAAGGCAAAAGCCGTGTTTTTTGCTGTCTGGTTGATGCCACTGAGGGCATGACAAGGCAAGAGCTGTGTTCTGTGCTGTCTGGTTGATGCCACTGAGGGCATGACAAGGCAAGAGCTGTGTTCTGTGCCTCCCTGGTTGATACCACTGAGGGCATGACAAGGCAAGAGCTGTGTTCTGTGCTGTCTGGTTGATGCCACTGAGGGCATGACAAGGCAAGAGCTGTGTTCTGTGCTGTCGGGTTGATGCCACTGAGGGCATGACAAGGCAAGAGCTGTGTTCTGTGCTGTCTGGTTGATGCCACTGAGGGCATGACAAGGCAAGAGCTGTGTTCTGTGCTGTCTGGTTGATACCACTGAGGGCATGACAAGGCAAGAGCTGTATTCTGTGCCTCCCTGGTTGATGCCACTGAGGGCATGAAAGGCAAGAGCTGTGTTCTGTGCTGTCTGGTTGATGCCACTGAGGGCATGACAAGGCAAGAGCTGTATTCTGTGCTGTCTGGTTGTTGCCACTGAGGGCATGACAAGGCAAGAGCTGTGTTTTGTGCTGTCTGGTTGATGCCACTGAGGGCATGACAAGGCAAGAGCTGTATTCTGTGCTGTCTGGTTGATGCCACTGAGGGCATGACAAGGCAAGAGCTGTGTTCTGTGCTGTCTGGTTGATGCCACTGAGGGCATGACAAGGCAAGAGCTGTGTTCTGTGCTGTCTGGTTGATGCCACTGAGGGCATGACAAGGCAAGAGCTGTGTTCTGTGCTGTCTGGTTGATGCCACTGAGGGCATGACAAGGCAAGAGCTGTATTCTGTGCTGTCTGGTTGATGCCACTGAGGGCATGACAAGGCAAGAGCTGTGTTCTGTGCTGTCTGGTTGATGCCACTGAGGGCATGACAAGGCAAGAGCTGTGTTCTGTGCTGTCTGGTTGATGCCACTGAGGGCATGAAAGGCAAGAGCTGTGTTCTGTGCCTTCCCGGTTGATGCCACTGAGGGCATGACAAGGCAAGAGCTGTGTTCTGTGCTGTCAGGTTGATGCCACTAAGGGCATGACAATGCAAGAGCTGTGTTCTGTGCCTTCCCGGTTGATGCCACTGAGGGCATGACAAGGCAAGAGCTGTGTTCTGTGCTGTCTGGTTGATACCACTGAGGGCATGACAAGGCAAGAGCTGTGTTCTGTGCTGTCTGGTTGATGCCACTGAGGGCATGACAAGGCAAGAGCTGTGTTCTGTGCCTTCCCGGTTGATGCCACTGAGGGCATGACAAGGCAAGAGCTGTGTTCTGTGCTGTCAGGTTGATGCCACTAAGGGCATGACAAGGCAAGAGCTGTGTTCTGTGCCTTCCCGGTTGATGCCACTGAGGGCATGACAAGGCAAGAGCTGTGTATTGTGTCGTCTGGTTGATGCCACTGAGGGCATGACAAGGCAAGAGTTGTGTTCTGTGCTGTCTGGTTGATGCCACTGAGGGCATGACAAGGCAAGAGCTGTGTTCTGAGCTGTCTGGTTGATGCCACTGAGGGCATGACAAGGCAAGAGCTGTGTTCTGTGCTGTCTGGTTGATGCCACTGAGGGCATGACAAGGCAAGAGCTGTGTATTGTGTCGTCTGGTTGATGCCACTGAGGGCATGACAGTGCAAGAGCTGTGTTCTGTGCTGTCTGGTTAACGCCACTGAGGGCATGACAAGGCGAGAGCCGTGTATTGTGCTGTCTTGTTGATGCCACTGAGGGCATGACAAGGCAAGAGCTGTGTTCTGTGCTGTCTGGTTGATACCACTGAGGGCATGACAAGGCAAGAGCTGTGTTCTGTGCTGTCTGGTTGATGCCACTGAGGGCATGACAAGGCAAGAGCTGTGTTCTGTGCTGTCAGGTTGATGCCACTAAGGGCATGACAAGGCAAGAGCTGTGTTCTGTGCCTTCCCGGTTGATGCCACTGAGGGCATGACAAGGCAAGAGCTGTGTATTGTGTCGTCTGGTTGATGCCACTGAGGGCATGACAAGGCAAGAGTTGTGTTCTGTGCTGTCTGGTTGATGCCACTGAGGGCATGACAAGGCAAGAGCTGTGTTCTGTGCTGTCTGGTTGATGCCACTGAGGGCATGACAAGGCAAGAGCTGTGTTCTGTGCTGTCTGGTTGATGCCACTGAGGGCATGACAAGGCAAGAGCTGTGTATTGTGTCGTCTGGTTGATGCCACTGAGGGCATGACAGTGCAAGAGCTGTGTTCTGTGCTGTCTGGTTAACGCCACTGAGGGCATGACAAGGCGAGAGCCGTGTATTGTGCTGTCTGGTTGATGCCACTGAGAGCATGACAAGGCAAGAGCTGTGTTCTGTGCTGTCTGGTTGATACCACTGAGGGCATGACAAGGCAAGAGCTGTGTTCTGTGCTGTCTGGTTGATGCCACTGAGGGCATGACAAGGCAAGAGCTGTGTTCTGTGCTGTCTGGTTGATGCCACTGAGGGCATGACAAGGCAAGAGCTGTTTTCTGAGCTGTCTGGTTGATGCCACTGAGGGCATGACAAGGCAAGAGCAGTGTTCTGTGCTGTCAGGTTGATGCCACTGAGGGCATGACAAGGCAAGAGCTGTATTCTGTGCTGTCTGGGTAACGCCACTGAGGGCATGACAAGGCAAGAGCTGTGTTCTGTGCTGTCTGATTGATGCCACTGAGGGCATGACAATGCAAGAGCAGTGTTCTGTGCTGTCTGGTTGATGCCACTGAGGGCATGACAAGGCAAGAGCTGTATTCTGTGCTGTCTGGGTAACGCCACTGAGGGCATGACAAGGCAAGTGCTGTGTTCTGTGCTGTCTGGTTGATGCCACTGAGGGCATGACAAGGCAAGAGCTGTTTTCTGAGCTGTCTGGTTGATGCCACTGAGGGCATGACAAGGCAAGAGCAGTGTTCTGTGCTGTCAGGTTGATGCCACTGAGGGCATGACAAGGCAAGAGCTGTGTTCTGTGCTGTCTGGTTGATGCCACCGAGGGCATGAAAAGGCAAGAGCTGTGTTCTGTGCTGTCTGGTTGATGCCACTGAGGGCATGACGAGGCAAGAGCTGTGTTCTGTGCTGTCTGGTTGATGCCACTGAGGGCATGACAAGGGAAGAGCTGTGTTCTGTGCAGTCTGGTTGATGTCACTGAGGGCATGACAAGGCAAGGGGCTGTGATCTGTGCTGTCTGGTTGATGCCACTGAGGGCATGACAAGGCAAGAGCTGTGTTCTGTGCTGTCTGGTTGATGCCACTGAGGGCATGACAAGGCAAGAGCTGTGTTCTGTGCTATCTGGTTGATGCCACTGAGGGCATGACAAGGCAAGAGCTGTGTTCTGTGCTGTCTGGTTGATGCCACTGAGGGCAAGACAAGGCAAGAGCTGTGTTCTGTGCTGTCTGGTTGATGCCAATGAGGGCATGACAAGGCAAGAGCTGTGTATTGTGTCGTCTGGTTGATGCCTTAGAGGGCATGACAAAGCAAGAGCTGTGTATTGTGTCGTCTGGTTGATGTCACTGAGGGCATGACAAGGCGAAAGCCGTGTTTTGTGCTGTCTGGTTGATGCCCCTGAGGGCATGACAAGGCAAGAGCTGTGTTCTGTGCTGTCTGGTTGATGCCACTGAGGGCATGTCAAGGCAAGAGCTGTGTATTGTGTCGTCTGGTTGATGCCACTAAGGACATGACAAGGCGAAAGCCGTGTTTTGTGCTGTCTGGTTGATGCCACTAAAGGCATGACAAGGCGAGAGCTGTGTATTGTGTCGTCTGGTTGATGCCACTGAGGGCATGACAAGTCGAAAGCCATGTTTTGTGCTGTCTGGTTGATGCCACTTAAGGCATGACAAGGCAAGAGCTGTGTTCTGTGCTGTCTGGTTGATGCCACTGAGGGCATGACAGGGCAAGAGCTGTGTTCTGTGCTGTCTGGTTGATGCCACTGAGGGCATGACAAGGCAAGAGCTGTGTATTGTGTCGTCTGGTTGATGCCACTGAGGGCATGACAAGGCAAGAGCTGTGTATTGTGTCGTCTGGTTGATACCACTGAGGACATGACAAGGCAAGAGCTGTGTTTTGTGCTGTCTGGTTGATGCCACTGAGGGCAGGACAAGGCAAGAGCTGTGTCTTGTGCTGTCTGGTTGATGCCACTGAGGGCATGACAAGGCAAGAGCTGTGTTCTGTGCAGTCTGGTTGATGCCACTGAGGGCATGACAAGGCAAGAGCTGTGTATTGAGTCATCTGGTTGATGCCACTGAGGGCATGACAAGGCGAGAGCTGTGTTTTGTGCTGTCTGGTTGATGCCACTGAGGGCATGACAAGGCAAGAGCTGTGTTTTGTGTCGTCTGGTTGATACCACTGAGGATATGACGAGGCAAGAGCTGTGTTTTGTGCTGTCTAGTTGATGCCACTGAGGGCATGACAAGGCAAGAGCTGTGTTCTGTGCTGTCTGGTTGATGCCACTGAGGGCATGACAAGGCAAGAGCTGTGTATTGTGTCGTCTGGTTAACGCCACCGAATCATGACAAGGCAAGAGCTGTGTTCTGTGCTGTCTGGTTGATGCCACTAAAAGCATGACAAGGCAAGAGCCGTGATCTGTGCTGTCTGGTTGATGCCACTGAGGGCATGACAAGGCAAGAGCTGTGTTCTGTGCTGTCTGGTTGATGCCACTGAGGGCATGACAAGGCAAGAGCTGTGTTCTGTGCTGTCAGGTTGATGCCACTGGGGGCATGACTAGGCAAGAGCTGTGTTCTGTGCTGTCAGGTTGATGCCACTGAGGGCATGACTAGGCGAGAGCTGTGTTCTGTGCTGTCTGGTTGATGCCACTGAGGGCATGACAAGGCAAGACCCGTATTCTGTGCTGTCTGGTTGATGCCACTGAGAGCATGACAAGGCAAGAGCTGTGTTCTGTGCTGTCTGGTTGATGCCACTGAGGGCATGACAAGGCAAGAGCTGTGTTCTGTGCTGTCTGGTTGATGCCACTGAGGGCATGACAAGGCAACAGCTGTGTTCTGTGCTTCCCGGTTGATGCCACTGAGGGCATGACAAGGCAAGAGCTGTGTTTTGTGCTGTCTGGTTGTTGCCACTAAGGGCATGACAAGGCAAGAGCCGTGTATTGTGCTGTCTGGTTGATGCCACTGAGGGCATGACAAGGCAAGAGCTGTGTTCTGTGCTGTCTGGTTGATGCCACTGAGGGCATGACAAGGCAAGAGCTGTGTTCTGTGCTGTCTGGTTGATGCCACTGAGGGCATGACAAGGCAAGAGCCGTGTATTGTGCTGTCTGGTTGATGCCACTGAGGGCATGACAAGGCAAGAGCTGTGTTTTGTGCTGTCTGGTTGTTGCCACTGAGGGCATGACAAGGCAAGAGCTGTGATTTGTGTCGTCTGGTTGTTGCAACTGAGGGCATGACAAGGCAATAGCTGTTTTTTGTGTCGTCAGGTTGATGCCACTGAGGGCATGAATTGGCAACGACCCGTCTTTGTGCCGTCAAGTTGTTGCCACTAAGGGCATGACAAGGCGAGAGCTGTGTTCTGTGCTGTCTGGTTGATGCCACTGAGGGCATGACAAGGCAAGAGCTGTGTTTTGTGCCGTCGGGTTGTTGCCACTGAGGGCATGACAAGGCAAGAGCTGTGTTTTGTGCCGTCGGGTTGTTGCCACTAAGGGCATGACAAGGCAAGAGCTGTGTTCTGTGCCGTCGGGTTGTTGCCACTAAGGGCATGACAAGGCAAGAGCTGTGTTTTGTGTCGTCAGGTTTATGCCACTGAGAGCATGACAAGGCGAGAGCTGTGTTTTGTGCCGTCGGGTTGTTGCCACTAAGGGCATGACAAGGCAAGAGCTGTCTTTTGTGCCGTCGAGTTGTTGCCACTGAAGGCATGACAAGGCAAGAGCTGTGTTCTGTGCCGTCGGGTTGTTGCCACTAAGGGCATGACAAGGCAAGAGCTGTGTTCTGTGCCGTCGTGTTGTTGCAACTGAGGGCATGACAAAGCAAAAGCTGTGTTTTGTGCCGTTGGGCTGTTGCCACTAAGGGCATGACAAGGCAAGAGCTGTGTTCTGTGCCGTCGGGTTGTTGCCACTAAGGGCATGACAAGGCAAGAGCTGTGTTCTGTGCCGTCTAGTTGATGCCACTGAAGGCATGACAAGGCAAGAGCTGTGTTCTGTGCTGTCTGGTTGATGCCACTGAGGGCATGACAAGGCAAGAGCTGTGTTCTGTGCTGTCTGGTTGATGCCACTAAGGGCATGACAAGGCAAGAGCTGTGTTCTGTGCTGTCTGGTTGATGCCACTGAGGGCATGACAAGGCAAGAGCTGTGTTCTGTGCTGTCGGGTTGATGCCACTGAGGGCATGACAAGGCAAGAGCTGTGTTCTGTGCTGTCTGGTTGATGCCACTGAGGGCATGACAAGGCAAGAGCTGTGTTCTGTGCTGTCTGGTTGATGCCACTGAGGGCATGACAAGGCAAGAGCTGTGTTCTGTGCTGTCTGGTTGATGCCACTGAGGGCATGACAAGGCGAGAGCTGTGTTCTGTGCTGTCTGGTTGATGCCACTGAGGGCATGACAAGGCAGGAGCTGTGTTCTGTGCTGTCTGGTCGATGCCACTGAGGGCATGACAAGGCAAGAGCTGTGTTCTGTGCTGTCTGGTTGATGCCACTGAGGGCATGACAAGGCAAGAGCTGTGTTCTG
The DNA here is from genome assembly GCA_964007535.1 of Brachyptera risi. Classification (NCBI taxonomy): domain Eukaryota; kingdom Metazoa; phylum Arthropoda; class Insecta; order Plecoptera; family Taeniopterygidae; genus Brachyptera; species Brachyptera risi. Next base: position 6,640,596 of record OZ023336.1, on the reverse strand, counting down.
TGCTGTCTGGTTGTTGCCACTAGGGCATGACAAGGCGAGAGCCGTGTATTGTGTCGTCTGGATGATGCCACTGAGGGCATGACAAGGCAAGAGCTGTGTTCTGTGCTGTCAGGTTGATGCCACTGAGGGCAAGACAAGGCAAGAGCTGTGTTCTGTGCTGTCTGGTTGATGCCAATGAGGGCATGACAAGGCAAGAGCTGTGTATTGTGTCGTCTGGTTGATGCCTTAGAGGGCATGTCAAGGCAAGAGCTGTGTATTGTGTCGTCTGGTTGATGTCACTGAGGGCATGACAAGGCGAAAGCCGAGTTTTGTGCTGTCTTGTTGATGCCACTGAGGGCATGACAAGGCTAGAGCTGTGTTCTGTGCTGTCTGGTTGATGCCACTGAGGGCATGACAAGGCAAGAGCTGTGTATTGTGTCGTCTGGTTGATGCCACTAAGGGCATGACAAGGCGAAAGCCGTGTTTTGTGCTGTCTGGTTGATGCCACTAGAGGCATGACAAGGCAAGAGCTGTGTATTGTGTCGTCTGGTTGATGTTACTAAGGGCATGACAAGTCGAAAGCCGTGTTTTGTGCTGTCTGGTTGATGCCACTAAAGGCATGACAAGGCAAGAGCTGTGTTCTGTGCTGTCTGGTTGATGCCACTGAGGGCATGACAGGGCAAGAGCTGTGTTCTGTGCTGTCTGGTTGATGCCACTGAGGGCATGACAAGGCAAGAGCTGTGTATTGTGTCGTCTGGTTGATGCCACTGAGGGCATGACAAGGCAAGAGCTGTGTATTGTGTCGTCTGGTTGATACCACTGAGGACATGACAAGGCAAGAGCTGTGTTTTGTGCTGTCTGGTTGATGCCACTGAGGGCAGGACAAGGCAAGAGCTGTGTCTTGTGCTGTCTGGTTGATGCCACTGAGGGTATGACAAGGCAAGAGCTGTGTTCTGTGCAGTCTGGTTGATGCCACTGAGGGCATGACAAGGCAAGAGCTGTGTATTGTGTCATCTGGTTGATGCCACTGAGGGCATGACAAGGCAAGAGCTGTGTTTTGTGCTGTCTGGTTGATGCCACTGAGGGCATGACAAGGCAAGAGCTGTGTTTTGTGTCGTCTGGTTGATACCACTTAGGATATGACGAGGCAAGAGCTGTGTTTTGTGCTGTCTAGTTGGTGCCACTGAGGGCATGACAAGGCAAGAGCTGTGTTCTGTGCTGTCTGGTTGATGCCACTGAGGGCATGACAAGGCAAGAGCTGTGTTCTCTGCTGTCTGGTTGATGCCACTGAGGGCATGACAAGGCGAGAGCCGTGTATTGTGTCGTCTGGTTGATGCCACTGAGGGCATGACAAGGCAAGAGCTGTGTTCTGTGCTGTCTGGTTAACGCCACTGAGGGCATGACAAGGCAAGAGCTGTGTCTAATGTCATCTGGTTGATGCCACTGAGGGCATGACAGTGCAAGAGCTGTGTATTGTGTCGTCTGGTTGATGCCACTGAGGGCATGACAAGGCAAAAGCCGTGTTTTTTGCTGTCTGGTTGATGCCACTGAGGGCATGACAAGGCAAGAGCTGTGTTCTGTGCTGTCTGGTTGATGCCACTGAGGGCATGACAAGGCAAGAGCTGTGTTCTGTGCCGTCTGGTTGATACCACTGAGGGCATGACAAGGCAAGAGCTGTGTTCTGTGCCGTCTGGTTGATGCCACTGAGGGCATGACAAGGCAAGAGCTGTGTTCTGTGCCTTCCCGGTTGATGCCACTGAGGGCATGACAAGGCAAGAGCTGTGTATTGTGTCGTCTGGTTGATGCCACTAAGGGCATGACAAGGCAAGAGCTGTGTTCTGTGCTGTCTGGTTAACGCCACTGAGGGCATGACAAGGCAAGAGCTGTGTTCTGTGCTGTCTGATTGATGCCACTGAGGGCATGACAATGCAAGAGCAGTGTTCTGTGCTGTCTGGTTGATGCCACTGAGGGCACGACAAGGCAAGAGCTGTATTCTGTGCTGTCTGGGTAACGCCACTGAGGGCATGACAAGGCAAGTGCTGTGTTCTGTGCTGTCTGGTTGATGCCACTGAGGGCATGACAAGGCAAGAGCTGTTTTCTGAGCTGTCTGGTTGATGCCACTGAGGGCATGACAAGGCAAGAGCAGTGTTCTGTGCTGTCAGGTTGATGCCACTGAGGGCATGACAATGCAAGAGCTGTGTTCTGTGCCTTCTGGTTGATGCCACTGAGGGCATGAAAAGGCAAGAGCTGTGTTCTGTGCTGTCTGGTTGATGCCACTGAGGGCATGACGAGGCAAGAGCTGTGTTCTGTGCTGTCTGGTTGATGCCACTGAGGGCATGACAAGGGAAGAGCTGTGTTCTGTGCAGTCTGGTTGATGTCACTGAGGGCATGACAAGGCAAGGGGCTGTGATCTGTGCTGTCTGGTTGATGCCACTGAGGGCATGACAAGGCAAGAGCTGTGTTCTGTGCTGTCTGGTTGATGCCACTGAGGGCATGACAAGGCAAGAGCTGTGTTCTGTGCTATCTGGTTGATGCCACTGAGGGCATGACAAGGCAAGAGCTGTGTTCTGTGCTGTCTGGTTGATGCCACTGAGGGCAAGACAAGGCAAGAGCTGTGTTCTGTGCTGTCTGGTTGATGCCAATGAGGGCATGACAAGGCAAGAGCTGTGTATTGTGTCGTCTGGTTGATGCCTTAGAGGGCATGACAAAGCAAGAGCTGTGTATTGTGTCGTCTGGTTGATGTCACTGAGGGCATGACAAGGCGAAAGCCGTGTTTTGTGCTGTCTGGTTGATGCCACTGAGGGCATGACAAGGCAAGAGCTGTGTTCTGTGCTGTCTGGTTGATGCCACTGAGGGCATGTCAAGGCAAGAGCTGTGTATTGTGTCGTCTGGTTGATGCCACTAAGGACATGACAAGGCGAAAGCCGTGTTTTGTGCTGTCTGGTTGATGCCACTAAAGGCATGACAAGGCAAGAGCTGTGTATTGTGTCGTCTGGTTGATGCCACTGAGGGCATGACAAGTCGAAAGCCATGTTTTGTGCTGTCTGGTTGATGCCACTGAGGGCATGACAAGGCAAGAGCTGTGTTCTGTGCTGTCTGGTTGATGCCACTGAGGGCATGACAGGGCAAGAGCTGTGTTCTGTGCTGTCTGGTTGATGCCACTGAGGGCATGACAAGGCAAGAGCTGTGTATTGTGTCGTCTGGTTGATGCCACTGAGGGCATGACAAGGCAAGAGCTGTGTATTGTGTCGTCTGGTTGATACCACTGAGGACATGACAAGGCAAGAGCTGTGTTTTGTGCTGTCTGGTTGATGCCACTGAGGGCAGGACAAGGCAAGAGCTGTGTCTTGTGCTGTCTGGTTGATGCCACTGAGGGCATGACAAGGCAAGAGCTGTGTTCTGTGCAGTCTGGTTGATGCCACTGAGGGCATGACAAGGCAAGAGCTGTGTATTGTGTCATCTGGTTGATGCCACTGAGGGCATGACAAGGCGAGAGCTGTGTTTTGTGCTGTCTGGTTGATGCCACTGAGGGCATGACAAGGCAAGAGCTGTGTTTTGTGTCGTCTGGTTGATACCACTGAGGATATGACGAGGCAAGAGCTGTGTTTTGTGCTGTCTGGTTGATGCCACTGAGGGCATGACAAGGGAAGAGCTGTGTTCTGTGCTGTCTGGTTGATGCCACTGAGGGTATGACAAGGCAAGAGCTGTGTTCTGTGCTGTCTGGTTGATGCCACTGAGGGCATGACAAGGCAAGAGCTGTGTTTTGTGCTGTCTGGTTGATGCCACTGAGGGCATGACAAGGCAAGAGCTGTGTTCTGTGCTGTCTGGTTGATGCCACTGAGGGCATGACAAGGCAAGAGCTGTGTTCTGTGCTGTCTGGTTGATGCCACTGAGGGCATGACAAGGCAAGAGCTGTGTATTGTGTCGTCTGGTTAACGCCACCGAATCATGACAAGGCAAGAGCTGTGTTCTGTGCTGTCTGGTTGATGCCACTAAAAGCATGACAAGGCAAGAGCCGTGATCTGTGCTGTCTGGTTGATGCCACTGAGGGCATGACAAGGCAAGAGCTGTGTTCTGTGCTGTCTGGTTGATGCCACTGAGGGCATGACAAGGCAAGAGCTGTGTTCTGTGCTGTCAGGTTGATGCCACTGAGGGCAAGACAAGGCAAGAGCTGTGTTCTGTGCTGTCTGGTTGATGCCAATGAGGGCATGACAAGGCAAGAGCTGTGTATTGTGTCGTCTGGTTGATGCCTTAGAGGGCATGTCAAGGCAAGAGCTGTGTATTGTGTCGTCTGGTTGATGTCACTGAGGGCATGACAAGGCGAAAGCCGAGTTCTGTGCTGTCTTGTTGATGCCACTGAGGGCATGACAAGGCTGGAGCTGTGTTCTGTGCTGTCTGGTTGATGCCACTGAGGGCATGACAAGGCAAGAGCTGTGTATTGTGTCGTCTGGTTGATGCCACTAAGGGCATGACAAGGCGAAAGCCGTGTTTTGTGCTGTCTGGTTGATGCCACTAGAGGCATGACAAGGCAAGAGCTGTGTATTGTGTCGTCTGGTTGATGTTACTAAGGGCATGACAAGTCGAAAGCCGTGTTTTGTGCTGTCTGGTTGATGCCACTAAAGGCATGACAAGGCAAGAGCTGTGTTCTGTGTGTCTGGTTGATGCCACTGAGGGCATGACAGGGCAAGAGCTGTGTTCTGTGCTGTCTGGTTGATGCCACTGAGGGCATGACAAGGCAAGAGCTGTGTATTGTGTCGTCTGGTTGATGCCACTGAGGGCATGACAAGGCAAGAGCTGTGTTTTGTGTCGTCTGGTTGATACCACTGAGGACATGACAAGGCAAGAGCTGTGTTTTGTGCTGTCTGGTTGGTGCCACTGAGGGCAGGACAAGGCAAGAGCTGTGTCTTGTGCTGTCTGGTTGATGCCACTGAGGGTATGACAAGGCAAGAGCTGTGTTCTGTGCAGTCTGGTTGATGCCACTGAGGGCATGACAAGGCAAGAGCTGTGTATTGTGTCATCTGGTTGATGCCACTGAGGGCATGACAAGGCAAGAGCTGTGTTTTGTGCTGTCTGGTTGATGCCACTGAGGGCATGACAAGGCAAGAGCTGTGTTTTGTGTCGTCTGGTTGATACCACTGAGGATATGACGAGGCAAGAGCTGTGTTTTGTGCTGTCTAGTTGATGCCACTGAGGGCATGACAAGGCAAGAGCTGTGTTCTGTGCTGTCTGGTTGATGCCACTGAGGGCATGACAAGGCAAGAGCTGTGTTCTCTGCTGTCTGGTTGATGCCACTGAGGGCATGACAAGGCGAGAGCCGTGTATTGTGTCGTCTGGTTGATGCCACTGAGGGCATGACAAGGCAAGAGCTGTGTTCTGTGCTGTCTGGTTAACGCCACTGAGGGCATGACAAGGCAAGAGCTGTGTCTAATGTCATCTGGTTGATGCCACTGAGGGCATGACAATGCAAGAGCTGTGTTCTGTGCCTCCCTGGTTGATGCCACTGAGGGCATGACAAGGCAAGAGCTGTATTCTGTGCTGTCTGGTTGTTGCCACTAAGGGCATAACAAGGCAAGAGCTGTGTTCTGTGCTGTCTGGTTGATGCCACTGAGGGCATGACAAGGCAAGAGCTGTGTTCTGTGCTGTCTGGTTGATGCCACTAAGGGCATGACAAGGCAAGAGCTGTGTTCTGTGCCGTCTAGTTGATGCCACTGAGGGCATGACAAGGCAAGAGCTGTGTTCTGTGCCGTCTGGTTGATGCCACTGAGGGCATGACAAGGCAAGAGCTGTGTTCTGTGCCTTCCCGGTTGATGCCACTGAGGGCATGACAAGGCAAGAGCTGTGTATTGTGTCGTCTGGTTGATGCCACTAAGGGCATGACAAGGCAAGAGCTGTGTTCTGTGCTGTCTGGTTAACGCCACTGAGGGCATGACAAGGCAAGAGCTGTGTTCTGTGCTGTCTGATTGATGCCACTGAGGGCATGACAATGCAAGAGCAGTGTTCTGTGCTGTCTGGTTGATGCCACTTAGGGCATGACAAGGCAGGAGCTGTATTCTGTGCTGTCTGGGTAACGCCACTGAGGGCATGACAAGGCAAGTGCTGTGTTCTGTGCTGTCTGGTTGATGCCACTGAGGGCATGACAAGGCAAGAGCTGTTTTCTGAGCTGTCTGGTTGATGCCACTGAGGGCATGACAAGGCAATAGCAGTGTTCTGTGCTGTCAGGTTGATGCCACTGAGGGCATGACAAGGCAAGAGCTGTGTTCTGTGCTGTCTGGTTGATGCCACTGAGGGCATGAAAAGGCAAGAGCTGTGTTCTGTGCTGTCTGGTTGATGCCACTGAGGGCATGACAAGGGAAGAGCTGTGTTCTGTGCAGTCTGGTTGATGTCACTGAGGTCATGACAAGGCGAGAGCTGTGTTCTGTGCTGTCTGGTTGATGGCACTGAGGGCATGACAAGGCAAGAGCTGTGTATTGTGTCGTCTGGTTGATGCCTTAGAGGCCATGACAAAGCAAGAGCTGTGTATTGTGTCGTCTGGTTGATGTCACTGAGGGCATGACAAGGCGAAAGCCGTGTTCTGTGCTGTCTGGGTAACGCCACTGAGGGCATGACAAGGCAAGAGCTGTATTCTGTGCTGTCTGGGTAACGCCACTGAGGGCATGACAAGGCAAGGGGCTGTGATCTGTGCTGTCTGGTTGATGCCACTGAGGGCATGACAAGGCAAGAGCTGTGTTCTGTGCTGTCTGGTTGATGCCACTGAGGGCATGACAAGGCAAGAGCTGTGTTCTGTGCTATCTGGTTGATGCCACTGAGGGCATGACAAGGCAAGAGCTGTGTTCTGTGCTGTCTGGTTGATGCCACTGAGGGCAAGACAAGGCAAGAGCTGTGTTCTGTGCTGTCTGGTTGATGCCAATGAGGGCATGACAAGGCAAGAGCTGTGTATTGTGTCGTCTGGTTGATGCCTTAGAGGGCATGACAAAGCAAGAGCTGTGTATTGTGTCGTCTGGTTGATGTCACTGAGGGCATGACAAGGCGAAAGCCGTGTTTTGTGCTGTCTGGTTGATGCCACTGAGGGCATGACAAGGCAAGAGCTGTGTTCTGTGCTGTCTGGTTGATGCCACTGAGGGCATGTCAAGGCAAGAGCTGTGTATTGTGTCGTCTGGTTGATGCCACTAAGGACATGACAAGGCGAAAGCCGTGTTTTGTGCTGTCTGGTTGATGCCACTAAAGGCATGACAAGGCAAGAGCTGTGTATTGTGTCGTCTGGTTGATGCCACTGAGGGCATGACAAGTCGAAAGCCATGTTTTGTGCTGTCTGGTTGATGCCACTTAAGGCATGACAAGGCAAGAGCTGTGTTCTGTGCTGTCTGGTTGATGCCACTGAGGGCATGACAGGGCAAGAGCTGTGTTCTGTGCTGTCTGGTTGATGCCACTGAGGGCATGACAAGGCAAGAGCTGTGTATTGTGTCGTCTGGTTGATGCCACTGAGGGCATGACAAGGCAAGAGCTGTGTATTGTGTCGTCTGGTTGATACCACTGAGGACATGACAAGGCAAGAGCTGTGTTTTGTGCTGTCTGGTTGATGCCACTGAGGGCAGGACAAGGCAAGAGCTGTGTCTTGTGCTGTCTGGTTGATGCCACTGAGGGCATGACAAGGCAAGAGCTGTGTTCTGTGCAGTCTGGTTGATGCCACTGAGGGCATGACAAGGCAAGAGCTGTGTATTGTGTCATCTGGTTGATGCCACTGAGGGCATGACAAGGCGAGAGCTGTGTTTTGTGCTGTCTGGTTGATGCCACTGAGGGCATGACAAGGCAAGAGCTGTGTTTTGTGTCGTCTGGTTGATACCACTGAGGATATGACGAGGCAAGAGCTGTGTTTTGTGCTGTCTAGTTGATGCCACTGAGGGCATGACAAGGCAAGAGCTGTGTTCTGTGCTGTCTGGTTGATGCCACTGAGGGCATGACAAGGCAAGAGCTGTGTATTGTGTCGTCTGGTTAACGCCACCGAATCATGACAAGGCAAGAGCTGTGTTCTGTGCTGTCTGGTTGATGCCACTAAAAGCATGACAAGGCAAGAGCCGTGATCTGTGCTGTCTGGTTGATGCCACTGAGGGCATGACAAGGCAAGAGCTGTGTTCTGTGCTGTCTGGTTGATGCCACTGAGGGCATGACAAGGCAAGAGCTGTGTTCTGTGCTGTCAGGTTGATGCCACTGGGGGCATGACTAGGCAAGAGCTGTGTTCTGTGCTGTCAGGTTGATGCCACTGAGGGCATGACTAGGCGAGAGCTGTGTTCTGTGCTGTCTGGTTGATGCCACTGAGGGCATGACAAGGCAAGAGCCGTGTTCTGTGCTGTCTGGTTGATGCCACTGAGAGCATGACAAGGCAAGAGCTGTGTTCTGTGCTGTCTGGTTGATGCCACTGAGGGCATGACAAGGCAAGAGCTGTGTTCTGTGCTGTCTGGTTGATGCCACTGAGGGCATGACAAGGCAACAGCTGTGTTCTGTGCTTCCCGGTTGATGCCACTGAGGGCATGACAAGGCAAGAGCTGTGTTTTGTGCTGTCTGGTTGTTGCCACTAAGGGCATGACAAGGCAAGAGCCGTGTATTGTGCTGTCTGGTTGATGCCACTGAGGGCATGACAAGGCAAGAGCTGTGTTCTGTGCTGTCTGGTTGATGCCACTGAGGGCATGACAAGGCAAGAGCTGTGTTCTGTGCTGTCTGGTTGATGCCACTGAGGGCATGACAAGGCAAGAGCCGTGTATTGTGCTGTCTGGTTGATGCCACTGATGGCATGACAAGGCAAGAGCTGTGTTTTGTGCTGTCTGGTTGTTGCCACTGAGGGCATGACAAGGCAAGAGCTGTGATTTGTGTCGTCTGGTTGTTGCAACTGAGGGCATGACAAGGCAATAGCTGTTTTTTGTGTCGTCAGGTTGATGCCACTGAGGGCATGAATTGGCAACGACCCGTCTTTGTGCCGTCGGGTTGTTGCCACTAAGGGCATGACAAGGCGAGAGCTGTGTTCTGTGCTGTCTGGTTGATGCCACTGAGGGCATGACAAGGCAAGAGCTGTGTTTTGTGCCGTCGGGTTGTTGCCACTGAGGGCATGACAAGGCAAGAGCTGTGTTTTGTGCCGTCGGGTTGTTGCCACTAAGGGCATGACAAGGCAAGAGCTGTGTTCTGTGCCGTCGGGTTGTTGCCACTAAGGGCATGACAAGGCAAGAGCTGTGTTTTGTGTCGTCAGGTTTATGCCACTGAGAGCATGACAAGGCGAGAGCTGTGTTTTGTGCCGTCGGGTTGTTGCCACTAAGGGCATGACAAGTCAAGAGCTGTCTTTTGTGCCGTCGAGTTGTTGCCACTAAGGGCATGACAAGGCAAGAGCTGTGTTCTGTGCCGTCGGGTTGTTGCCACTAAGGGCATGACAAGGCAAGAGCTGTGTTCTGTGCCGTCGGGTTGTTGCAACTGAGGGCATGACAAAGCAAAAGCTGTGTTTTGTGCCGTTGGGCTGTTGCCACTAAGGGCATGACAAGGCAAGAGCTGTGTTCTGTGCCGTCGGGTTGTTGCCACTAAGGGCATGACAAGGCAAGAGCTGTGTTCTGTGCCGTCTAGTTGATGCCACTGAAGGCATGAAAGGCATGAGCTGTGTTTTGTGCCGTCGGGTTGTTGCCATTGAGGGCATGACAAGGCAAGAGCTGTGTTTTGTGCCGTCGGGTTATGCCACTGAGGGCATGACAAGGCCAGAGCTGTGTTGTGCCGTCGGCTTATGCCACTGAGGGCATGACAAGGCAAAAGCTGTGTATTGTTTCGTCTGGTTGATGCAACTGAGGGTATGAAAGGCAAGAGCCAGTTTGTTACTTCGGGTTATGCCACGAAGGGCATGGCAAGGCTAGAGCCGTGGTTTCTGCCGTCGGGTTTGTGCCACTGAGAGCATGACAAGGCAAGAGCCGTGGTTTTTGCCGTCGGGTTTATGCCACGGGGGGCATGGCAAGGCTAGAGCCGTGTTTTGTGTCGCCGTGTTCACGCCAATGAGGGCATGACAAGGCAAGAGCTGTGTTTCGTGCTGTCGGGTTGATGCCACTGAGGGCATGACAAGGCGAGAGCTGTGTTTTGTGCCGTTGGGTTCATGCCACTGAGAGCATGACAAGGCAAGAGCTGTGTTCTGTGCTGTCTGGTTGATGCCACTGAGGGCATGACAAGGCAAGAGCTGTGTTCTGTGCTGTCTGGTTGATGCCACTGAGGGCATGACAAGGCAAGAGCCGTGTATTGTGCTGTCTGGTTGATGCCACTGATGGCATGACAAGGCAAGAGCTGTGTTTTGTGCTGTCTGGTTGTTGCCACTGAGGGCATGACAAGGCAAGAGCTGTGATTTGTGTCGTCTGGTTGTTGCAACTGAGGGCATGACAAGGCAATAGCTGTTTTTTGTGTCGTCAGGTTGATGCCACTGAGGGCATGAATTGGCAACGACCCGTCTTTGTGCCGTCGGGTTGTTGCCACTAAGGGCATGACAAGGCGAGAGCTGTGTTCTGTGCTGTCTGGTTGATGCCACTGAGGGCATGACAAGGCAAGAGCTGTGTTTTGTGCCGTCGGGTTGTTGCCACTGAGGGCATGACAAGGCAAGAGCTGTGTTTTGTGCCGTCGGGTTGTTGCCACTAAGGGCATGACAAGGCAAGAGCTGTGTTCTGTGCCGTCGGGTTGTTGCCACTAAGGGCATGACAAGGCAAGAGCTGTGTTTTGTGTCGTCAGGTTTATGCCACTGAGAGCATGACAAGGCGAGAGCTGTGTTTTGTGCCGTCGGGTTGTTGCCACTAAGGGCATGACAAGTCAAGAGCTGTCTTTTGTGCCGTCGAGTTGTTGCCACTAAGGGCATGACAAGGCAAGAGCTGTGTTCTGTGCCGTCGGGTTGTTGCCACTAAGGGCATGACAAGGCAAGAGCTGTGTTCTGTGCCGTCGGGTTGTTGCAACTGAGGGCATGACAAAGCAAAAGCTGTGTTTTGTGCCGTTGGGCTGTTGCCACTAAGGGCATGACAAGGCAAGAGCTGTGTTCTGTGCCGTCGGGTTGTTGCCACTAAGGGCATGACAAGGCAAGAGCTGTGTTCTGTGCCGTCTAGTTGATGCCACTGAAGGCATGAAAGGCATGAGCTGTGTTTTGTGCCGTCGGGTTGTTGCCATTGAGGGCATGACAAGGCAAGAGCTGTGTTTTGTGCCGTCGGGTTATGCCACTGAGGGCATGACAAGGCCAGAGCTGTGTTGTGCCGTCGGCTTATGCCACTGAGGGCATGACAAGGCAAAAGCTGTGTATTGTTTCGTCTGGTTGATGCAACTGAGGGTATGAAAGGCAAGAGCCAGTTTGTTACTTCGGGTTATGCCACGAAGGGCATGGCAAGGCTAGAGCCGTGGTTTCTGCCGTCGGGTTTGTGCCACTGAGAGCATGACAAGGCAAGAGCCGTGGTTTTTGCCGTCGGGTTTATGCCACGGGGGGCATGGCAAGGCTAGAGCCGTGTTTTGTGTCGCCGTGTTCACGCCAATGAGGGCATGACAAGGCAAGAGCTGTGTTTCGTGCTGTCGGGTTGATGCCACTGAGGGCATGACAAGGCGAGAGCTGTGTTTTGTGCCGTTGGGTTCATGCCACTGAGAGCATGACAAGGCAAGAGCTGTGTTCTGTGCTGTCTGGTTGATGCCACTGAGGGCATGACAAGGCAAGAGCTGTGTTCTGTGCTGTCTGGTTGATGCCACTGAGGGCATGACAAGGCAAGAGCTGTGTTTTGTGCTGTCTGGTTGATGCCACTGAGGGCATGACAAGGCAAGAGCTGTGTTCTGTGCAGTCTGGTTGATGCCACTGAGTGCATGACAGGGCAAGAGCTGTGTTTTGTGCTGTCTGGTTGATGCCACTGAGAGCATGACAAGGCAAGAGCTGTGTTCTGTGCTGTCTGGTTGATGCCACTGAGGGCATGACAAGGCAAGAGCTGTGTTCTGTGCTGTCTGGTTGATGCCACTGAAGGCATGACAAGGCAAGAGCTGTGTTCTGTGCTGTCTGGTTGATGCCACTGAGGGCATGACAAGGCAAGAGCTGTGTTCTGTGCTGTCTGGTTGATGCCACTGAGGGCATGACAAGGCAGGAGCTGTGTTCTGTGCTGTCTGGTTGATGCCACTGAGGGCATGACAAGGCAAGAGCTGTGTTCTGTGCTGTCTGGTTGATGCCACTGAGGGCATGACAAGGCAAGAGCTGTGTTCTGTGCCTTCCTGGTTGATGCCAATGAGGGCATGACAAGGCAAGAGCTGTGTATTGTGTCGTCTGGTTGATGCCACTAAGGGCATGACAAGGCAAGAGCTGTGTTCTGTGCTGTCTGGTTAACGCCACTGAGGGCATGACAAGGCAAGAGCTGTGTTCTGTGCTGTCTGGTTGATGCCACTGAGGGCATGACATTGCAAGAGCAGTGTTCTGTGCTGTCTGGTTGATGCCACTGAGGGCATGACAAGTCAAGAGCTGTGTTCTGTGCTGTCTGGTTAACGCCACTGAGGGCATGACAAGGCAAGAGCTGTGTTCTGTTCTGTCTGGTTGATGCCACTGAGGGCATGACAAGGCGAGAGCTGTGTTCTGTGCTGTCTGGTTGATGCCACTGAGGGCATGACAAGGCAAGAGCTGTGTTCTGTGCTGTCTGGTTGATGCCACTGAGGGCATGGCAAGGCAAGAGCTGTGTTCTGTGCTGTCTGGTTGATGCCACTGAGGGCATGACAAGGCGAGAGCTGTGTTCTGTGCTGTCTGGTCGATGCCACTGAGGGCATGACAAGGCAAGAGCTGTGTTCTGTGCTGTCAGGTTGATGCCACTGAGGGCATGACAAGGCGAGAGCTGTGTTCTGTGCTGTCTGGTTGATGCCACTGAGGGCATGACAAGGCAAGAGCTGTGTTCTGTGCTGTCAGGTTGATGCCACTGAGGGCATGACAAGGCGAGAGCTGTGTTCTGTGCTGTCTGGTTGATGCCACTGAGGGCATGACAAGGCAAGAACTGTGTTCTGTGCTGTCTGGTTGATACCACTGAGGGCATTACAAGGCAAGAGCTGTGTTCCGTGCCATCTGGTTGATGCCACTGAGGGCATGACAAGGCAAGAGCTGTGTTCTGTGCCGTCTGGTTGATGCCACTGAGGGCATGACAAGGCAAGAGCTGTGTTCTGTGCTGTCTGGTTGATGTCACTGAGGGCATGACAAGGCAAGAGCTGTGTTCTGTGCTGTCTGGTTGATGCCACTGAGGGCATGACAAGGCAAGAGCTGTATTCTGTGCCGTCTGGTTGATGCCACTGAGGGCATGACAAGGCAAGAGCTGTGTTCTGTGCTGTCTGGTTGATGCCACTGGGGGCATGACTAGGCAAGAGCTGTGTTCTGTGCTGTCTGGTTGATGCCACTGAGGGCATGACAAGGCAAGAGCTGTGTTCTGTGCTGTCTGGTTGATGCCACTGAGGGCATGACAAGGCAAGAGCTGTGTTCTGTGCTGTCTGGTTGATGCCACTGGGGGCATGACTAGGCAAGAGCTGTGTTCTGTGCTGACTGGTTGATGCCACTGAGGGCATGACAAGGCAAGAGCTGTGTTCTGTGCTGTCTGGTTGATGCCACTGAGGGCATGACAGGGCAAGAGCTGTATTCTGTGCTGTCTGGTTGATGCCACTGAGGGCAAGACAAGGCAAGAGCTGTGTTCTGTGCTGTCTGGTTGATGCCACTGAGGGCATGACAAGGCAAGAGCTGTGTTCTGTGCTGTCTGGTTGATGCCACTGAGGGCATGACAGGGCAAGAGCTGTGTTCTGTGCTGTCTGGTTGATGCCACTGAGGGCATGACAAGGCAAGAGCTGTGTTCTGTGCTGTCTGGTTGATGCCACTGAGGGCATGACAAGGCAAGAGCTGTGTATTGTGTCGTCTGGTTGATGCCTAAGAGGGCATGACAAGGCAAGAGCTGTGTATTGTGTCGTCTGGTTGATGTCACTGAGGGCATGACAAGGCGAAAGCCGTGTTTTGTGCTGTCTGGTTGATGCCACTGAGGGCATGACACGGCAAGAGCTGTGTTCTGTGCTGTCTGGTTGATGCCACTGAGGGCATGACAAGGCAAGAGCTGTGTATTGTGTCGTCTGGTTGATGCCACTAAGGGCATGACAAGGCGGAAGCCGTGTTTTGTGCTCTCTGGTTGATGCCACTAAAGGCATGACAAGGCAAGAGCTGTGTATTGTGTCGTCTGGTTGATGCCACTAAGGGCATGACAAGTCGAAAGCCGTGTTTTGTTCTGTCTGGTTGATGCCACTAAAGGCATGACAAGGCAAGAGCTGTGATCTGTGCTGTCTGGTTGATGCCACTAAGGGCATGACAGGGCAAGAGCTGTGTTCTGTGCTGTCTGGTTGATGCCACTGAGGGCATGACAAGGCAAGAGCTGTGTATTGTGTCGTCTGGTTGATGCCACTGAGGGCATGACAAGGCAAGAGCTGTGTATTGTGTCGTCTGGTTGATACCACTGAGGGCATGACAGGGTAAGAGCTGTGTTCTGTGCTGTCTGGTTGATGCCACTGAGGGCATGACAAGGCAAGAGCTGTGTTGTGTGCTGTCTGGTTGATGCCACTGAGGGCATGACAAGGCAAGAGCTGTGTATTGTGTCGTCTGGTTAACGCCACTGAATCATGACAAGGCAAGAGCTGTGTTCTCTGCCGTCTGGTTGATGCCACTAAGGGCATGACAAGGCAAGAGCTGTGTTCTCTGCCGTCTGGTTGATGCCACTAAGGGCATGACAAGGCAAGAGCTGTGTTCTCTGCCGTCTGGTTGATGCCACTAAGGGCATGACAAGGCAAGAGCTGTGTTCTGTGCTGTCTGGTTGATGCCACTAAAAGCATGACAAGGCAAGAGCCGTGTTCTGTGCTGTCTGGTTGATGCCACTGAGGGCATGACAAGGCAAGAGCTGTGTATTGTATCATCTGGTTGATGCCACTGAGGGCATGACAAGGCAAGAGCTGTGTTCTGTGCTGTTTGGTTGATGCCACTGAGGGCATGACAAGGCAAGAGCTGTGTTTTGTGTCGTCTGGTTGATACCACTGAGGATATGACGAGACAAGAGCTGTGTTTTGTGCTGTCTAGTTGATGCCACTGAGGGCATGACAAGGCAAGAGCTGTGTTCTGTGCTGTCTGGTTGATGCCACTGAGGGCATGACAAGGCAAGAGCTGTGTTCTGTGCTGTCTGGTTGATGCCACTGAGGGCATGACAAGGCAAGAGCTGTGTATTGTGTCGTCTGGTTGATGCCGTTGAGGGCATGACAAGGCAAGAGCTGTGTTCTGTGCTATCTGGTTGATGCCACTGAGGGCATGACAAGGCAAGAGCTGTGTCTTATGTCGTCAGGTTGATGCCACTGAGGGCATGACAAGGCAAGAGCTGTGTTCTGTGCTGTCTGGTTGATGCCACTGAGGGCATGACAAGGCAAGAGCTGTGTTCTGTGCTGTCTGGTTGATGCCACTGAGGGCATGACAAGGCAAGAGCTGTGTTCTGTGCTGTCTGGTTGATGCCACTGAGGGCATGACAAGGCAAGAGCTGTGTTCTGTGCTGTCTGGTTGATGCCACTAAGGGCATGACAAGGCAAGAGCTGTGTTCTGTGCTGTCTGGTTGATGCCACTGAGGGCATGACAAGGCAAGAGCTGTGTTCTGTGCTGTCTGGTTGATGCCACTGAGGGCATGACAAGGCAAGAGCTGTGTATTGTGCTGTCTGGTTGATGCCACTGATGGCATGACAAGGCAAGAGCTGTGTTCTGTGCTGTCTGGTTGATGCCACTGAGGGCATGACAAGGCGAGAGCTGTGTTCTGTGCCGTCTGGTTGATGCCAATGAGGGCTTGACAAGGCAAGAGCTGTGTTCTGTGCTGTCTGGTCGATGCCACTGAGGGTATGACAAGGCGAGAGCTGTGTTCTGTGCTGTCTGGTTGATGCCACTGAGGGCATGACAAGGCAAGAGCTGTGTTCTGTGCTGTCTGGTTGATGCCACTGAGGGCATGACAAGGCAAGAGCTGTGTTCTGTGCTGTCTGGTTGATGCCACTGAGGGCATGACAAGGCAAGAGCTGTGTTCTGTGCTGTCTGGTTGATGCCACCAAGGGCATGACAAGGCAAGAGCTGTGTTCTCTGCCGTCTGGTTGATGCCACTAAGGGCATGACAAGGCAAGGGCTGTGTTCTCTGCCGTCTGGTTGATGCCACTAAGGGCATGACAAGGCAAGAGCTGTGTTCTGTGCTGTCTGGTTGATGCCACTGAGGGCATGACAAGGCAAGAGCTGTGTTCTGTGCTGTCTGGTTGATGCCACTGAGGGCATGACAAGGCAAGAGCTGTGTATTGTGTCGTCTGGTTGATGCCGTTGAGGGCATGACAAGGCAAGAGCTGTGTTCTGTGCTGTCTGGTTGATGCCACTGAGGGCATGACAAGGCAAGAGCTGTGTCTTATGTCGTCAGGTTGATGCCACTGAGGGCATGACAAGGCAAGAGCTGTGTTCTGTGCTGTCTGGTTGATGCCACTGAGGGCATGACAAGGCAAGAGCTGTGTTCTGTGCTGTCTGGTTGATGCCACTGAGGGCATGACAAGGCAAGAGCTGTGTTCTGTGCTGTCTGGTTGATGCCACTGAGGGCATGACAAGGCAAGAGCTGTGTTCTGTGCTGTCTGGTTGATGCCACTAAGGGCATGACAAGGCAAGAGCTGTGTTCTGTGCTGTCTGGTTGATGCCACTGAGGGCATGACAAGGCAAGAGCTGTGTTCTGTGCTGTCTGGTTGATGCCACTGAGGGCATGACAAGGCAAGAGCTGTGTTCTGTGCTGTCTGGTTGATGCCACTGAGGGCATGACAAGGCAAGAGCTGTGTTCTGTGCTGTCTGGTTGATGCCACTGAGGGCATGACAAGGCGAGAGCTGTGTTCTGTGCCGTCTGGTTGATGCCACTGAGGGCTTGACAAGGCAAGAGCTGTGTTCTGTGCTGTCTGGTTGATGCCACTGAGGGTATGACAAGGCGAGAGCTGTGTTCTGTGCTGTCTGGTTGATGCCACTGAGGGCATGACAAGGCAAGAGCTGTGTTCTGTGCTGTCTGGTTGATGCCACTGAGGGCATGACAAGGCAAGAGCTGTGTTCTGTGCTGTCTGGTTGATGCCACTGAGGGCATGACAAGGCAAGAGCTGTGTTCTGTGCTGTCTGGTTGATGTCACTGAGGGCATGACAAGGCAAGAGCTGTGTTCTGTGCTGTCTGGTTGTTGCCACTGAGGGCATAACAAGGCAAGAGCTGTGTTCTGTGCTGTCTGGTTGATGCCACTGAGGACATGACAAGGCAAGAGCTGTGTTCTGTGCTGTCTGGTTGATGCCACTGAGGGTATGACAAGGCGAGAGCTGTGTTCTGTGCTGTCTGGTTGATGCCACTGAGGGCATGACAAGGCAAGAGCTGTGTTCTGTGCTGTCTGGTTGATGCCACTGAGAGCATGACAAGGCAAGAGCTGTGTTCTGTGCTGTCTGGTTGATGCCACTGAGGGCATGACAAGGCAAGAGCTGTGTTCTGTGCTGTCTGGTTGATGCCACTGAGGGCATGACAAGGCAAGAGCTGTGTTCTGTGCTGTCTGGTTGATGCCACTTAGGGCATGACGAGGCAAGAGCTGTGTTCTGTGCTGTCTGGTTGATGCCACAGAGGGCATGACAAGGCGAGAGCTGTGTTCTGTGCCGTCTGGTTGATGCCACTGAGGGCTTGACAAGGCAAGAGCTGTGTTCTGTGCTGTCTGGTTGATGCCACTGAGGGCATGACAAGGCAAGAGCTGTGTTCTGTGCTGTCTGGTTGATGCCACTGAGGGCATGACAAGGCAAGAGCTGTGTTCTGTGCCGTCTGGTTGATGCCACTGAGGGCATGACAAGGCAAGAGCTGTGTTCTGTGCCGTCTGGTTGATGCCAATGAGGGCATGACAAGGCAAGAGCTGTGTTCCGTGCTGTCTGGTTGATGCCACTGAGGGCATGACAAGGCAAGAGCTGTGTTCTATGCTGTCAGGTTGATGCCACTGAGGGTATGACAAGGCAAGAGCTGTGTTCTGTGCTGTCTGGTTGATGCCACTAAGGGCATGACAAGGCAAGAGCTGTGTTCTGTGCTGTCTGGTTGATGCCACTGAGGGCATGACAAGGCAAGAGCTGTGTTCTGTGCTGTCTGGTTGATGCCACTGAGAGCATGACAAGGCAAGAGCAGTGTTCTGTGTCGTCTGGTTGATGCCACTGAGGGCATGACAAGGCAAGAGCTGTGTTCTGTGCTGTCTGGTTGATGCCACTGAGGGCATGACAAGGCAAGAGCTGTGTTTTGTGCTGTCTGGTTGATGCCACTGAGGGCATGACAAGGCAAGAGCTGTGTTCTGTGTCGTCTGGTTGATGCCACTGAGGGCATGACAAGGCAAGAGCTGTGTTCTGTGCTGTCTGGTTGATGCCACTGAGGGCATGACAAGGCAAGAGCTGTGTTCTGTGCTGTCTGGTTGATGCCACTGAGAGCATGACAAGAAAAGAGCTGTGTTCTGTGCCGTCTGGTTGATGCCACTGAGGGCATGACAAGGCAAGAGCTGTGTTCTGTGCTGTCTGGTTGATGCCACTGAGGGCATGACAAGGCAAGAGCTGTGTTTTGTGCTGTCTGGTTGATGCCACTGAGGGCATGACAAGGCAAGAGCTGTGTTCTATGTCGTCTGGTTGATGCCACTGAGGGCATGACAAGGCAAGAGCTGTGTTTTGTGCTGTCTGGTTGATGCCACTGAGGGCATGACAAGGCAAAAGCTGTGTTCTGTGCTGTCTGGTTGATGCCACTGAGGGCATGACAAGGCAGGAGCTGTGTTCTGTGCTGTCTGGTTAACGCCTTTGAGGACATGACAAGGCGAGAGCCGTGTATTGTGCTGTCGGGTTGAAGCCGTTGAGGGCATGACAAGGCAAGAGCTGTGTCTTGTGTCGTCTGGTTGATGCCACTGAGGGCATGACAAGGCAAGAGCTGTGTTCTGTGCTGTCTGGTTGATGCCACTGAGGGCATGACAAGGCAAGAGCTGTGTTCTGTGCTGTCTGGTTGATGCCACTGAGGGCATGACAAGGCTAGAGCTGTGTTCTGTGCTGTCTGGTTGATGCCACTGAGGGCATGACAAGGCTAGAGCTGTGTATTGTGTCGTCTGTTTGATGCCACTGAGGGCATGACAAGGCAAGAGCTGTGTTCTGTGCCGTCTGGTTGATGCCACTGAGGGCAGGACAAGGCTAGAGCTGTGTTCTGTGCTGTCTGGTTGATGCCACTGAGGGCATGACAAGGCAAGAGCTGTGTTCTGTGCTGTCTGGTTGATGCCACTGAGGGCATGACAAGGCTAGAGCTGTGTATTGTGTCGTCTGGTTGATGCCACTGAGGGCATGACAAGGCAAGAGCTGTGTTCTGTGCCGTCTGGTTGATGCCACTGAGGGCATGACAAGGCAAGAGCCGTGTATTGACCTGTCTGGTTGATGCCACTGAGGGCATGACAAGGCAAGAGCTGTGTTCTGTGCTGTCTGGTTGATGCCACTGAGGGCATGACAAGTCTAGAGCTGTGTTCTGTGCTGTCTGGTTGATGCCACTGAGGGCATGACAAGGCAAGAGCTGTTTTCTGTGCTGTCTGGTTGATGCCACTGAGGGCATGACAAGGCTAGAGCTGTGTATTGTGTCGTCTGGTTGATGCCACTGAGGGCATGACAAGGCAAGAGCTGTGTTCTGTGCCGTCTGGTTGATGACACTGAGGGCATGACAAGGCAAGAGCCGTGTATTGTCCTGTCTGGTTGATGCCACTGAGGGCATGACAAGGCAAGAGCTGTGTTCTGTGCTGTCTGGTGTATGCCACTGAGGGCATGACAAGGCAAGAGCTGTGTTCTGTGCTGTCGGGTTGATGCCACTGAGGGCATGACAAGGCAAGAGCTGTGTTCTGTGCTGTCGGGTTGATGCCACTGAGGGCATGACAAGAAAAGAGCTGTGTTCTGTGCCGTCTGGTTGATGCCACTGAGGGCATGACAAGGCAAGAGCTGTGTTCTGTGCTGTCTGGTTGATGCCACTGAGGGCATGACAAGGCAAGAGCTGTGTTTTGTGCTGTCTGGTTGATGCCACTGAGGGCATGACAAGGCAAGAGCTGTGTTCTATGTCGTCTGGTTGATGCCACTGAGGGCATGACAAGGCAAGAGCTGTGTTTTGTGCTGTCTGGTTGATGCCACTGAGGGCATGACAAGGCAAGAGCTGTGTTCTGTGCTGTCTGGTTGATGCCACTGAGGGCATGACAAGGCAGGAGCTGTGTTCTGTGCTGTCTGGTTAACGCCTTTGAGGACATGACAAGGCGAGAGCCGTGTATTGTGCTGTCGGGTTGATGCCGTTGAGGGCATGACAAGGCAAGAGCTGTGTCTTGTGTCGTCTGGTTGATGCCACTGAGGGCATGACAAGGCAAGAGCTGTGTTCTGTGCGGTCTGGTTGATGCCACTGAGGGCATGACAAGGCAAGAGCTGTGTTCTGTGCTGTCTGGTTGATGCCACTGAGGGCATGACAAGTCTAGAGCTGTGTTCTGTGCTGTCTGGTTGATGCCACTGAGGGCATGACAAGGCAAGAGCTGTGTTCTGTGCTGTCTGGTTGATGCCACTGAGGGCATGACAAGGCTAGAGCTGTGTATTGTGTCGTCTGGTTGATGCCACTGAGGGCATGACAAGGCAAGAGCTGTGTTCAGTGCCGTCTGGTTGATGACACTGAGGGCATGACAAGGCAAGAGCCGTGTATTGTCCTGTCTGGTTGATGCCACTGAGGGCATGACAAGGCAAGAGCTGTGTTCTGTGCTGTCTGGTGTATGCCACTGAGGGCATGACAAGGCAAGAGCTGTGTTCTGTGCTGTCGGGTTGATGCCACTGAGGGCATGACAAGGCAAGTGCTGTGTTCTGTGCTGTCGGGTTGATGCCACTGAGGGCATGACAAGGCAAGAGCTGTGATCTGTGCTGTCTGGTTGATGCCACTAAGGGCATGACAAGGCAAGAGCTGTGATCTGTGCTGTCTGGTTGATGCCACTGAGGGCATGACAAGGCAAGAGCCTTGTACTGTGCTGTCTGGTTGATGCCACTGAGGGCATAACAAGGCAAGAGCTGTGTTCTGTGCTGTCTGGTTGATGCCACTGAGGGCATAAAAAGGCAAGAGCTGTGTTCTGTGCTGGTTGATGCCACTGAGGGCATGACAATGCTAGAGCTGTGCTCTGTGCTGCCTGGTTTATGCCACTGAGGGCATGACAAGGCAAGAGCTGTGTTCTGTGCTGTCTGGTTGATGCCACTGAGGGCATAACAAGGCAAGAGCTGTGTTCTGTGCTGTCTGGTTGATGCCACTGAGGGCATGACAAGGCAAGAGCCGTGTTCTGTGCTGTCTGGTTGATGCCACTGAGGGCATGACAAGGCAAGAGCTGTGTTCTGTGCCGTCTGGTTGATGCCACTGAGGGCATGACAAGGCGAAAGCCGTGTTTTGTGCTGTCTGGTTGATGCCACTGAGGGCATGACAAGGCAAGAGCTGTGTTCTGTGCTGTCTGGTTGATGCCACTGAGGGCATGACAAGGCAAGAGCTGTGTTCTGTGCTGTCGGGTTGATGCCACTGAGGGCATGACAATGCAAGAGCTGTGCTCTGTGCTGTCTGGTTTATGCCACTGAGGGCATGACAATGCAAGAGCTGTGCTCTGTGCTGTCTGGTTTATGACACTGAGGGCATGACAAGGCAAGAGCTGTGTTCTGTGCTGTCTGGTTGATGCCACTGAGGGCATAACAAGGCGAGAGCAGTGTTCTGTGCTGTCTGGTTGATGCCACTGAGGGCATGACAAGGCGAAAGCCGTGTTTTGTGCTGTCTGGTTGATGCCACTGAGGGCATGACAAGGCAAGAGCTGTGTTCTGTGTCGTCTGGTTGATGCCACTGAGGGCATGACAAGGCAAGAGCTGTGTTCTGTGCTGTCTGGTTGATGCCACTGAGGGCATGACAAGGCAAGAGCTGTGTTCTGTGCTGTCGGGTTGATGCCACTGAGGGCATGACAAGGCAAGAGCCGTGTATTGTGCTGTCGGGTTGATGCCACTGAGGGCATGACAAGGCAAGAGCTGTGTTCTGTGCTGTCTGGTTGATGCCACTGAGGGCATGACAAGGCAAGAGCTGTGTTCTGTGCTGTCTGGTTATTGCCACTAAGGGCATGACAAGGCAAGAGCTGTGTTCTGTGCTGTCTGGTTGATGTCAATGAGGGCATGACAAGGCAAGAGCCGTGTTCTGTGCTGTCTGGTTGATGCCACCGAGGGCATGACAAGGCAAGAGCTGTGTTCTGTGCTGTCTGGTTGATGCCACTGAGGGCATAACAAGGCAAGAGCTGTGTTCTGTGCTGTCTGGTTGATGCCACTGAGGGCATGACAAGGCAAGAGCTGTGTTCTGTGCTGTCTGGTTGATGCCACTGAGGGCATAACAAGGCGAGAGCAGTGTTCTGTGCTGTCTGGTTGATGCCACTGAGGGCATGACAAGGCGAAAGCCGTGTTTTGTGCTGTCTGGTTGATGCCACTGAGGGCATGACAAGGCAAGAGCTGTGTTCTGTGTCGTCTGGTTGATGCCACTGAGGGCATGACAAGGCAAGAGCTGTGTTCTGTGCTGTCTGGTTGATGCCACTGAGGGCATGACAAGGCAAGAGCTGTGTTCTGTGCTGTCGGGTTGATGCCACTGAGGGCATGACAAGGCAAGAGCCGTGTATTGTGCTGTCGGGTTGATGCCACTGAGGGCATGACAAGGCAAGAGCTGTGTTCTGTGCTGTCTGGTTGATGCCACTGAGGGCATGACAAGGCAAGAGCTGTGTTCTGTGCTGTCTGGTTGATGCCACTGAGGGCATGACAAGGCAAGAGCTGTGTTCTGTGCTGTCTGGTTATTGCCACTAAGGGCATGACAAGGCAAGAGCTGTGTTCTGTGCTGTCTGGTTGATGCCACTGAGGGCATGACAAGGCAAGAGCTGTGTTCTGTGCTGTCTGGTTGTTGCCACTGAGGGCATGACAAGGCAAGAGCTGTGTTCTGTGCTGTCGGGTTGATGCCACTGAGGGCATGACAAGGCAAGAGCCGTGTATTGTGCTGTCGGGTTGATGCCACTGAGGGCATGACAAGGCAAGAGCTGTGTTTTGTGCCGTCTGGTCGATGCCACTGAGGGCATGACAAGGCAAGAGCTGTGTTCTGTGCCGTCTGGTTGATGCCACTGGGGGCATGACAAGGCAAGAGCTGTGTTCTGTGCTGTCTGGTTGATGCCACTGAGGGCATGACAAGGCAAGAGCTGTGTTCTCTGCTGTCTGGTTGATGCCACTGAGGGCATGACAAGGCAAGAGCTGTGTTCTGTGCTGTCTGGTTATTGCCACTAAGGGCATGACAAGGCAAGAGCTGTGTTCTGTGCTGTCTGGTTGATGTCACTGAGGGCATGACAAGGCAAGA
This sequence comes from Brachyptera risi, assembly GCA_964007535.1. Lineage (NCBI taxonomy): Eukaryota > Metazoa > Arthropoda > Insecta > Plecoptera > Taeniopterygidae > Brachyptera > Brachyptera risi. The sequence continues at coordinate 6,617,176 of OZ023336.1, read as the reverse complement.
GCCGTGTTCTGTGCTGTCTGGTTGATGCCATCGAGGGCATGACAAGGCAAGAGCTGTGTTCTGTGCTGTCTGGTTGTTGCCACTAAGGGCATGACAAGGCAAGAGCTTTGTTGTGTGCTGCCTGGTTGATGTCACTGAGGGCATGACAAGGCAAGAGCTGTGTTCTGTGCTGTCCGGTGGTTGCCACTAAGGGCATGACAAGGCAAGAGCTGTGTTCTGTGCTGTCTGGTTGTTGCCACTAAGGGCATGACAAGGCAAGAGCTGTGTTCTGTGCTGTCTGGTTGTTGCCACTAAGGGCATGACAAGGCAAGAGCTGTGTTCTGTGCTGTCTGGTTGTTGCCACTAAGGGCATGACAAGGCAAGAGCTGTGTTCTGTGCTGTCTGGTTGATGTCACTGAGGGCATGACAAGGCAAGAGCCGTGTTCTGTGCTGTCTGGTTGATGCCACTGAGGGCATGACAAGGCAAGAGCTGTGTTCTGTGCTGTCTGGTTGATGCCACTGAGGGCATGACAAGGCAAGAGCTGTGTTCTGTGCTGTCTGGTTGATGCCACTGAGGGCATGACAAGGCAAGAGCTGTGTTCTGTGCTGTCTGGTTGATGCCACTGAGGGCATGACAAGGCCAGAGCTGTGTTCTGTGCTGTCGGGTTGATGCCACTGAGGGCATGACAAGGCAAGAGCTGTGTTCTGTGCTGTCGGGTTGTTGCCACTGAGGGCATGACAAGGCAAGAGCTGTGTTCTGTGCTCTCGGGTTGATGCCACTGAGGGCATGACATGGCAAGAGCCGTGTATTGTGCTGTCGGGTTGATGCCGTTGAGGGCATGACAAGGCAAGAGCTGTGTTCTGTGCTGTCTGGTTGATGCCACTGAGGGCATGACAAGGCAAGAGCTGTGTTCTGTGCTGTCTGGTTGATGCCACTGAGGGCATGACAAGGCAAGAGCTGTGTTCTGTGCTGTCTGGTTGATGCCACTGAGGGCATGACAAGGCCAGAGCTGTGTTCTGTGCTGTCTGGTTGATGCCACTGAGGGCATGACAAGGCAAGAGCTGTGTTCTGTGCTGTCGGGTTAATGCCACTGAGGGCATGACAAGGCAAGAGCTGTGTTCTGTGCTGTCGGGTTGATGCCACTGAGGGCATGACAAGGCAAGAGCCGTGTATTGTGCTGTCGGGTTGATGCCGTTGAGGGCATGACAAGGCAAGAGCTGTGTCATGGGTCGTCTGGTTGATGCCACTGAGGGCATGACAAGGCAAGAGCCGTGTCTAATGTCATCTGGTTGATGCCACTGAGGGCATGGCAAGGCAAGAGCCGTGTCTAATGTCATCTGGTTGATGCCACTGAGGGCATGACAAGGCAAGAGCTGTGTTCTGTGCTGTCTGGTTGATGCCACTGAGGGCATGACAAGGCAAGAGCTGTGTTCTGTGCTGTCTGGTTGATGCCACTGAGGGCATGACAAGGCAAGAGCTGTGTTCTGTGCTGTCTGGTTGATGCCACTGGGGGCATGACTAGGCAAGAGCTGTGTTCTGTGCTGACTGGTTGATGCCACTGAGGGCATGACAAGGCAAGAGCTGTGTTCTGTGCTGTCTGGTTGATGCCACTGAGGGCATGACAGGGCAAGAGCTGTATTCTGTGCTGTCTGGTTGATGCCACTGAGGGCAAGACAAGGCAAGAGCTGTGTTCTGTGCTGTCTGGTTGATGCCACTGAGGGCATGACAAGGCAAGAGCTGTGTTCTGTGCTGTCTGGTTGATGCCACTGAGGGCATGACAGGGCAAGAGCTGTGTTCTGTGCTGTCTGGTTGATGCCACTGAGGGCATGACAAGGCAAGAGCTGTGTTCTGTGCTGTCTGGTTGATGCCACTGAGGGCATGACAAGGCAAGAGCTGTGTATTGTGTCGTCTGGTTGATGCCTAAGAGGGCATGACAAGGCAAGAGCTGTGTATTGTGTCGTCTGGTTGATGTCACTGAGGGCATGACAAGGCGAAAGCCGTGTTTTGTGCTGTCTGGTTGATGCCACTGAGGGCATGACACGGCAAGAGCTGTGTTCTGTGCTGTCTGGTTGATGCCACTGAGGGCATGACAAGGCAAGAGCTGTGTATTGTGTCGTCTGGTTGATGCCACTAAGGGCATGACAAGGCGGAAGCCGTGTTTTGTGCTCTCTGGTTGATGCCACTAAAGGCATGACAAGGCAAGAGCTGTGTATTGTGTCGTCTGGTTGATGCCACTAAGGGCATGACAAGTCGAAAGCCGTGTTTTGTTCTGTCTGGTTGATGCCACTAAAGGCATGACAAGGCAAGAGCTGTGATCTGTGCTGTCTGGTTGATGCCACTAAGGGCATGACAGGGCAAGAGCTGTGTTCTGTGCTGTCTGGTTGATGCCACTGAGGGCATGACAAGGCAAGAGCTGTGTATTGTGTCGTCTGGTTGATGCCACTGAGGGCATGACAAGGCAAGAGCTGTGTATTGTGTCGTCTGGTTGATACCACTGAGGGCATGACAGGGTAAGAGCTGTGTTCTGTGCTGTCTGGTTGATGCCACTGAGGGCATGACAAGGCAAGAGCTGTGTTCTGTGCTGTCTGGTTGATGCCACTGAGGGCATGACAAGGCAAGAGCTGTGTATTGTGTCGTCTGGTTAACGCCACTGAATCATGACAAGGCAAGAGCTGTGTTCTCTGCCGTCTGGTTGATGCCACTAAGGGCATGACAAGGCAAGAGCTGTGTTCTCTGCCGTCTGGTTGATGCCACTAAGGGCATGACAAGGCAAGAGCTGTGTTCTCTGCCGTCTGGTTGATGCCACTAAGGGCATGACAAGGCAAGAGCTGTGTTCTGTGCTGTCTGGTTGATGCCACTAAAAGCATGACAAGGCAAGAGCCGTGTTCTGTGCTGTCTGGTTGATGCCACTGAGGGCATGACAAGGCAAGAGCTGTGTATTGTATCATCTGGTTGATGCCACTGAGGGCATGACAAGGCAAGAGCTGTGTTCTGTGCTGTTTGGTTGATGCCACTGAGGGCATGACAAGGCAAGAGCTGTGTTTTGTGTCGTCTGGTTGATACCACTGAGGATATGACGAGACAAGAGCTGTGTTTTGTGCTGTCTAGTTGATGCCACTGAGGGCATGACAAGGCAAGAGCTGTGTTCTGTGCTGTCTGGTTGATGCCACTGAGGGCATGACAAGGCAAGAGCTGTGTTCTGTGCTGTCTGGTTGATGCCACTGAGGGCATGACAAGGCAAGAGCTGTGTATTGTGTCGTCTGGTTGATGCCGTTGAGGGCATGACAAGGCAAGAGCTGTGTTCTGTGCTATCTGGTTGATGCCACTGAGGGCATGACAAGGCAAGAGCTGTGTCTTATGTCGTCAGGTTGATGCCACTGAGGGCATGACAAGGCAAGAGCTGTGTTCTGTGCTGTCTGGTTGATGCCACTGAGGGCATGACAAGGCAAGAGCTGTGTTCTGTGCTGTCTGGTTGATGCCACTGAGGGCATGACAAGGCAAGAGCTGTGTTCTGTGCTGTCTGGTTGATGCCACTGAGGGCATGACAAGGCAAGAGCTGTGTTCTGTGCTGTCTGGTTGATGCCACTAAGGGCATGACAAGGCAAGAGCTGTGTTCTGTGCTGTCTGGTTGATGCCACTGAGGGCATGACAAGGCAAGAGCTGTGTTCTGTGCTGTCTGGTTGATGCCACTGAGGGCATGACAAGGCAAGAGCTGTGTATTGTGCTGTCTGGTTGATGCCACTGATGGCATGACAAGGCAAGAGCTGTGTTCTGTGCTGTCTGGTTGATGCCACTGAGGGCATGACAAGGCGAGAGCTGTGTTCTGTGCCGTCTGGTTGATGCCAATGAGGGCTTGACAAGGCAAGAGCTGTGTTCTGTGCTGTCTGGTCGATGCCACTGAGGGTATGACAAGGCGAGAGCTGTGTTCTGTGCTGTCTGGTTGATGCCACTGAGGGCATGACAAGGCAAGAGCTGTGTTCTGTGCTGTCTGGTTGATGCCACTGAGGGCATGACAAGGCAAGAGCTGTGTTCTGTGCTGTCTGGTTGATGCCACTGAGGGCATGACAAGGCAAGAGCTGTGTTCTGTGCTGTCTGGTTGATGCCACCAAGGGCATGACAAGGCAAGAGCTGTGTTCTCTGCCGTCTGGTTGATGCCACTAAGGGCATGACAAGGCAAGGGCTGTGTTCTCTGCCGTCTGGTTGATGCCACTAAGGGCATGACAAGGCAAGAGCTGTGTTCTGTGCTGTCTGGTTGATGCCACTGAGGGCATGACAAGGCAAGAGCTGTGTTCTGTGCTGTCTGGTTGATGCCACTGAGGGCATGACAAGGCAAGAGCTGTGTATTGTGTCGTCTGGTTGATGCCGTTGAGGGCATGACAAGGCAAGAGCTGTGTTCTGTGCTGTCTGGTTGATGCCACTGAGGGCATGACAAGGCAAGAGCTGTGTCTTATGTCGTCAGGTTGATGCCACTGAGGGCATGACAAGGCAAGAGCTGTGTTCTGTGCTGTCTGGTTGATGCCACTGAGGGCATGACAAGGCAAGAGCTGTGTTCTGTGCTGTCTGGTTGATGCCACTGAGGGCATGACAAGGCAAGAGCTGTGTTCTGTGCTGTCTGGTTGATGCCACTGAGGGCATGACAAGGCAAGAGCTGTGTTCTGTGCTGTCTGGTTGATGCCACTAAGGGCATGACAAGGCAAGAGCTGTGTTCTGTGCTGTCTGGTTGATGCCACTGAGGGCATGACAAGGCAAGAGCTGTGTTCTGTGCTGTCTGGTTGATGCCACTGAGGGCATGACAAGGCAAGAGCTGTGTTCTGTGCTGTCTGGTTGATGCCACTGAGGGCATGACAAGGCAAGAGCTGTGTTCTGTGCTGTCTGGTTGATGCCACTGAGGGCATGACAAGGCGAGAGCTGTGTTCTGTGCCGTCTGGTTGATGCCACTGAGGGCTTGACAAGGCAAGAGCTGTGTTCTGTGCTGTCTGGTTGATGCCACTGAGGGTATGACAAGGCGAGAGCTGTGTTCTGTGCTGTCTGGTTGATGCCACTGAGGGCATGACAAGGCAAGAGCTGTGTTCTGTGCTGTCTGGTTGATGCCACTGAGGGCATGACAAGGCAAGAGCTGTGTTCTGTGCTGTCTGGTTGATGCCACTGAGGGCATGACAAGGCAAGAGCTGTGTTCTGTGCTGTCTGGTTGATGTCACTGAGGGCATGACAAGGCAAGAGCTGTGTTCTGTGCTGTCTGGTTGTTGCCACTGAGGGCATAACAAGGCAAGAGCTGTGTTCTGTGCTGTCTGGTTGATGCCACTGAGGACATGACAAGGCAAGAGCTGTGTTCTGTGCTGTCTGGTTGATGCCACTGAGGGTATGACAAGGCGAGAGCTGTGTTCTGTGCTGTCTGGTTGATGCCACTGAGGGCATGACAAGGCAAGAGCTGTGTTCTGTGCTGTCTGGTTGATGCCACTGAGAGCATGACAAGGCAAGAGCTGTGTTCTGTGCTGTCTGGTTGATGCCACTGAGGGCATGACAAGGCAAGAGCTGTGTTCTGTGCTGTCTGGTTGATGCCACTGAGGGCATGACAAGGCAAGAGCTGTGTTCTGTGCTGTCTGGTTGATGCCACTTAGGGCATGACGAGGCAAGAGCTGTGTTCTGTGCTGTCTGGTTGATGCCACAGAGGGCATGACAAGGCGAGAGCTGTGTTCTGTGCCGTCTGGTTGATGCCACTGAGGGCTTGACAAGGCAAGAGCTGTGTTCTGTGCTGTCTGGTTGATGCCACTGAGGGCATGACAAGGCAAGAGCTGTGTTCTGTGCTGTCTGGTTGATGCCACTGAGGGCATGACAAGGCAAGAGCTGTGTTCTGTGCCGTCTGGTTGATGCCACTGAGGGCATGACAAGGCAAGAGCTGTGTTCTGTGCCGTCTGGTTGATGCCAATGAGGGCATGACAAGGCAAGAGCTGTGTTCCGTGCTGTCTGGTTGATGCCACTGAGGGCATGACAAGGCAAGAGCTGTGTTCTATGCTGTCAGGTTGATGCCACTGAGGGTATGACAAGGCAAGAGCTGTGTTCTGTGCTGTCTGGTTGATGCCACTAAGGGCATGACAAGGCAAGAGCTGTGTTCTGTGCTGTCTGGTTGATGCCACTGAGGGCATGACAAGGCAAGAGCTGTGTTCTGTGCTGTCTGGTTGATGCCACTGAGAGCATGACAAGGCAAGAGCAGTGTTCTGTGTCGTCTGGTTGATGCCACTGAGGGCATGACAAGGCAAGAGCTGTGTTCTGTGCTGTCTGGTTGATGCCACTGAGGGCATGACAAGGCAAGAGCTGTGTTTTGTGCTGTCTGGTTGATGCCACTGAGGGCATGACAAGGCAAGAGCTGTGTTCTGTGTCGTCTGGTTGATGCCACTGAGGGCATGACAAGGCAAGAGCTGTGTTCTGTGCTGTCTGGTTGATGCCACTGAGGGCATGACAAGGCAAGAGCTGTGTTCTGTGCTGTCTGGTTGATGCCACTGAGAGCATGACAAGAAAAGAGCTGTGTTCTGTGCCGTCTGGTTGATGCCACTGAGGGCATGACAAGGCAAGAGCTGTGTTCTGTGCTGTCTGGTTGATGCCACTGAGGGCATGACAAGGCAAGAGCTGTGTTTTGTGCTGTCTGGTTGATGCCACTGAGGGCATGACAAGGCAAGAGCTGTGTTCTATGTCGTCTGGTTGATGCCACTGAGGGCATGACAAGGCAAGAGCTGTGTTTTGTGCTGTCTGGTTGATGCCACTGAGGGCATGACAAGGCAAAAGCTGTGTTCTGTGCTGTCTGGTTGATGCCACTGAGGGCATGACAAGGCAGGAGCTGTGTTCTGTGCTGTCTGGTTAACGCCTTTGAGGACATGACAAGGCGAGAGCCGTGTATTGTGCTGTCGGGTTGAAGCCGTTGAGGGCATGACAAGGCAAGAGCTGTGTCTTGTGTCGTCTGGTTGATGCCACTGAGGGCATGACAAGGCAAGAGCTGTGTTCTGTGCTGTCTGGTTGATGCCACTGAGGGCATGACAAGGCAAGAGCTGTGTTCTGTGCTGTCTGGTTGATGCCACTGAGGGCATGACAAGGCTAGAGCTGTGTTCTGTGCTGTCTGGTTGATGCCACTGAGGGCATGACAAGGCTAGAGCTGTGTATTGTGTCGTCTGTTTGATGCCACTGAGGGCATGACAAGGCAAGAGCTGTGTTCTGTGCCGTCTGGTTGATGCCACTGAGGGCAGGACAAGGCTAGAGCTGTGTTCTGTGCTGTCTGGTTGATGCCACTGAGGGCATGACAAGGCAAGAGCTGTGTTCTGTGCTGTCTGGTTGATGCCACTGAGGGCATGACAAGGCTAGAGCTGTGTATTGTGTCGTCTGGTTGATGCCACTGAGGGCATGACAAGGCAAGAGCTGTGTTCTGTGCCGTCTGGTTGATGCCACTGAGGGCATGACAAGGCAAGAGCCGTGTATTGACCTGTCTGGTTGATGCCACTGAGGGCATGACAAGGCAAGAGCTGTGTTCTGTGCTGTCTGGTTGATGCCACTGAGGGCATGACAAGTCTAGAGCTGTGTTCTGTGCTGTCTGGTTGATGCCACTGAGGGCATGACAAGGCAAGAGCTGTTTTCTGTGCTGTCTGGTTGATGCCACTGAGGGCATGACAAGGCTAGAGCTGTGTATTGTGTCGTCTGGTTGATGCCACTGAGGGCATGACAAGGCAAGAGCTGTGTTCTGTGCCGTCTGGTTGATGACACTGAGGGCATGACAAGGCAAGAGCCGTGTATTGTCCTGTCTGGTTGATGCCACTGAGGGCATGACAAGGCAAGAGCTGTGTTCTGTGCTGTCTGGTGTATGCCACTGAGGGCATGACAAGGCAAGAGCTGTGTTCTGTGCTGTCGGGTTGATGCCACTGAGGGCATGACAAGGCAAGAGCTGTGTTCTGTGCTGTCGGGTTGATGCCACTGAGGGCATGACAAGAAAAGAGCTGTGTTCTGTGCCGTCTGGTTGATGCCACTGAGGGCATGACAAGGCAAGAGCTGTGTTCTGTGCTGTCTGGTTGATGCCACTGAGGGCATGACAAGGCAAGAGCTGTGTTTTGTGCTGTCTGGTTGATGCCACTGAGGGCATGACAAGGCAAGAGCTGTGTTCTATGTCGTCTGGTTGATGCCACTGAGGGCATGACAAGGCAAGAGCTGTGTTTTGTGCTGTCTGGTTGATGCCACTGAGGGCATGACAAGGCAAGAGCTGTGTTCTGTGCTGTCTGGTTGATGCCACTGAGGGCATGACAAGGCAGGAGCTGTGTTCTGTGCTGTCTGGTTAACGCCTTTGAGGACATGACAAGGCGAGAGCCGTGTATTGTGCTGTCGGGTTGATGCCGTTGAGGGCATGACAAGGCAAGAGCTGTGTCTTGTGTCGTCTGGTTGATGCCACTGAGGGCATGACAAGGCAAGAGCTGTGTTCTGTGCGGTCTGGTTGATGCCACTGAGGGCATGACAAGGCAAGAGCTGTGTTCTGTGCTGTCTGGTTGATGCCACTGAGGGCATGACAAGTCTAGAGCTGTGTTCTGTGCTGTCTGGTTGATGCCACTGAGGGCATGACAAGGCAAGAGCTGTGTTCTGTGCTGTCTGGTTGATGCCACTGAGGGCATGACAAGGCTAGAGCTGTGTATTGTGTCGTCTGGTTGATGCCACTGAGGGCATGACAAGGCAAGAGCTGTGTTCAGTGCCGTCTGGTTGATGACACTGAGGGCATGACAAGGCAAGAGCCGTGTATTGTCCTGTCTGGTTGATGCCACTGAGGGCATGACAAGGCAAGAGCTGTGTTCTGTGCTGTCTGGTGTATGCCACTGAGGGCATGACAAGGCAAGAGCTGTGTTCTGTGCTGTCGGGTTGATGCCACTGAGGGCATGACAAGGCAAGTGCTGTGTTCTGTGCTGTCGGGTTGATGCCACTGAGGGCATGACAAGGCAAGAGCTGTGATCTGTGCTGTCTGGTTGATGCCACTAAGGGCATGACAAGGCAAGAGCTGTGATCTGTGCTGTCTGGTTGATGCCACTGAGGGCATGACAAGGCAAGAGCCTTGTACTGTGCTGTCTGGTTGATGCCACTGAGGGCATAACAAGGCAAGAGCTGTGTTCTGTGCTGTCTGGTTGATGCCACTGAGGGCATAAAAAGGCAAGAGCTGTGTTCTGTGCTGGTTGATGCCACTGAGGGCATGACAATGCTAGAGCTGTGCTCTGTGCTGCCTGGTTTATGCCACTGAGGGCATGACAAGGCAAGAGCTGTGTTCTGTGCTGTCTGGTTGATGCCACTGAGGGCATAACAAGGCAAGAGCTGTGTTCTGTGCTGTCTGGTTGATGCCACTGAGGGCATGACAAGGCAAGAGCCGTGTTCTGTGCTGTCTGGTTGATGCCACTGAGGGCATGACAAGGCAAGAGCTGTGTTCTGTGCCGTCTGGTTGATGCCACTGAGGGCATGACAAGGCGAAAGCCGTGTTTTGTGCTGTCTGGTTGATGCCACTGAGGGCATGACAAGGCAAGAGCTGTGTTCTGTGCTGTCTGGTTGATGCCACTGAGGGCATGACAAGGCAAGAGCTGTGTTCTGTGCTGTCGGGTTGATGCCACTGAGGGCATGACAATGCAAGAGCTGTGCTCTGTGCTGTCTGGTTTATGCCACTGAGGGCATGACAATGCAAGAGCTGTGCTCTGTGCTGTCTGGTTTATGACACTGAGGGCATGACAAGGCAAGAGCTGTGTTCTGTGCTGTCTGGTTGATGCCACTGAGGGCATAACAAGGCGAGAGCAGTGTTCTGTGCTGTCTGGTTGATGCCACTGAGGGCATGACAAGGCGAAAGCCGTGTTTTGTGCTGTCTGGTTGATGCCACTGAGGGCATGACAAGGCAAGAGCTGTGTTCTGTGTCGTCTGGTTGATGCCACTGAGGGCATGACAAGGCAAGAGCTGTGTTCTGTGCTGTCTGGTTGATGCCACTGAGGGCATGACAAGGCAAGAGCTGTGTTCTGTGCTGTCGGGTTGATGCCACTGAGGGCATGACAAGGCAAGAGCCGTGTATTGTGCTGTCGGGTTGATGCCACTGAGGGCATGACAAGGCAAGAGCTGTGTTCTGTGCTGTCTGGTTGATGCCACTGAGGGCATGACAAGGCAAGAGCTGTGTTCTGTGCTGTCTGGTTATTGCCACTAAGGGCATGACAAGGCAAGAGCTGTGTTCTGTGCTGTCTGGTTGATGTCAATGAGGGCATGACAAGGCAAGAGCCGTGTTCTGTGCTGTCTGGTTGATGCCACCGAGGGCATGACAAGGCAAGAGCTGTGTTCTGTGCTGTCTGGTTGATGCCACTGAGGGCATAACAAGGCAAGAGCTGTGTTCTGTGCTGTCTGGTTGATGCCACTGAGGGCATGACAAGGCAAGAGCTGTGTTCTGTGCTGTCTGGTTGATGCCACTGAGGGCATAACAAGGCGAGAGCAGTGTTCTGTGCTGTCTGGTTGATGCCACTGAGGGCATGACAAGGCGAAAGCCGTGTTTTGTGCTGTCTGGTTGATGCCACTGAGGGCATGACAAGGCAAGAGCTGTGTTCTGTGTCGTCTGGTTGATGCCACTGAGGGCATGACAAGGCAAGAGCTGTGTTCTGTGCTGTCTGGTTGATGCCACTGAGGGCATGACAAGGCAAGAGCTGTGTTCTGTGCTGTCGGGTTGATGCCACTGAGGGCATGACAAGGCAAGAGCCGTGTATTGTGCTGTCGGGTTGATGCCACTGAGGGCATGACAAGGCAAGAGCTGTGTTCTGTGCTGTCTGGTTGATGCCACTGAGGGCATGACAAGGCAAGAGCTGTGTTCTGTGCTGTCTGGTTGATGCCACTGAGGGCATGACAAGGCAAGAGCTGTGTTCTGTGCTGTCTGGTTATTGCCACTAAGGGCATGACAAGGCAAGAGCTGTGTTCTGTGCTGTCTGGTTGATGCCACTGAGGGCATGACAAGGCAAGAGCTGTGTTCTGTGCTGTCTGGTTGTTGCCACTGAGGGCATGACAAGGCAAGAGCTGTGTTCTGTGCTGTCGGGTTGATGCCACTGAGGGCATGACAAGGCAAGAGCCGTGTATTGTGCTGTCGGGTTGATGCCACTGAGGGCATGACAAGGCAAGAGCTGTGTTTTGTGCCGTCTGGTCGATGCCACTGAGGGCATGACAAGGCAAGAGCTGTGTTCTGTGCCGTCTGGTTGATGCCACTGGGGGCATGACAAGGCAAGAGCTGTGTTCTGTGCTGTCTGGTTGATGCCACTGAGGGCATGACAAGGCAAGAGCTGTGTTCTGTGCTGTCTGGTTGATGCCACTGAGGGCATGACAAGGCAAGAGCTGTGTTCTGTGCTGTCTGGTTATTGCCACTAAGGGCATGACAAGGCAAGAGCTGTGTTCTGTGCTGTCTGGTTGATGTCACTGAGGGCATGACAAGGCAAGAGCCGTGTTCTGTGCTGTCTGGTTGATGCCATCGAGGGCATGACAAGGCAAGAGCTGTGTTCTGTGCTGTCTGGTTGTTGCCACTAAGGGCATGACAAGGCAAGAGCTTTGTTGTGTGCTGCCTGGTTGATGTCACTGAGGGCATGACAAGGCAAGAGCTGTGTTCTGTGCTGTCCGGTGGTTGCCACTAAGGGCATGACAAGGCAAGAGCTGTGTTCTGTGCTGTCTGGTTGTTGCCACTAAGGGCATGACAAGGCAAGAGCTGTGTTCTGTGCTGTCTGGTTGTTGCCACTAAGGGCATGACAAGGCAAGAGCTGTGTTCTGTGCTGTCTGGTTGTTGCCACTAAGGGCATGACAAGGCAAGAGCTGTGTTCTGTGCTGTCTGGTTGATGTCACTGAGGGCATGACAAGGCAAGAGCCGTGTTCTGTGCTGTCTGGTTGATGCCACTGAGGGCATGACAAGGCAAGAGCTGTGTTCTGTGCTGTCTGGTTGATGCCACTGAGGGCATGACAAGGCAAGAGCTGTGTTCTGTGCTGTCTGGTTGATGCCACTGAGGGCATGACAAGGCAAGAGCTGTGTTCTGTGCTGTCTGGTTGATGCCACTGAGGGCATGACAAGGCCAGAGCTGTGTTCTGTGCTGTCGGGTTGATGCCACTGAGGGCATGACAAGGCAAGAGCTGTGTTCTGTGCTGTCGGGTTGTTGCCACTGAGGGCATGACAAGGCAAGAGCTGTGTTCTGTGCTCTCGGGTTGATGCCACTGAGGGCATGACATGGCAAGAGCCGTGTATTGTGCTGTCGGGTTGATGCCGTTGAGGGCATGACAAGGCAAGAGCTGTGTTCTGTGCTGTCTGGTTGATGCCACTGAGGGCATGACAAGGCAAGAGCTGTGTTCTGTGCTGTCTGGTTGATGCCACTGAGGGCATGACAAGGCAAGAGCTGTGTTCTGTGCTGTCTGGTTGATGCCACTGAGGGCATGACAAGGCCAGAGCTGTGTTCTGTGCTGTCTGGTTGATGCCACTGAGGGCATGACAAGGCAAGAGCTGTGTTCTGTGCTGTCGGGTTAATGCCACTGAGGGCATGACAAGGCAAGAGCTGTGTTCTGTGCTGTCGGGTTGATGCCACTGAGGGCATGACAAGGCAAGAGCCGTGTATTGTGCTGTCGGGTTGATGCCGTTGAGGGCATGACAAGGCAAGAGCTGTGTCATGGGTCGTCTGGTTGATGCCACTGAGGGCATGACAAGGCAAGAGCCGTGTCTAATGTCATCTGGTTGATGCCACTGAGGGCATGGCAAGGCAAGAGCCGTGTCTAATGTCATCTGGTTGATGCCACTGAGGGCATGACAAGGCAAGAGCTGTGTTCTGTGCTGTCGGGTTGATGCCACTGAGGGCATGACAAGGCAAGAGTTGTGTTCTGTGCTGTCTGGTTGATGCAACTGAGGGCATGACAAGGCAAGAGCCGTGTATTGTGCTGTCGGGTTGATGCCGTTGAGGGCATGACAAGGCAAGAGCTGTGTCTTGTGTCATCTGGTTGATGCCACTGAGGGCAAGAGCCGTGTCTTATGTCATCTGGTTGATGCCACTGAGGGCATGACAAGGCAAGAGCTGTGTTTTGCGCTGTCTGGTTGATGCCACTGAGGGTATGACAAGGCAGGAGCCGTGTCTTATGTCATCTGGTTGATGCCACTGAGGAAATGACAAGGCAAGAGCCGTGTCTTATATCATCTGGTTGATGCCACTGAGGGCATGACAAGGCGAGAGCTGTGTTCTGTGCTGTCTGGTTGATGCCACTGAGAGCATGACAAGGCAAGAGCCGTGTCTTATGTCATCTGGTTGATGCCACTGAGGGAATGACAAGGCAAGAGCCGTGTCTTATGTCATCTGGTTGATGCCACTGAGGGCTTGACAAGGCAAGAGCCGTGTCTTATGTCATCTGGTTGATGCCACTGAGGGCATGACAAGGCAAGAGCTGTGTTCTGTGCTGTCTGGTTGATGCCACTGAGAGCATGACAAGGCAAGAGCCGTGTCTTATGTCGTCAGGTTGATGCCACTGAGGGCATGACAAGGCAAGAGCTGTGTTCTGTGCTGTCTGGTTGATGCCACTGAGGGCATGACAAGGCAAGAGCTGTGTTTTGTGCTGTCTGTTTGATGCCACTGAGGGCATGACAAGGCAAGAGCTGTGTTCTGTGCTGTCTGGTTGATGCCACTGAGGGCATGACAAGGCAAGAGCTTTGTTCTGTGCTGTCTGGTTGATGCCACTGAGTTCATGACAATGCAAGAGCAGTGTTCTGTGCTGTCTGGTTGATGCCACTGAGGGCATGACAAGGCAAGAGCTGTGTTCTGTGCTCTCTGGTTGATGCCACTGAGGGCATGACAAGGCAAGAGCAGTGTTCTGTGCCGTCTGGTTGATGCCACTGAGGGCATGACAAGGCAAGAGCAGTGTTCTGTGCTGTCTGGTTGATGCCACTGAGGGCATGACAAGGCAAGAGCTGTGTTCTGTGCTGTCTGGTTGATGCCACTGAGGACATGACAAGGCAAGAGCTGTGTTCTGTGCTGTCTGGTTGATGCCACTGAGGGCATGACAAGGCAAGAGCTGTGTTCTGTGCTGTCTGGTTGATGCCACTGAGGGCATGACAAGGCAAGAGCTGTGTTCTGTGCTGTCTGGTTGATGCCACTGAGGGCATGACAAGGCAAGAGCTGTGTTCTGTGCCGTCTGGTTGATGCCACTGAGGGCATGACAAGGCAAGAGCTGTGTTCTGTGCTGTCTGGTTGATGCCACTAAGGGCATGACAAGGCAAGAGCTGTGTTCTGTGCTGTCTGGTTGATGCCACTAAGGGCATAACAAGGCAAGAGCTGTGTTCTGTGCTGTCTGGTTGATGCCACTGAGGGCATGACAAGGCAAGAGCTGTGTTCTGTGCTGTCTGGTTGATGCCACTAAGGGCATAACAAGGCAAGAGCTGTGTTCTGTGCTGTCTGGTTGATGCCACTAAGGGCATAACGAGGCAAGAGCTGTGTTCTGTGCTTTCTGGTTGATGCCACTGAGGGCATGACAAGGCAAGAGCTGTGTTCTGTGCTGTCTGGTTGATGCCACTGAGGGCATGACAGGGCAAGAGCTGTGTTCTGTGCTGTCTGGTTGATGCCACTGAGGGCATGACAAGGCAAGAGCTGTGTTCTGTGCTGTCAGGTTGATGCCACTGAGGGCATGACAAGGCAAGAGCTGTGTTCTGTGCTGTCTGGTTGATGCCACTGAGGGCATGACAAGGCAAGAGCTGTGTTCTGTGCTGTCTGGTTGATGCCACTGAGGGCATGACAAGGCAAGAGCCGTGTTCTGTGCTGTCTGGTTGATGCCACTGAGGGCATGACAAGGCAAGAGCTGTGTATTGTGTCGTCTGGTTGATGCCACTGAGGGCATGACAAGGCAAGAGCTGTGTTCTGTGCTGTCTGGTTGATGCCACTGAGGGCATGACAAGGCAAGAGCCGTGTCTTATGTCATCTGGTTGATGCCACTGAGGGAATGACAAGGCAAGAGCCGTGTCTTATGTCATCTGGTTGATGCCACTGACGGCATGACAAGGTGAGAGCTGTGTCTAATGTCATCTGGTTGATTCCACTGAGGGCATGACAAGGCAAGAGCCGTGTCTTATGTCATCTGGTTGATGCCACTGAGAGCATGACAAGGCAAGAGCCGTGTCTTATGTCATCTGGTTGATGCCACTGAGGGCATGACAAGGTAAGAGCTGTGTCTCATGTCATCTGGTTGATGCCACTGAGGGCATGAAAAGGCAGGAGCCGTGTATCGTGCTGTCTGGTTGATGCCACTGAGGGCATGACAAGGCAAGAGCTGTGTTCTGTGCTGTCTGGTTGATGCCACTGAGAGCATGACAAGGCAAGAGCCGTGTCTTATGTCATCTGGTTGATGCCACTGAGGGCATGACAAGGTAAGAGCTGTGTCTCATGTCATCTGGTTGATGCCACTGAGGGCATGAAAAGGCAGGAGCCGTGTCTCATGTCATCTGGTTGATGCCACTGAGGGCATGACAAGGCAAGAGCTGTGTTCTGTGCTGTCTGGTTGATGCCACTGAGGGCATGACAAGGCAAGAGCTGTGTTTTGTGCTGTCTGGTTGATGCCACTGAGGGCATGACAAGGCAAGAGCTGTGTTCTGTGCTGTCTGGTTGATGCCACTGAGGGCATGACAAGGTAAGAGCTGTGTTCTGTGCTGTCTGGTTGATGCCACTGAGGGCATGACAAGGCAAGAGCTGTGTTCTGTGCTGTCTGGTTGATGCCACTGAGGGCATGACAAGGCAAGAGTTGTGTTCTGTGCTGTCTGGTTGATGCCACTGAGGGCATGACAAGGCAAGAGCCGTGTATTGTGCTGTCGGGTTGATGCCACTGAGGGCATGACAAGGCAAGAGCTGTGTTCTGTGCTGTCTGGTTGATGCCACTGAGGGCATGACAAGGCAAGAGCTGTGTTCTGTGCTGTCTGGTTGATGCCACTGAGGGCATGACAAGGCAAGAGCTGTGTTCTGTGCTGTCAGGTTAATGCCACTGAGGGCATGACAAGGCAAGAGTTGTGTTCTGTGCTGTCTGGTTGATGCCACTGAGGGCATGACAAGGCAAGAGCTGTGTTCTGTGCCGTCTGGTTGATGCCACTGAGGGCATGACAAGGCAAGAGATGTGTTCTGTGCTGTCTGGTTGATGCCACTGAGGGCATGACAAGGCAAGAGCTGTGTATTGTGTCATCTGGTTGATACCACTGAGGGCATGACAAGGCAAGAGCTGTGTTCTGTGCTGTCTGGTTGATGCTACTGAGGGCATGACAAGGCAAGAGCTGTGTTCTGTGCTGTCTGGTTGATGCCACTGAGGGCATGACAAGGCAAGAGCTGTGTTCTGTGCTGTCAGGTAGATGCCACTGAGGGCATGACAAGGCAAGAGCCGTGTTCTGTGCTGTCGGGTTGATGCCACTGAGGGCATGACAAGGCAAGAGCTGTGTTCTGTGCTGTCTGGTTGATGCCACTGAGGGCATGACAAGGCAAGAGCTGTGTTCTGTGCTGTCTGGTTGATGACACTGAGGGCATGACAAGGCAAGAGCTGTGTATTGTGTCGTCTGGTTGATGTCACTGAGGGCATGACAAGGCAAGAGCTGTGTCTTGTGCCGTCGGGTTGTTGCAACTGAGGGCATGACAAGGCAAGAGCTGTGTTCTGTGCTGTCTGGTTGATGCCACTGAGGGCATGACAAGGCAAGAGCTGTGTTCTGTGCTGTCTGGTTGATGCCACTGAGGGCATGACAAGGCAGGAGCTGTGTTCTGTGCCGTCTGGTTGATGCCACTGAGGGCATGACAAGGCAAGAGCTGTGTTCTGTGCTGTCTGGTTGATGTCACTAAGGGCATGACAAGGCAAGAGCTGTGTATTGTGTCGTCTGGTTGATGCCACTGAGGGCATGACAAGGTAAGAGCCGAGTTCTGTGCTGTCGGGTTGATGCCACTGAGGGCATGACAAGGCAAGAGCTGTGTATTGTGTCATCTGGTAGATGCCACTGAGGGCATGACAAGGCAAGAGCCGTGTTCTGTGCTGTCTGGTTGATGCCACTGAGGGCATGACAAGGCAAGAGCTGTGTTCTGTGCTATCTGGTTGATGGCACTGAGGGCATGACAAGGCAAGAGCTGTGTTCTGTGCTGTCGGGTTAACGCCACTGATGGCATGACGAGGCAAGAGCTGTGTCTTGTGCCGTCAGGTTAACGCCACTGAGGGTATGACGAGGCAAGAATCTCCAAGTGTTTTTGTGGTCATTAACTCTTCATGCCGCGTGACGGCTTGACACACCCGGCCGTCAGTACCTTAGAGTTGCGGAGACCGGCGATCGACTGCATTACTGCCATGATGAGCTCGAGCCCCTTATAGAGACATGTGAGTGTGAACTGCAATGTCTAACGCGTACCTAGCCAACATAGGGCAAGATGTTGCCTACAGGGGCGTTTCACACGTATATATAATCTTGACGAGATATTGAATTGATTAATGAATATCTGTCGAAAATAAAGATGAGTCCAATGATTATAATTACAATGTTGTGGACCGGCACATGTAGCTGAGTGGGTAACGCACTCTCTTCATATTATCCGGGAGGTGAAGGGGCATATCGGACGTGGTTTCATTCCCGCCTTCGTCCACCTTGACTGGGGTTTCTGTGGTTTCCCTCAGTAGTCCAAGCAAATGCTGGGATGGTTACCAATATATAGGCCACGACCGCTTCCTTCCCACTATTTTTCCCGATTTCTAAGAAACCTTCATCTCATCATCCCATCATCACATTGGATGAGCGAAGTGAAGACTCAATTTCACTATACCGAAAAAAAAGTGCCCGTTTTTTTGTTTTGTTTTTTTTTTGTTCTTTTTTTCGCGCTCCACAAGTCAGACGAAAATACAAAATCAGTTGAAACTTGGCACACACATGAACCCCTATCTGACTTGATGCTGTATTGTTTTGAGGCGCGATCGGTTTAACAACTTCTGAGAAAACTCATTCCAAAGTTTTCAAAAATCTCATTATAATAACCCAGAGGAAAACATTCGTGAAAAATATTTCATCTGAGAGAATTCAAATTCTCAGGGAATTTTAATCCAATGATGACACACATTATTCCGAACTTTTACTCAAATCGGATCAGCCGTTTCGATGTAAAACAATATATAATGTTATTTGTGTTAATTATTCAAATCTATTAAGATACCTATTAAATCAAAGCAACAAGTGTCACCACTTGATTGTAAACGATTAAAACAAAGCCTTCTTTATTATAATATAAATTATTAATGGAAAATAAGATGGCAGTGATGTAATGGTTTGGATCTCAAGGTGTATATATATATATTTAAAGGTAAAATTAACTTGTTATTTGTAGATTATTTGTAGTTTGCAGATTTGTATTCTATTCATAATTTCAAGATATACAGTATTTTTTATTTTATCTATAAGTTGACGCGTCCGGGAGAAAAATGCAATGGTAGTATTTGCTAATTCCTGGAAATGGGGATCTGTGACGTACGGTGGTCAAGTCGCTCTCCTCCCCACACAATGATCCATTCATTCAGTTTCCCGTTAGTTACGGTATACGTGAGACGTATTGTCGTAGCTCTATGCTAAGTGCAATGCCTGGTTGTTGTGTATTCGGGTGCAATAACTATACAGAAAAAAATATTAAACCAGTGCGTTATCACTCATTTCCTAATCATGATAGATTACCAAAACAATTCGCTATTTGGATTAAAAAAGACATATGACAAATTTTAAACCGTCGACATTTTCTTGAAAGCGATTATACCTACATGGGGATATTTTACGATGCCAATTAATGCCGAATGCATTTAGATTCGGTCCACGCTCGGAACCGGATGCAGTGTCATTTCAGAATTTGAAAGGCCAACAAACGGGAGCATTATATGAGATAATGACAAAAATCTCAAACTTGCTCGAAAATGAAGACTGACACAATTTCAGAAGAATATAAACCACATCAAAATTTCAAGGTTTTGAAATGTTTTTTTCGTGGTTTTGTATTATTGTAAACATTTCACCTATTCCACGTGCAACGATGCAAGAATTAAAAGTTAAAACATAAACATTACTCGCGATGCGCACCTCAGAATACATCATAATGAGGAGCATAACATATGAGAGTTCGAATGATTTTTTTACATTTCAAACTATTATCAGGAAAATATTCCAACTTGAATTATGATATTTTGTATTTTTTTTTTTTTAATAACATCGAAACTTGATACAAAATCATTGTTGCCCAATTAAGGCTGTGGATTAAAGATAGGATCGTTTGGACGGGGCACCACAAGGGCGATCTTACCACCCCATTTTAAATGTTCATAATCATGTTTTTAACCAATGTTCATAATTTGATTAATCACAGCCGGCCACTTAGTATTTATTGCCTTGTTGTGACGCAATAAACCCTGCATAATTTGACTCGAGTTCTTCTGGATATTGTTCTCTCATTGCCGACACGACACAAGACGGAATAATTACTATACTGTTGCCTTTCCCAAGTGACGTCTTCAAATGAATCCAAATTACGCATTGTTTGTAACATAATCGCCACACTTTGTTTGGGGGTATATCGTCGATAAGAGCTATTCTCTTTCTCCTACTCGTGTTTTGTTTTTAATCATTTGGTAGCGTAACGTATTGAGTACCGTACATATTTAGATAAAATTATCGAATACAAATCTGTATTTTGTGTTACGCAAATAAAATTCCATCTAACCTTTGATACGTTCACATTCTCTACGACACAAGCTTTCGTGGACGGTTGGCATAACTTTGCACGTCACTTATCACACATACACCATAAACGATGCTCACGTCTTCCTGGACACCTTGCCGTCAACCTGTGCTCTTCTATAGCTTGCACTACCGGTACTTCGATTCCACTATCTGAATACTCGGGTTCGAATCGATACGGTTGGATTGCCCGATCAGTCATATCCAATATAAATTTAAATTCAATAAGTATTAACGTTAGCCCAAGTTTGGTTGAAAAACTTCCGGTGAATTAAAAACAATATTTTTTTTTTTTTTTTTTTTTTTAATAACATCGAAACTTGATACAAAATCATTGTTCCCCAATTAAGGCTATGGATGAAAGATGGGATCGTTCGGACGGGGCACCACAAGGGCGATCTTACCACCCCATTTTGATTATTTAAAACTAATGGTCTTCAACACCAGGACTGCGCTGTCTGTGACCATAATTTTTGGCAGTAGATAAAAGTCTTTCAGTATAAACACACGAATGTTGATATCTTCCACTTTGAACTAAGTCTCTTGGGCAATGATTAATTACTTCTTTCCCTTGACACCAGATGTAAAATTGATCATTATACAAAAAGCACAAATTAAATTAGTGATAGGCCTATAATGTTATAATTAGGCCTATCGCTCTACTAATTAATGGTCGTGGCCAATTAGTACTTCATCCAAGCATTTGCTCCGAGGACTGTGGGAAACCACGAAAAACCACGTCAGGATGGATAAAAAATCAATATAGCTCCAAATATAAACTATATGAGCACATATGAAATACACATTTCAAGATTGAAAGTGATTAAATAACATAACACTGCTTCACGAATTATTGTATTCATGCAATTGCAGATACACAATTCAAAAACCGTAAGCCAAGATCGACAATACGTCTCTGGTTGTGAAGTCTGAAACAAACTATAAGTGCATGTATTGTTCGGGAATTTAATGTTCTCAGAACCACGTGAATGGCAGAATTGCACCTGCTAAGATGGGAATGGGATGAATGACTGACCATGGCTAGTCAACAATTCTTGGAATCCACTATAACTGACATGTAAGAATATTCATATCTCTTGAAGGAGAAGAGATAAAATTATGAAACTTTTACCAAAATTCATAACAAAACAAGACTGTTAATAATAGAGAATATAAAACAAGTTGACTTTCCCTTTAATAACCAATCCAAAGATAAGTTGATATGTTCCAGCTCATCCATCAACGCGGAAACACATAACGCGTTTGCCTAGTATGATAATAAAGAAGGCTTTGTTTAAATCGTTTACAATCAAGTGGTGACACTTGTTGCTTTGATTTGATAGGTATCTTAATAGCTTTGAATAATTAACACAAATAACATTATATATTTTTTTACATCGAAACGGCTGATCCGATTTGAGTGAGAGTTCGGAATAATGTGTATCATTATTAGATTGAAATTCCCTGAGAATTTGAATTCTCTCAAATGAAATATTTTTCACGAATGTTTTCCTCTGGGTTATTCTAATGGGATTTTTGAAAACTTTGGAATGAGTTTTCTCAGAAGTGGTTCAACCGATCACGCCTCAAAACTATACAGCATCAAGTCAGATAGGGGTTCATGTGTGTGCCAAGTTTCAACTGATTTTGAATTTTTGTCTGACCTGTGGAGCGCGAACAAAAAAACAAAAAAAAAAAAAAAAAACAGGCACTTTTTTTTCGGTATAGTGTAATTGAGTCTTCGCTTCGCTCATCCAATTATATATATATACACCTTGAGATCCAAACCATTACATCACTGCCATCTTATTTTCCATTAATAATTGGATGAGCGAAGCGAAGACTCAATTACACTATACCGAAAAAAAAGTGCCTGTTTTTTTTTTTTTGTTTTTTTGTTTTTTTGTTTTTTTGTTCGCGCTCCACAGGTCAGACAAAAATTCAAAATC
This sequence comes from Brachyptera risi, assembly GCA_964007535.1. NCBI lineage: Eukaryota > Metazoa > Arthropoda > Insecta > Plecoptera > Taeniopterygidae > Brachyptera > Brachyptera risi. The sequence goes on along the minus strand of OZ023336.1, from coordinate 6,595,503 downwards.
AGTTGAAACTTGGCACACACATGAACCCCTATCTGACTTGATGCTGTATAGTTTTGAGGCGCGATCGGTTTAACAACTTCTGAGGAAACTCATTCCAAAGTTTTCAAAAATCCCATTAGAATAAGCCAGAGGAAAACATTCGTGAAAAATATTTCATCTGAGAGGATTCAAATTCTCAGAGAATTTCAATCCGATAATGATACACATTATTCCGAACTTTTACTCAAATCGGATCAGCCGTTTCGATGTAAAAAAATATATAATGTTATTTGTGTCAATTATTCAAAGCTACTAGGCAAACGCGTTATGTGTTTCCGCGTTGATGGATGAGCTGGAACATATCAACTTATCTTTGGATTGGTTATTATATATATATACACCTTGAGATCCAAACCATTACATCACTGCCATCTTATTTTCCATTAATAATTTATATGATAATGAAGAAGGCTTTGTTTTAATCGTTTACAGTCAAGTGGTGACACTTGTTGCTTTGATTTAATAGGTATCTTAATAGCTTTGAATAATTGACACAAATAACATTATATATTTTTTTACATCGAAACGGCTGTTCCGATTTGAGTGAAAGTTCGGAATAATGTGTATTATTATCAGATTGAAGTTCTCTGAAAATTTGAATCCTCTCAGATGAAATATTTTTCACGAATGTTTTCCTCTGGCTTATTCTAATGGGATTTTTGAAAACTTTGGAATGAGTTTTCTCAGAAGTTGTTCAACCAATCGTGCCTCAAAACTATACAGCATCAAGTCAGATAGGGGTTCATGTGTGTGCCAAGTTTCAACTGATTTTGAATTTTTGTCTGACCTGTGGAGCGCGAACAAAAAAACAAAAAAAAAAAAAAAAAAAAAAAAAAAAAAAAAAAAAAAACAGGCACTTTTTTTTCGGTATAGTGTAATTGAGTCTTCGCTTCGCTCATCCAATTAAGATACCTATTAAATCAAAGCAACAAGTGTCACCACTTGATTGTAAACGATTAAAACAAAGCCTTCTTTATTATTATATAAATTATTAATGTAAAATAAGATGGCAGTGATGTAATGGTTTGGATCTCAAGGTGTATATATATATAATAACCAATCCAAAGATAAGTTGATATGTTCCAGCTCATCCATCAACGCGGAAACACACAACGCGTTTGCCTAGTTTATATAATAACTAGGCAAACGCGTTATGTGTTTCCGCGTTGATGGATGAGCTGGAATATTTTTTTACATCAAAACGGCTGATCCGATTTCAGTGAAAGTTCGGAATAATGTGTATTATTATGTCGTTCGAGTTCTGTGAAAATTTGAAAAATTTCGGAGAACATTCACTTTGTCATTTTTTCCGCCTGGCTTATTCATATGGGTTTTTTGAAAACTTCAAAATGATTTATTTCAAGAATTGTTGAACCGATTTTGCCTCAAAACTATACAGCATCAAGTCAGATAGGGGTTCATGTGTGTGCCAAGTTTCATCATGATCTGAATTTCCGTCTGACCTGTAGAGCGCGAACAAAAAAACAAAAAAACAAAAAAAAAAACACCTTCGATTTTTCAAGTACAGTGTAATTGAGTCTTCGCTACGCTCATCCAATAAAGAAGGCTTTGTTTTAATCGTTTACAGTCAAGTGGTGACACTTGTTGCTTTGATTTAATAGGTATCTTAATAGCTTTGAATAATTGACACAAATAACATTATATATTTTTTTACATCGAAACGGCTGATCCGATTTGAGTAAAAGTTCGGAATAATGTGTATCATTATCAGATTGAAGTTCTCTGAGAATTTGAATCCTCTCAGATGAAATATTTTTCACGAATGTTTTCCTCTGGCTTATTCTAATGGGACTTTTGAAAACTTTGGAATGAGTTTTCTCAGAAGTTGTTCAACCGATCGTGCCTCAAAACTATACAGCATCAAGTCAGATAGGGGTTCATGTGTGTGCCAAGTTTCAACTGATTTCGAATTTTTGTCTGACCTGTGGAGCGCGAACAAAAAAAAAAAACAAAAAAAAAAAAAAAACAGGCACTTTTTTTTCGGTATAGTGTAATTGAGTCTTCGCTTCGCTCATCCAACAAAAAAAAAACGTTGGAAGATGTACCGGGACGATGGCAGGGATGGCTGGGAGGTATGAGAATAGAGAGGGGGGGCTGAGAATGGTGAAAATATTGGTGGGTGGCTGAGAGGGGTGAGAGCAGAAGGGGGGGCAGGAAGGGGTGAGAATAGAGAGGGGGGCTGGGAATGGTGAATATATTGGAGGGTGGCTGAGAGGGGTGAGAGCAGAGAGGGGAGCTGGATAGGGTGAGAGCAGAGAGGGGAGCTGGATAGGGTGAGAGCAGAGAGGGGAGCTGGATAGGGTGAGAGCAGAGAGGGGAGCTGGATAGGGTGAGAGCAGAGAGGGGAGCTGGATATGGTGAGAGCAGAGAGGGGAGCTGGATAGGGTGAGAGCAGAGAGGGGAGCTGGATAGGGTGAGAGCATAGAGAGGAGCTGGATAGGGTGAGAGCAGAGAGGGGAGCTGGATAGGGTGAGAGCAGAGAGGGGAGCTGGATAGGGTGAGAGCAGAGAGGGGAGCTGGATAGGGTGAGAATATTGGAGGGG